>WBNM01043050.1:54975-82955 GCA_013399055.1 Ramphastos sulfuratus
CCTGTCCAGGTCCCTCTGGATGGATCCCTGCCCTCTAGCAAGTCGACTGTGCCACACAGCTTGGTGTCATCTGCAAACTTGCTGAGGGTGCACTCAATTCCTCTGTCCATGTCACTGACAAAGATGTTAAACAGCACTGGTCCCAGCACTGACCCCTGAGGGACACCACTTGGCACTGGTCTCCAGGTGGACCAGGAAAGCACATTAAATGTGCAAACAGAGCAATGTAAGGCATGTCTTCATCAGGAATCATTATTTTAAGAAAAAGAAGCAGCAACGTGGCATTATTCAGTATCACATTTATTTAATTAAAAAAAAAAAATCACAACAAACAGAGTAAGGAACTAAAACACTTTAGCAGTTTGGTATGTAAGCATAATGGCCTGGGTGTATGTGCATGTCATCCCAGATACACGCATGCACTTCGTCACTCAGGTGTTCTGGACACCATGTACTACTCTGGAATCAGAAATCTGCACTGCATTCAGGCAGGCTGCAATCAGAAAGCGACACAAGGTAAATAAATACTGCAGGTTTTATGAGTGGACCTTCGTGAACCAGTATAAAACGGGAGCATGAGAGGAACTCATAAAAGAAGGGCAAAAGCCAGATAAGGATAAGAAAGTGATATGAGGCCTGCAAGAGAGAATGAAATGTAAAAACAAGCATGCCTTTTATTTGACATATATTCAGAGGAGTATCTGTTAAAGCCATGAATCTATTTTAGGATTCAGGAAGCTAAAGCTTTGTTCTTATGTTACAGTTATCTCCACTGCCTGTCTCTTGAGTTACATCCCAATTAACTTCTATTGAAATGGCATTATTCTTTTGCTCCAAAGGTGTGCTTTGGAAATTCTTAGCTACTTTGCAGTGCAGCTGGAACTGATTCATTTGTATGCAATGCTGTAATTACATTGCAGCCAGGACTCTGGTTTTTTTGCATGCAGTTTCTATGTGTAAAGATTTTACCACATAGAAAAAGGATGCCTGCAAAAAAAAAAAAAAAAAATCACTGTCCACAGACAGGGCTTTGGAAAGCACTCCACAGGCACAGCTTCAAGTCAGTGAAACTAGTTGTGCAAATGAATAGAATTTTACAGTCAATTTCTAGTTAAACCAAGCTCATACCAAAGACCAAAAAGTCAGATTCACACAGAATCACAGAATGTCAGGGGCTGGAAGGGATCTCAAAAGGTCATCCAGTCCAGCCCCCCTGCCAGAGTAGGATCACCTAGACCAGATCACACAGGAATACATCAAGGCAGGTTTTGAATATTGCCAGACAGGGAGACTCCACAACTCCCCTGGGCAGCCTGTTCCACTATTCTGTCACACTCAGTCAAAAAATTCCTCCTCATGTTTCCAGGAAACTTCCTATGCCTCAACTTCCACCCATTGCCTCTTGTCCTATCATTGGGCATCACCAAGCAGAGCCTGGCTCCATCCTCCTGGCACTCACCTTTCACATATTTATCAATGTTGATGAGGTCACCTCTCAGTCTCCTCCTCTCCAGGCAGCAGAGCCCCAGCTCCCTCAGTCTCTCCTCATAAGAGAGATTTTCCATTCCCCTCATCATCTTTGTGGCTCTGCACTGGACTTCTCAAGCACTTCTATGTCCCGCTTGAACAGGGGAGACCAGAACTGGACACAGTACTCCAGATATGGCCTTACCAATGTGGAGTAGAGGAGGAGGAGGAGGAGAACCTCTCTCAAACTACTAGCCACATCCTTCTTAATACACCCTAGAATGGCATTGGCCCCCCTGGCCACAAGAGCACATTGCTGGCTCATGGTCAACCTCCCATCCACTAGGACCTCCAGATCCTTTTCCCCTTCACTGCCTTCCAACAGGTCTGTCCCCAACCTATACTGATACCAGGGGTTGTTCTTTCCTAGGTGCAAGACTCTACACTTGCCCTTGCTGAATTTCATAAAATTTCTCCCTGCCCAACCCTCCAGCCTGTCCAAGTCTTGTTGAATAGCAGCACAGCCTTCTGGTGTGGCAGCCACTCCACCCAGTTTGGTGTCATCAGCAAACTTGCTGACAGTGCACTCCATGCCCTCATCCAGGTCATTGATGAACATGTTGAACAGAACTGGTCCCTGTGGGACTGCTCTAGTTACAGGCCTCCCCCGTGAAAATCCTGATGGCTCATGGCTATTGGTCAAACAGGTGTTCAGTACAATAAAAGCTACTATAATATCACAGAACATAAAGAAGAGCAGGACTTTAAAACCTTCCTTTTATCCTGAGACTGACCTATGCCATTCTTGATTTGTCCCAGTTGTTTATGGAGCCTCCAGAGATGGAGATTCAACAGTGTTTCTTGGTTATTTGCCCACCTGGTGGCATTTAATTGTATACCACAACTCTGTATAGTCAGACAAGGAAGATTGTGCAATGTCATGCAACATGTTTGGCAGCTAAGCTGTCACCAGCAAAGGTTTGCAGCTGAACAGACACATGGAAAAACTGCACAAAACTGTTCTACCCACTTGGGAAAAGTGGAAATCTTCTGATGCTGGCAACCTTAACATTACATGATCATTTTATTGGGTTTAAAGAACACATGAGCAATGACCATTAGAAATGATGTTATTATATTTAAGGTCATTTTCCCATGCCAAATATGAATTATACCTGGATCTGAAGTGATGAACCTGTAGCAAGCTTTATAAATCTGTCTGTGTCATCAGGATATTTAAAACAATATATGTTCCTGTGCAAAGCACAGTTTCAGGACATTACAAAAGAGGATGGCATAGCCATAAATTGAATCACTGGGTAAAGCATTGCTGTACCTTCACATTGTCTGTAATTGCCTGTTTATTAAAGCAATAAAAATATAATTTACACCACCTTTGACCAACCAATTCTGAAGAGAAAGACTTAGGGAGAATAATATCTGCTGTTTTCAAAATCTGGCAATTATAGATCCCCTTGGAAACTAATCATGTCAACAACAAGAGTGAGGTAAATTATGGAGATTGTTAATGCTTTTGAGCACTTGGATAGATGCATCACATCTTCTTAAACCCTCCAAACATAACAGCAGGAATAAGTCTGTCTGTTTTTGTAGCTCACTGGTGGAGCTCCACAGTACCACTGGCCCCGGAACAGACTCCACCAGCCCTGACACGACTTCCTTCCGCAGTGCCTACTGGCTGCTCTGAGTTGCAGAGTGCATGTATCCATCTCCAGTTTCTTCTCAGCAACACTGTAAAGCGTGGGTGTATTTTATGAAGAGGTGTGCCAAAGAAAATTCTTGTGCTGTCAGGCTGTTCTCATTTCAGAAGGCTCCTGTGCTCAGCTCCTGTATTGCACAAGTTAGAGCTAAACTTCTTACTGTGTCTCTGTGTACTAGTAGCATGAAAAGCCTCAGCCTGGCCTTCTCTGACTTTCTCTTTTAAAATCTTTTTACTGGAGGAGAAAACAAGGGCAAGATAGGAAGGATTTGACCTGTGCCTTTATTTTTCCTGAAGAAAACTCATGGGGATGTGAGTAACCCAGAGACCTCCTGACATGCTCCAAATTCAAGGGTGTTGTTAAATCTCATCTGCCAGGTGCCTGTCAATAAATAGGCATAGACCCAGCTAATGCCATTCTGAGCTGTGGCTCCCAGCACTTACAATTTGTTTTGTCATCATTTTCCTCTGGGTGTATTTACAGACTTTTAAAAATTAAACAAATGCAAAATATGGGAACCTGGGCAGTGAGTGGCTATAAACAGGTTGCTACCTCTCACCTCCATTTGATGAAGTAGGGGAAAAAAAGATCAGACAGAGAGTAAGAGTCTATATTTCAAGACATAAAGCAATTAAGATAACATTTCCAACCTCAGTAAACAGTCAAAAGAAATCTGTTCAGAAGGAAGGAGATAGAGCAAAGAGCAAAGGAAAGTGGAGGGGCATGAACAGAGGGTGTCAGGCTACATCACCCTGAGCTGCTGGAGCTGCCACTTCCAGTATCAGGCAGGATTAAATGCCGGCATGGGAACAGTATCACAGTGTTGCTAACACTTTAAAATCAAGCTCATAGGCACTCTATATCCAGCCACTGTTTTTTGTCTTGCTTGGTAGCTCTCAAGGCAACAGCTCTTTTTTTTATTTTCCTTAACAAAAGCTGAATTGAGGGTCTGGCAAATTACAAGTATAATGACCTCCTCTGAGTGTTCCTGCCACAATTACTGCCTGAGCGGTTAAAGCTTGGGTAAATTACCATAATACTGCAAACATGACATTGCAGTAACCCCTAGCCCTTCAACTCCACAGTTGGCTTAGGAGGTCATCCAGGCCACAAATGGCCCAAGCCAGTGACCTCAATCATCTGTGGCACTGAGACAGCTCTGCTCTGGTGCCAAGCTGCCCTGCAGTTGGCCTGGTTGGCCCAGTGAGGATTGCTGGCAGAATCATGCACCAGCAAGAAGCCTGCCCCGGGGCAGGCTGCTCTCAGCAGCATCTTTGAGAGCCTGGCACCTCACCCTGCATAGAGTTAACACTGGCTACTCTGTGTATTATCACAAGGTGAACCCCCAAACCGCAAAGCAGGAAAGGTCACTCAGAGCAAGCTTTCTGCCCAGCAGCATCTGCAACAGGGTTGATGATGGGTTGGGTTTTTTTGTTGTGTTTTTTTTTTTTTTGGTGGGTTGTTGGCTTTTTGGGTTTTGTTTTTTGCGTGGTTTGGTTTGTTTTGGTTTGGGTTTTTTGGTAATTGGTTGCAAATGTTAAAAGAAGGCTGTTTACAGCATATGGTAGGTCTTTTTATTACCCTGCATGACTTTGGCTCGACAAGGACTGCAAGCGTGGATTGTTTTTACAGCTCTACAAATGATTTTCAGCCTTGTGCTTTCTCTCCTGGTCTTACTCATCACTGTGACAGCAATTCCCATCACTGCTGTGGGCTGCTTTTTTTAGGAAGTGGGCACACGATGACACACTGGGAAAACAAAGAGCCAAAACCTCATTTGGAGACACTTCATTTTATTCATTTTAGCACCAAGTCATGGAATCAGAGAATCACACAATCTTTTAGGTTTGCAAAGACCTTTAAGGTCATCGAGCCCAGCATTGCCAAGTCCACCTCTAAACCATCTTCCTAAGCCACCACGGTACGAGAGCAGATCTCGTCGCTGGTCTATCCCCCCTGCGAGGGTGCCGGGCTGCTCCCTCCCGCCCCCTGCCGCCCACCGCCGCCGCTGCACACTGAGCCGAGCTACCGGGCAGCCAGAATGCCGAGCCGGGGCAACACCCACCGCAGGCGGCTCGCCCCGCCGAGTAACAGGAAGGCTTTGGTGATCGGGAAGGGCTAGCGCCTAGGAGCTCCCTCTGCCGCTTTTAGGACACTGTTTTCCAGCAATGCAGCACAAGTATGCATGTCTTATCCCCAATGAATGTGCAAGGAAAGGCAGAGAGAAGGTAGAAATTATTCACGCATCCGAAAGGGAAATGGAAGAGTAATCTGTGAAGTTAAAAATACATTTCAGCAAAAATGAGCAATTTGCCTTCTGCAAGCCCTAAAGAAGGGGAGCTCAAGGTCAGGTGGATACAAACTGCAAAACCTGAGGAGTCGATACCCAGCCTTGCTGCAGAACAGCAGCTGATGATGGAGAGGTTCCTCAGTGCTTTTCTGTTGCAGCAAAACAACGATACCAACATTCTCAGGAATCAGGATCAGGAAACTGACTGGCACAGTATGATACACTCATTTTCAAAATCTTCTAAAGCAAGATAAGTAAGAAGCTTGGTCTCCAGGCAGGGTATTCCATAACCTTATAGAATCATAGAATGGTAAGGTTGGAAGGGACCTCAAGGATCATCTAGTTCCACCCCCCTGCCATAGGCAGGGACCCCTCCCACTAGTACAGGTCACTCAAGGCCTCATCCAACCTGGCCTTGAACACCTCCAGGGAGTGAGCAGCCACAACCTCCCTGGGCAACCTGTGCCAGTGCCTCACCACCCTCACTGCAAAGAACTTCCTCCTTATCCTCCTGTGTTTCTACTTCTGAGACATTTGAATGCAAACACTAGGTGGAAAAGACCTAAGAGCAATCTATTGCTATTCTACATTCCTCTTTGGAGGAACTTAAAGGGAATGTCATTAAAATGTTTATATTAGATATTAATTATTTTACTCAGTAATAAATATACTCAGACTGTCATAGCAAAAGGTCAAATGGAATTTTAGAAATAGAGAAAAGCCAGGAAAAAAATTCTTGGCACAACATTCCATCACTCTGTTCTCTGTCCAAGAGATAAATCCCTCCTAAGAGTCACCATAAATAGCAATAAATACCACAGGTACTGATCTCTTTATGCTAAAAATCACTATTAAAACATTAAGAATGAACAGCACATAAGCAAGGACCTCTTTGGAAAATTTAACCCAAGCAATTAGAAAGTTGGTATGCAAGTTATGCAAGTTTGGACATAAATTTACAAACAAGCACAGTTAAACTCTGGTATAATTATTACTGCTGCTCACGGTGGTAGCCAGCACAGCAGTCCAATGTGGAATATCTCTGTCCTACCACGCAAATCTTGGGTGATGTCCAAAAGACTGGTGAGTGCTTCTCATCTATCAAGTTAATATGCTAAAGGAACCTGTCTTTTGGCTTGCTCAGGACACCTCTGTTGAAGAGGTGTTGCCTTCAAGTCTAAAAGCTAAATGTCAGTGAAATGCACTTGGAGTCAGAGCAAGCAGGGTAAATGCAGTGTGTGGATGCAGTCCAGACAGCAACCAAGTCCTGGGCTGCATCAAGAGAAGCGTGGGCAGCAGGGCAAGGGAGGGGATTCTCCCCCTTTACTCTGCTCTTCTCNTTCAGGTGATTCAAATCTGTTACAGTGAGATTGTGCACTCCGAAGTAGTAACCATTTGGACATTTTGTTGTATGAAGGAGTTACTGAAATGACAATGTGTATATTCACTCAGTGAATATACTTCACTTTAGATTAACTGAAGCAATTCTGTGTTGAATGCATCTTCAACCCTAACATTTTTTTTCTGAAATTGTAAATTAGCAGTAGGCTAATTTAGCTACTATTAATAAGTAAGCTGCTTGGGCAGATTACCAGTCATCTCTGTCCTACAGCTACTGGTACAGGACAAAAACCCTGAGACAACTGAAAAAGAAAGTACAATCAAATGTAGAAATAACTGTAGCAATTAAAAGAGCTCTTTTATTAGTATTTTGAAAAGAAGTCAAGTGTTGTAGTTAATATTTTCTTCTCATCAATGTCTGTAAATATCTGAGGGGTGGGAGTCAAGTGGATGGGGCCAATCTCTTTTCAGTGGTCAACAGCAATAAGACAAAGAGCTATGGCTACAAACTGGAACATAGAAGGTTTCACCTCAACATGAGGAGAAACTTCTCTACAGTGAGGGTGACAGAGCACTGGAACAGGCTGCCCAGAGGGGTTGTGGAGTCTCCTTCTCTGGAGACTTTCAAAACCCCCCTGGGTGCATTCCTGTGTGAACTACCCTTGGTGATCCTGCTTTGGCAGGGGGGTTGGACTTGATGATCTCTGGAGGTCCCTTCCAGAAGGGGCCCTTCTGTGATTCTGTGATTCTCAAAATAATGGCAATTCTGCTTTTAACAAGAACCCTAAACTTGCTGATATTCCACTTCCTTTGTGTTTCTAGAAACCAGAAAATATTTCTATCCTTAATTATTTTGTAACTATAAAAAGAGAACCTAATGTTTTGGAACGAACTGGTCAGTCAGTCTGGCTGTAGTCTTTCCAACAACTGGCTTGGTGCCTTCCTCTTGACTGTTTTCACATATATCACTATAACATTTTGGAGCTTCATAGCCTGTGACATCCATCCTGCACTATTTCATCAGTTCATCTCAGGTCTAGACTGTGTCTAAAGCCCCAGGGTCATGCCTGTCTGCCTTGCTGTAAGGTATACTCTCAATAAATGGGGGCTGGCCTTATCCAAGATTGAAAGCATGCTCAGATTTGAAGATCTCTTGCAGGTTCAGCTGAAGGGGCATGATAAAGCAGATCCATGTAAGAGAAAGGTTGCAGCAGTAAGCTCAAGAGCAAGGAAAAAATGGAAAATGTCCAAATAAAAAGAAAGGGAAGCACAACGTGCCAGTACTAGTAGGTACATTTCTAATATCCAGGATCATAAATGTTTGATTCCTGGGGCATGTGTGTTAGAAAGACTTTTCTTCATAGTGCTTTCGTGGGTGGATTAGAGTTGGAAAATACTTTTTATTTCCTGTTGCAACAGCATCCTCTGAAGTGATACAGTGCTACAGGACATGGCTCAAGCCATAGAGGCGAGCTGATGAAAACAAGCCTAATTTACTTGTGGAAGTGAAAGCTGTGGGCTTCTTCCTTCTGCCCCCCCATGACACCACCAAGTCCTTGCACTCTTCAGTCTCATCCTTAAGCCTTGTAAGTAAACTCAGGGACGAGAAGTGTGCCTTTGTTCCCTCAAGTATCAAAGGAGCTGTAGTGTTTCTTTCTCATGCCAATCGTTATAACAATCACCAAGTAAGCACAATAGGTGCTGGGCTTTCATGTCTCTAGGGCTAGTGGCACACACACAAAATATTACTGCTAGTGTTATTTTTACTATTTTTAGGCATACTTTGTTAAGACTGTGACAAGCCTATGAAAATATCAGACATGCAGTCAACTGGCTGTAACTGCTGAAAGCTCTCTCTTGGGAACCTCCCACAAAGCCTCAGGTGAGACAGGTAAGGACTGGAGACCAGTGACAAGTGGTGTCCCTCAGGGGTCAGTGCTGGGACCAGTGCTGGTTAACATCTTTGTAAGTGATATGGAGAGGGGAATTAAGTGCACCCTCAGTAAGTTTGCAGATGACACCAAGCTGTGTGGCACAGCTGACTTACTAGAGGGCAGGGATCCATCCAGAGCGACCTGGACAGGCTGGAGAGGTGGGTCCAGGCCAACCTCATGACATTCAAGAAGGCCAAGTGTAAGGTCCTGCACCTGGGTAGGGTAGGCACAATCCCAAGCACAAATCCAGGCTGGGTGGTGAATGGCTGGAGAGTAGCCCTGAGGAAAAGGACCTGGGGGTCTGGGTTGATGAAGAGCTCAACANTGAGTAACCTGTGCTAGTGGGAGGTGTCCCTGCCTATGGCAGGGGGTTGGAACTGGATGATCCTTGAGGTCTCCTTCCAACCTTACCATTCTATGATTCTATGATTAAGGTGAGGAAGAAACACCAGGTCAGAATGCTAAGCATGAAAGATAGAATCCAAACCAGCTTTATCCTGGTCCTGTTCCCATCGGGTTTGTGCTACACCGGGGTCCTGTTGACTTTGACAGGACAAGAACCAAGCACCCAGACATGTTGCAGTCTTTCTGGCAGCCAAGAGTGTAACATATTTGGTACTAAATTCTACCAAACAAAGACCTGGCAGCTGTAGCTTTCATTTAAATATATTTAGCTTTTGTTGTAATTGAAAATACTATGAACAAGATTATCAAAACACACTGACTCATTCTCAGGTATTTGTGAAAGCATGGTCAAATTTCTTCAGGGCTCTTCCCTAGCTGCAAACCAAAAAAAAAAACCCAAAACTTAATTGGATTTTTATTTAATTGGATTTAATTTTTATTTGTGTTTTTATTGTTGGCATGAAGTAAATTATGGATCTGGAACCTTCAAGATGTTCTGGAGTGTATCAAGTTTAAAGCTAGGTGCTCACAGTTATTCATACCAGTACAAAGAATCTTCAGACCTAACCAACAGAAAGGTAGCAATAAAAAGTACAGTGCCAAGTGCCTGTCCCAGTCTTTCATATTTATCTTAATTTACAAATGTAAAAACTGTGATTCAGAGTGGCTGGAAGATGCCAATAGCCACAAAATAAATCAAGAGGGAATAAAAATTACTTGTTTCAGGTTCTAACTTGAAACAGAATGCATCCTCTTAAACAAATAAACAAATCATATTGTAAATACCAAGAGATCACAAAGTTCAGACAGCTGAGCCTCAGATCAGGAATACATACCCTCTAGTTCCCACATGTACCTGATTGTTCTTGATACATCTAGCTATGAGATGAATACACTGAAATGTCTTGGTTGACCATGCAATTTGGTTCCCAAAAGCCTGACATTGCAAATCTTCTGTTGACATCATGGAGCATCCAATCTGTGTAATTACTGAGGGGTGAAAAACAATGGAAGCAGGTATTCACACACAGAATCACATGGAATGTCAGGGACTGGAAGGGACCTCGAGGGTTCATCCAGTCCAACCCCCCTGCCACAGCAGGATCACCTACACCAGATCACACAGGAACACATCAAGGCAGGTTTTGAATATTGCCAGACAGGGAGACTCCACAACCCCCCTGGGGCAGCCTGTTCCACTGTTCCTTCACACTCACAGTCAAAAAATTCCTCCTCATGTTTCCAGGAAACTTCCTATGCCTCAACTTCCACCCATTGCCTCTTGTCCTGCCATTGGGCATCACTGAGCAGAGCCTGGCTCCATCCTCTTGGCACTTACCCTTTCACATATTTATAAACATTGATGAGGTCATCTCTCAGTCTCCTTTTCTCCAAGCTAATATATCTCAACTATATCTTGTGAAAATCAAGCATTTGATGTTAAGTGAAGGTCAGCAGAAGTATGAGATAAAGCAAGATAGAGCAAAAGTTTATCCATTGCTGGAAAACCTGACTAAAGTGTCTTAAAAACCTCTCTCAAGGTCCTTACTAGAGCCTTGGCACAGGCCATTATAGGTTGGACTGGATGATCTTGGAGGTCTCTTCCTTCTTTACAGTGAGGGTGGTGAGACACTGGCACAGGCTGCCCAGGGAGGTTGTGGCTGCTTCCTCCCTGGAGGTGTTCAAGGCCAGGTTGGAGGAGGCCTTGAGTGACCTGTGCTAGTGGGAGGTGTCCCTGCCTATGGCAGGGGGTTGGAACTGGATGATCCTTGAGGTCCCTTCCAACCTTACCATTCTATGATTCTATGATTCTATGATCCTATGATTCCTGTTTTTCATGTCTCTATGTTTGTTGTTACAGGAGCCCATGTGTTCATGTGGTCATTGCCACAGACCTTTAAAAATCCAAACAGCATGGATGGATTGAGGAAACCTATTTGTTCTTTATGTTCATCACTAAGTATTACTGTTTTAGTAGTCTGTAATGGGATATGTAATTTGACCAAGTATTTTTTTTCACTTCCCCACATATGCCAGACAGTTCTAACCAGAACTTTCGACTTCAAAACATTATTTCCATACTCCATTCTGTACTGGTTTGGAAAGTATTCATTGGCTAAACAGAATAACAGAATAGAACAGCAATGCCTGCCAAGCATAACCTTCTTGACTATAAATGAAGGCAGCACTCAGCTATCACTGACTGCTAACTCACAAATCAGTTGACATGAGTTGGGAACATTGATCAGCAATTAAATGTCACCTTTACGAATGCTGTTCTTCATGGCATGTAAATGATCTGAGTATTGTAAGGCAATATTGATTTATCAAGTCAAGCTAATTTAACACTGATTCTCTAAAAAAAACCCCAAAACTTAGTTATACAGGTTGTGCTAAACCACAGAACTGTGACATGTGACTGGCAGCTCTTTCTGGATGGATTGCAGAACAAAAAGTCTCATAGAACTGATTCCTGTGAGCACTGAAGCAGCAGCATAAGGCTTAGGTGATTATATAGTGGTCCATGTATTCCATCACATACATTTATGGCATAATTTAGCAGCTACTCAGGCTGATAAACACCACAGATGACATTTCATAGGAGCATTGGCAGGTCAGGAAAATTTTGCACACTGAATGTTAGGTTCTTGTAATTTTCCTCTCAAAAGGGGAAAACAACCAAACAACCAAACCAAAATCAACAACTATAAAAAGAGAAAACCAAACAATTTGTTACCGTATCCCTTTTTCTGATGATCTCCCACACCTGATTATGTGGTAGGAAAGAAGTGACCAAAAAAGAAAGCATTCTTGATGAACCTTGCTTGGGTGTCCCAAAACAAATTGTAGCTTAAAATTACCCAATACCTACATAACCTCACATAAGCCCTTTCCTGTTCAGTCACTTGACATAGTGCAGACACACAGCAGCAGCAAAGAAGATGCATTGAGCCCTTGAAAGGAGATAAACAAATTGTTACAGCATGTGGTAACCAGCAGCAGGATTTAGGACAGTAGGCTTCTGGAGAATGGTAACTGGCAACTTTTTTTTTTTCCATTCTATTGGATGACACCCCACAGACACATCTTGCACAAGAGGTGGAGAAGAAATTAGTTTCTCCAGCATTTGTTCAGAGTTTTGTGTTTGGCTTTTCCTTTGATAGGTGCAGGTCTTTGCTCACTGCAAAGTAGATAGTAGTCACTCCAAGCAGGTACTCAGTGATCTACAGATCCTGAGGAAGGACTTTTAGACACAGAGATCACAGAATCACAGAATGTCAGGGGTTGGAAGGGACCTCAAAAGATCATCTAGTCCAACTCCCTTGCCACAGCAGGACCACTTATAGCAGATCAGACTGAATTACATCCAGGGAGGTCTTGAGTATCTTCAGAGAGGGAGAGTCTACAACTCCCCTGGGCAGCCTGTTCCAGTGTTCTGTCACCCTCACAGGGAAAAAAAAAAAATCATTGTTTTCTTCACATTTAGCCACAATATTAAGTTCCTATTTTAGATCTGAACAAACTATAAGGTAGTATTGTTCAAGTCTCCAGATACCTCTGAGTAGTTACAAAAGTCAAGAGACGAAGTTTTGTCCTGATTGCTATTTCACAGAATCACAGAATGTTAGGAGCTGGAAGTGACCTCAAGAGATCATCCAGTCCAACCTTCCTGCCAAAGCAGGATCACCTGCACCAGATCACACAGGAATGCATCCAGGTGGTTTTTGAATATCTCCAGAGAGGGAGACCCCACAACCTCCCTGGGCAACCTGTTCCAGTGTCCTGTCACCCCCATAGGGAAAAAACATTTCCTCATGTTTTCTTCACATTTAGGTAGAGGCTGCTCTACAGCTAGCTTTGGTTTGAGTTTTGGTGTGAGTTTTGGTACCTGGTCCTGTGAGGACATTCCTTAAAACCTACCTCATTCCATGTCAGCAGGAACTTTTCCAGTTCAGCCTCCACTCTTTCCCCCTGCTTCTCTCAAACCATATGAAATAGTTCAGAAAACTCAGTATTTGTGTTCAATTCAGCCTAACTAACTTTTCCCATTGACTGGTGAAGCAGACATACATTTGCGTCTTCAGTATCTGAGCACAGTCTCTTAAAACATGCTCAGGTGTAATGGAAGAATATTGCAGTTCTTACTTTGCAGACTACATGGAGAAATTAAAGTCCAGGTCTCCCAGAATATGGAGAAACCTAACCTTTATTGATTTCCTTTGAGTCGCACAGGAAGTTATTGCTAAAAGAGAGGATGCAGAACCCAGTCTGGGATCTTAATCATTGACATCCTGGAGTTAATCCAATTATCCTTCTTATTTATAGAGGACATTGCAGTCAATTGCATATGGTGGAACATTAGAATGTAACTGTGAGAGCACAGCAGCTGATTACCAGGATGTATCCACATTCATGGAGACCTATCAAGCTATTAAAATGCATTTTTTTTTTAACCTGAAGACTACCCTAGAAAAGACTGGACTGTAATTACCATGCACTGTCAGAAGTAATCGATCAAAAGCAGCAGTTCAGGATCCTGGCCTACCATGAGGGACTAGAGAATAAATAGTGGCCACACTTCACTAATCAGCCACCCCTCCACAGGCAGCTGATAATGCAAGCAGGACCCTTAAGGGCAATTTGCAGAAAGATTATTTGCTATTAATGAAATTCTGTAGCCTCTAAAGTAAGCAAATGCTCCTCAGATGAAGACTCTGGAACCAAGCCTCTTGCTTCCATTTGGGACTCTAAACGAAGGAATAATCCAGTGAAAATGTTTGCTTATACAAAACAAAACCAATCTGCTCTCCCTGAGACAGATTTTGTAAACCAAATAGGTATTTTCCATGGCTTTATGAGATTTACTGCAGCATATTCCAACCTTGCTTATACTGTGATACTATGATATTGGCACTAACCAAGGGGTTTAGATGCAGTGTATATGTGATCACTCTCCTCGTGGAAATGATTTTTGATCTGTTGCATCTAGCTTTAAGTTCAGAGGTCCCTGGGAGATTGATCCACACAAATATAAATAGAATGCAAATGAAACCCTTTCTCTTGTAAGCATTTTGCAGATCGAGAGCCTCACACTCATTCATTCACCTGCATTGGCATGCTGCTTAAGCATCATTCTCTACTAATTATCAGTGTTCAATAGAATCATAGAATGGTAAGGTTGGAAGGCACCTCAAGGATCATCTAGTTCCAACCCCCTGCCATAGGCAGGGACACCTCCCACCAGTACAGGTCTCTCAAGGCCTTGAACACCTCCAGGGAGGGAGCAGCCACAACCTCCCTGGGCAACCTGTGCCAGTGCCTCACCACCCACACTGGAAAGAACTTCCTTCTAACATCCAGTCTAAATCTCCCCTCTGCCAGTTTAAACCCATTGCCCCTTGTCCTGTCATTGCAAGACCTTGTAAATAGTCCCTCCCCAGCCTTCCTGTAGGCCCCCTTCAGATGTTGGAAATTTACAATTTATCAGCTGACAGGTGACATCAATTTGATGACACCGTTGTTATTCTTACTAAATTTAAGTAACTTCATCCTTGCTTACAATAAAAAGAGCACAGGCAAATAGGCCACGGCAGAGACAACGCTCATGTGGGAAAGATCTCCCTCAAGTTTTCTCAAAATAAGGAACCCTGCAGTACTGCAGGAAGTTATCCTTGCTCTCTTCAGGTTAAATGAAATGAAAATATAATTACTGGGGCTGAAGGTTGCAACATGGAATTTTGATATTTTTACTGGGAGCAATGCTTAATGTCCCAGTAAAGCTATAATAACACACAAAGCCATTCATCTCCAGGCCCCTGAGACAAAAATAGTCCAGGCACAGCCACGGCGAGCTTGCTATCTGGTGAACATCCAGTAAGACAAAAGTTGGATGTGTTCCAGTCACTTCCAAAACTGGTAGTTATGAAACTGTTTTCGCTCTCTGTTCAGAGAGGTATTAAGGTGAAAGAGGAGCACAAAGGTCTCTTCTGTGGTCTTAGCAGACTGTCAAGGGGTTTAAGGCACTGGGATATCTTAAACCATAAAGTACAGGCCTCCAGAGGCTAGCTAGGTCCAGGAGGTGGACTGGAAAGTATAGTCTTTTGTTATTTCATTCCCCTAATGAATTGGTTGTGGGAATTAATGAGGCGGGAATTATAAAATCTGTAGTTATTTTATATCTGGAAAGCCCCACCCACAACTATATACAAATTAGTTAGATTGGGTTCAAAATTCGTTCAGGAAGATCTTCACAAGGATGCTTATAGGGAATTTAGTAATTCAGGAAAATCAGAAATTTGGAAAAGGTTTGCTACAAAAATAGCTTTGCCACACTTACAAATAAAGGCAGCCTGGAGCCCTAGGGAATGTCTGTGCTACTCACAGCGGTGGATTAGGAATTTGGAGCTGGTCCCTTGGCTCCTATTGTGGCAGTGTCTGGAACTGCGAATTGTAATCCAGGAGTGGATCAACGTGGCACAGGATCCAATGTGAGCAAACCCACCAGAGTGCAAACTGGCTGCAGACAGCTGCCACGGGCAGAGATTGAGGGGCAGCACAGGGCAAAGCTCAGGCTGCTCGGCAGTGTGCCCACCAATGGCAGCAGTTTACAGCAGAGGCAGGTCCCTGCAGTAGGCAGGCAGGATGTGGCTGTCCAAAAGCAGGGACTGTGCTTTCTCCTCACCCTTCTTCCAGATGCCTCTCAAGGTCCGACTCCAGGTCTGACTCGAGGTCCCCATCAAGGTCCGAGTCAAAGTCCCAGTCCAAGTCCCAGTCCAGGTCCCCCTAGATAATGTGTCCAGTTGCCATATATATATATATGCTGGGGCAATTTGCTCTTCCCCGTACAAGCCCACGGAGGTGGGGTAAGGAACTTCACACCTACTTCTTTCCACGTTCCAAACCTCTGGAGCCAGAGGTGGGGTGGAGCAAAACAGTTTTTGGTGTGCAAAACACACTTGGGTATGCCCTGCTACATCTAAGCCCTGCACCTATATAAAACCAGACATTTCTGTCTGTTGTTCTCCTTTTTCCTCCCTCTCTGGCCCTGGGAGGACACACAGAGCTTTATGTTGGGTTTGATGCAGGAGAGCGAGGCCTGGTTTGGCTTTGGCAATGCTGCCAACTGGGGGCTGGAGCAGCCTGGTTCGCCCTGGAGCTGGCAAGCAGAATTCATAGCTGCATCACTCAGGTATGGGGAGCACAGAGAGGCATGGTTGAGAGGCAGGCACTTATGGCCTGGTTTGGAAGGAGGTGGAAGATGAAGCTTTGGCCTAAGAAGGTTTGTGGAGAACTGTGGCCAAGATGGACTCTGGATTTTGTGTATTTTACATGCTTTTGTACTGTTGCATGTAGTTATGAATAACATTTCCATTTAAACTTCTAATTCTTTCCAATCCCATGTGGAGCATTTCCTTTACTCCTCTTGGAAGGCGTAAAGAGAGTCTCTCTTTGCTCCCTGAACACAAGACACAGACCCAGCAAGGGCTGAGAAGACTGACCAGAGAAAGTGGTGAATTTGGGTTGGAAGGATATAAGAAGTGCTCATTTCAAGCCCTGTACACACACCATTCAAACACAGTAAACCTGGTACTCAAGCCAGAGCTTCAGTGCTGCTCTCTATATGTGGCTTTGTGATAGTTTGGGAGTTACCCCCCATACGCATGCTATGAAAATCACCCAGACTAGACTCAGCCAGCTGGAATTTAAGAAATGAAGCTATATTTACAGCTTAGCAGAATATACAAGCAGATATATACACACTATACAGGAATATTTGCAGAAATATAACAGTTGAAGGTAATACAGAAACACAATTCCCCTCCCAGAAATCAGAGTCCCCAGGAGGGGCTCCCAACCACCCTTCCACCTTCTTTCCACCCCTCTACCTTACCCCGGGGTCTGCCTTACGTGAAAGATGAGTTTGGAGGATCAGCCAGGGCGGTTAGAAGCAGAGTGATTAGTTGGGTTACACATCAGAAACCCAGAAGACACAACTCCCAGAGAGAGAGACTCTCTCTCCGTTATCTATGTTTGTGTCCTTGTTTTCATACATCTCAGCAAGCCTATGAGTGAAATAGACATCACCATTGTTTTCTTTGCACAGCCTATAATCTGCTCTTTTTTCATTAAAATATTCTAATTAGCCTCAAACAAGCACAGGTTTATATACATGATTACACACAGCCCCAGAACAAGCTGCTCTATGGCAAAACTCTGCAAACAAATCATACAAATACCAGCGAAAAGTTTAAGAAGCTATGACAAAGAAAAGACCTTCTCACAAGCCACTTACTTCACACTTTTCTTGAGAATCATAGAATCATAGAATGGTAAGGTTGGAAGTGACCTCAAGGATCATCTAGTTCCAACCTCCTGCTATAGGCAGAGACACCTCCCACTAGACAAGGTCACTCAAGGCCTCGTCTAGCCTGGCCTTCAACACCTCCAGGGAGGGAGCAGCCACAACCTCCCTGGGCAGCCTGTGCCAGTGTCTCACCACCCTCACTGGAAAGAACTTCCTCCTAACATCTAGTCTAAATCTTCCCTCTGCCAGTTTAAAACCATTGCCCCTTGTCCTGTCATTATGAGACCTTGTCAATAGTCCCTCCCCAGCCTTCCTCTAGGCCCCCTTCAGATACTGGAAGGTTACTCTAAGGTCTCCTCAAAGCCTTCTCTTCTCCAGGCTGAAGAGCCTCAGTCTGTCCTCATAGCAGAGCTGCTGGTGCCCTGTGAGCATCTTTGCGGCCCTCCTCTGGACCCACTCCAACACTTCCATGTCCTTCCTGTGCTGGGGGCTCCAGAACTGCACACAGGACTCCAGGTGGGGTCTGACAAGAGCAGAGTAAAGGGGCAGAATCCCCTCCCTTGCCCTGCTGGCCACACTGCTCTTGCTGCAGCCCAGCACTCGGTTGCTGTCTGGGCTGTGTGTGCACACTGCAGGCTCATGTTGAGCTTTCATGTTGAGAACTTAAAGGGCTGCAACAGTCTCACTTTGACATTAAAACTTGCAGTCTCTGTTCCAGTCTGTTTTCTGGCAGTGATATTGCAGTTACAACTCAGACTAGTCTATTTGTCCAGAGAAACATCAGCAGCAAAATGTTTCTCCAACAACTATAGCGAGTTGTACTTCAATAACTACACTGCGTGTCCCTTCCCTTGCCATGGGTGCACAAATTAACACAAGCAACCCAAGGAACAGGAGGGATTTATTTTGTAGCTGTTAGGACTTGCCTCTCACATGAAGGAGATAATCTCCCAAGATTTACTCCTACGATGAGATATTCCAATCATTCCATGGATTTCAGGATTAGTCATATATGGGGTACAGGTTTTTTGGGGGGCTTTTTTTAGCTCTTTGGAAATGTCAGGAATGAGAGCTCCAAAATTAACTGCTTGTGGGGCCAGTTCTGAAAGATTTGGACTCAGTTAATATTTTCCCATATGTTACACAACAACAACACAACACAAAACAAAACAAAACAAAAACCAAATGGCCTATTTTACCATTTGGAAACATCATTAGAAAAGTGCTGGGATGGGGCAAATCAGCTTTGAATTTTGCAATGTGTTTTAAGGCCTTTTTCTGAAAATCTGCATTGAGGATCTAGTGCTTGCTTCATCAGTGGTACATGCCATGGATAACATTTTCTATTTCTTTCTCCCTTTCAAACACTCTTTTGTCAGAGGGTGTTGTGTACGTAGGTTTCCTGTCAGCCTGTGGTGGGTTGGCTGAAGAGGCAGGATAAAGCATTTTCCTTTTGCCTCCTGGAACTTTGTGTTCACATCCTGGGTATTGTCTGAAGTGACACAAGGCTTGAGTGATTTTCTATTGCCATATATGTTTCTTGCATCAAATCAGTGAACAAAGCCCACCATAAAATGAACAAGCCAAGAGGCCATGTCTTGTTTTCATAAATGGTAGGCAGTAACTAAACCAGATAAAAGTTTGACTGAAGCTGGTCACAGACCTCTAGTTAGGGATTTCACAGTAAGACAAGAGCAACCAAGCAGCTTGATCTTCCCTTCAATAAATTTTACCCCAAAATGGTGTCGTTGTCCTCAGTCTTGGATATGTGATGCAAATGTAATACACTCACTTCCTGAGTGAAGAGGAGAGTAATGGGGCAGGAAAAAAACCCAGGGAAGGTTTTTTCAACCCCACCTGGAGTACCACATCCAGTTCTGGAGCCCCTATTACAAGAGGGATATGGGTGTGCTAGAGCACGTCCAGAGAGGGGCCATGAGGATGATCAGAGGAGCACCTCTCCTATGAGGACAGACTGAGGGAGTTGGGGCTGTTCAGTTGGGAGAGGAGAAGGCTCCCAGGTGACCTTATTGTGATCTTTTAGTATCTTAAGGGGGCCTACAAGAAAGCTGGGGAGGGACTCTTTAGGATGTCAGGTAGTGATAGGACTAGGGGGAATGGAACAAAGCTAGAAATGGGTAGATTCAGATTGGATGTTAGGAAGAAGTTCTTCAGCATGAGGGTGGTGAGACCCTGGAATGGGTTGCCCAGGGAGATGGTTGAAGTTCCATCCCTGGAGGTGTTTAAGGCCAGGCTGGATAAGCCTCTAGACAGCCTGATCTAGTGTGAGGTGTCCCTGCCCATGGCAGGGGGGTTGAAACTAAATGATTCCAGTGGTCCCTTCCAACCCTGACTGATTCTATGATTCTAAATCCCTCAAAAACATACTTGAAATTAATGTTTTGTCTTTTTAATTATTATACTATTATTTTATATTATTTATGAGTAGGTAGCTTTTAAAATGACAGCTGCTGAAGATGTCTGGAGAGATTTAATTCCCTGTCTTCAGATTGACAGACCTGACCTAGTGTATTTCCTCTTGCAACTATTTACCTAGGAAACTGTGTCAAGGAGTCACCCCATGGGTTCAGAAGGAGGCTTTGATTTTACTCATATGATTCATGACATTACAGTGCTACCTTGTCTTTGGATGTTTGATGTTTGTGGTGATGTAATTTTCATGTTTTGAAGTGTTGTGTCCTTTGTTTTTCCTTCTACCTGCTTGCTTTTGGGGTAATCGTCAGAGAAGGAAGAAGTTCCTCTAAAGGAGTACACTGAGTTCTCATAAAAAGATATTCTAATTGTCCAGGCACTTGCACAGCCCAGCCCTGTTTATAATAACCTCAGGAGCAACCTCTGTGCCAGAAACAGTTTATTAGTGAAACTGAAAGTGTTTAATCCAGTCTGTAACTTGAATTAGGTCAATGTAAATGTTCCACCTGGGCAAACAGCGAGGGAGGACATGCTGGTACAAAACTTGAATGAGTGGTGCCCAGGGAGGTGGTGGGGTCCCCGGCCCTGGAAGTGTTTAAAAAGAGACTGGATGGGGCACTTGGTGCCATGGTTTAGTTGATTAGAGGGTGGTGGGTGATAGGTTGGACTTGATGAACCCAAAGGTCTTTTCCAATCTGAGTAATTCTGTGAGAAAGCTGAGCCCAGGACAGTGTTACAGACCACAAAGATTTCTAAAACTAAGCATTCAAGCCAATCATATTCCACTGACTCAACACAACACCTACTTCTTTCCACACCACCATGACACTCCAGGTTTGCATTGCTGCACAACACCACAACCTCTCTCCTATAACAGGACCTGTGGTGCCAGGCTCAGGTCTTAGAAGTGTCATCCGAGGCTGTGACAGAGAAGTCCAAGTGTACAGCAGAAGCTGCAATGCAAGCTGCAACAAGGCCAGGGGAGCAGGTCCTCCTGGAGGATATACTCCCTGGTGTCACAGCTCTTGCCACCTTTTGCTTTGGCCTTACCAGCATTTTTAAGACTCTCAGAAATATCAGAACCTCAACAATTTGAAGGCTGGTCCATTTCACATTCCCATACTGTTGAAAGAGCACATTAATCCAGACCACTCCTCTGATCCCCTGCAAGCACAGCTTTAAAGCAACCCTCTCAGTCATTTTCACCAATCACCTTTGTTTCAAAAAGCATATTTTCAGTCTGAAATTTGAAACATGCAGGTGAACATGCTACAGATCCTGGCTCTGATTAAAAGCAAATCTTTCCTTTCATCTCTTTAGATTTGGAGAAGCAAAGTTGATTTCTCATGCTTTAGATCTCTTAGGTTTTTTTTCCCCTTCTATCTGATTTTGTCAGTGCCAATATTGCTTTGCAATGCTGTTTTGGCAGTGGTGAAATAGCATATGCTAACAAAAATATCCATTCGTAATTTGTTCTTAAGTATTCCAACCAACCTTTTGTCTTCAGCCAAGGCAAAGAATTGGACAAACATGTTCAGGGTTCAGTTTTCAAGTACTTTATTCACTGCACTTGAAATCAGCTGTACTCAACTTTTATAAAAAGATAATCTTCTGCTTTTGCCACATGATGCACTTTTGGATCACTGCAGTAGATACTTTAGAAATAATTGAGGACACAATGAGGGCACAATGTCCACCTGGAGACCAGTGTCAAGTGGCATCCCTCAGGGGTCAGTGCTGGGACCAGTACTGGTTAACATCTTTGTCAAAGACATGGACAGAGGAATCAGTGCACCCTCAGCAAGTTTGCAGATGACACCAAGCTGTGTGGCACAGTCGACTTGCTAGAGGGCAGGGATCCATCCAGAGGGACCTGGACAGGCTGGAGAGGTGGGCCCAGGCCAACCTCATGACATTCAAGAAGGCCAAGTGTAAGGTCCTGCACTTGGGTAGGCACAATCCCAAGAACAAATCCAGGCTGGGTGAGGAATGGCTGAGAGCAGCCCTGAGGNGGGAGGTGTCCCTGCCTATGGCAGGGGGTTGGAACTGGATGATCCTTGAGGTCCCTTCCAACCTTACCATTCTATGATTCTATGAATCTATGATTCTATCTGAGAACAGCGCTAGTATCATTCCAGACTTTCTAGTAGTCATTAGGTAGCTACAAGTACTGTAGCTGGAGGCAAAGTTAGGCAGTATGTATACAAATACAATATAAATTGAGTATTTTATGCAGTACAATTATCCTTATAATGCCTGCATAATAGATTTTATTTTTCCCTTGTAACTTCTCTAACCAGAATTGGATCTAGATATTCTGATCTTCATTTCTGCCCTGAGCTTTAGTTGCTTCATCTGCAGTAGTGAAGGTATTTATTTCAGAAACAGATGCATCTAGCTTAGCATCATGCATTGGCCACTCTCACATGCAAAGCTTTGGTACCCAGGGTCTGTAGAAAGTCCAAAATCAAAGTCGGAAACAGTATCAGAGGTTTTATTATTTACACATCAGCCTAACTTTTATGCACTGTTAGCTTTTTGCCAGTTGCTTGCTACAAGGAAAGTCAAGAGACCCACGGCAGACCCCGAGGTTTCAAAAGGTATGTGTGCTTTGTGTCCAAGTATTGTCTACCTAACAATGGAGCTATTCCACGGAAGCAGCAGAGCAGCAGCTCGTCTCCCCCAGCCTTTGTAGAACAAAGCGAGAGGCTTCTCAGGAGGCAGCTTTGTTGTTTTGCTGTTGTATAACGAGCTGTCATCCGGCCACAGGCGCCAGCGGCCGCAGCCCCCCTTACGGGAGCAAACAGTTCAAAAGCAGGGCTGGGGTTTCTGCAGTATAATTTGATGTGTCAAACGTCTTTATTGCGAGCATTCTTGTAATGTTTGCTGTTAATACTCAGCAAAGGACATGCATCAAATTCAGGCAGGACACAGAGAGGGACAGAGGACAGTCCCTGGCAGCAACCCTCACTTGCTCTGACAGAAACTGTAAGTTTCAGAGCCAGAATGTGAACTACCAAGACAATAATTTAGCATGCTGCAGCATTGACCTTCTCTGAACAGCAGTGGTAACAACCAATAGCATTTGTCACTGACTACCCAGTTTCTACCTCTTCCCTATGTCCTTGGCAGTGTCCTCCAAGGAGAGAGGGGAAGAAAAAAAATTAGTTTGTGGCTAAATCAGGGTAGATGTGAGTTAAACTTACAGTAATTATGATGGTTTTATACTCTCTGTCCAAGTGGCTGTTTAGGTCCTATTCAGCCTCTTGTGAACAATGTGACACAACATCCCATGCAGTTAATCCCAACATCCAAATGCTCTATACAGCTCTTTCTGCTAGAGATAACATACTGCACATGTTACTGTGTTCAGTGATCTCAGCATAGTTCAAGGCTCATCAACATATTCTTAAAGGAATGAGAACAGCAACAAAAAAATCAGAAACCACAACCAAAAACAGTTGCAAACAGTTAGACCAAATCCTTCTGGGAAACTGTCAAAGTGTTTTCTTCTGCCTCATCTATTGCACAGACATCACGGTAATAAGTGATTCAGATGTGCTCCTGATCAAATCAAAGAAAGATGACATTCTTCACAAAAAAGAGACAGGCAGATAGAGAGAATTATTTAACAAGTAGTGTGTTCATTCTTGTTTCTCACAATACCTGTGCACATTTCAATTCACAGCTTAAACCTCCAGGCTCTAGCTAATCTTTCCAGAAACCAAATTACCATACCAGGCAATAATAGCCTCATATAAATGAAAGAGCTCTCCTTTTCCATGAATCCACTGACTCGTTCATCTTTCAAGTCTCCACTGCAAATGTATTTCTTATAGCATTTCTGCCACTAACATCCATGCACAAACAGTCTATCATAACTACCAACAAGGGAGAAACAAAAGCCAGACACTTGTCTGTGCAAAAGAGAGAATGACCTTGTGGTTGAGATACTTTGCTTGTGTCTAAAAGACATGGAGACTCTATCCCTTATGCATAGCCGCTATTTCCAGGTCAGTTTCTACCATTTACCTTACCTCTTGTCTAGGTTCTTCTTTTGCTAAAAGGCACATTACAATAAGAGGTCTTTCAAACTATCCAGGAACAATGTAAGCATTTGCTTCATTTTGACAGTGGGAATAATGTTCACTGTTTTTAGTTGTGTATATGAGTAACCAGGATAAAGAGAGAGGGCTGCATTGCAATTAGCCATTTCTACCAACTTTCTTAACCAGAATTTCCCTTAAGTATCTATGCTAAGAGTGTTGGGCAAGCAAACACCAGCTGAGCAAGAAGACCAAGTTTGTTATGGTAAGTAGATAGACACCACCCAAGGAAGGTAGCCCAAGGCAATGGGCAGCTGGATAGAAAACAAAGAAAATTCCTTCTTCATAAACGAGCTCCTCCCCGGCAGCACACAAACACGCCTAAACTAGCTCTCTACAGTTCATATAAAGCCGCCAGAACCTTCCAATCTTCTCTACCTAGCAACAGGCTCCCTTAGAGTGATTGCAACCTCTAACACAAGCATATATGACTCTCTGCTGTGGGATGATTCCCNCTGCTCCCTCCCTGGAGGTGTTCAAGGCCAGGTTGGACGAGGCCTTGAGTGACCTGTACTAGTGGGAGATGTCCCTGCCTATGGCAGGGGGTTGGAACTAGATGATCCTTGAGGTCCCTTCCAACCTTACCATTCTATGATTCTAAAAGAAAAGGAAAGGATTTTTGAGGTCTTTACCCTTAGTTCTTACACACTTCTCTTCAAAGTTCTGTGCTTCATGTACTTCCCTGACCACTGACACCCCTATACATGACTGGGAACACTTGATGTAACCCCACAAAAAAAAAAACAAAAAAAAAAAACCAAAAAACCAAAACAAAAATTCATAAAAAAAAAAAAAAAGGAAAAAAAAAAAAAAAAAAAAAAAAAAAAAAAAAAAAAAAAAAAAAGGAAAAAAAAAAAAAAAAAAAAAAAAAAAAAAAAGAAAAAAAAAAGAAGGAAGAAAAACACTCTGCAGAGCACTGCTCTGTCTGCTGGTAACAGCACTGGTCTCACCCACCATGTTTCTAACCACTCTGTTGACTGCATTCATGTGCTGCATGCCCCTGGGCTCAGGAACCTTATCTTCTTGTTGATCTGTATAGAACCATGCACGCTCTCTATCTGGAAATAACAGACATAATTATTACTAGTAAATAATACATACTAGCTCATTTTAAATGAATCATGTTCTCCAGTCACCCTGGAGAACAAATAAAATAGGCAAAGCTACAAGGCATCACTTTAAAATACTTCTTATATAATTATGAAATTGCATTAGGCTATGAGTCATTCCTGCAAATGCAGAGTTCATTGAGGGTAATTAAAATAAGTCACTATCTCTTCAAGGCAGTGACTCATAGGCTGCTGCCCATAGCAGAGTGCAGTGAAGTCAGGAAGAAGCTCCTCTCTTCCCACTGGAAAAACAATAGCAGCTTATTAAAGCAGTGAGTAGGATCAGTTTGCCCTTCAGGCAGCGTATTTGGATTTTTATCCATGTTCAAGGAGTGAAATCAACTACGTATTAACTATGTATCTTACTTAGGACTACAGGGAAATAAAGAAGGGGGCTAAACACAACTGGAATATACCCAAATGTCATTTCCCTAGGTAACTGTTTGTAGGCTTTTAAATAAATGTTTTCTGTGTGTAGCAATACAGCAGGCATCTAAGCAAAACCTGCTAGCAGTAAGGTGCCATACTTAGTAGGTACTTATGGATCATTTCATAAAATCAAGTTGCAGCTGAGTTTGAACTCAGAGCCTGCAAAAGCTATAAAGAGGAAATTAAGAGAGTCATGCTCCTTTGATACTACAACAGGAATTACAGGGAAACAGGTGATGCCAGCCTCTGCATCCACGTGTATTTGCATAATAGCTGACAGTAGTTTATATTCTCAAATAGAATCACAGAATCANTTTGTGGCTAAATCAGGGTAGATGTGAGTTAAACTTACAGTAATTATGATGGTTTTATACTCTCTGTCCAAGTGGCTGTTTAGGTCCTATTCAGCCTCTTGTGAACAATGTGACACAACATCCCATGCAGTTAATCCCAACATCCAAATGCTCTATACAGCTCTTTCTGCTAGAGATAACATACTGCACATGTTACTGTGTTCAGTGATCTCAGCATAGTTCAAGGCTCATCAACATATTCTTAAAGGAATGAGAACAGCAACAAAAAAATCAGAAACCACAACCAAAAACAGTTGCAAACAGTTAGACCAAATCCTTCTGGGAAACTGTCAAAGTGTTTTCTTCTGCCTCATCTATTGCACAGACATCACGGTAATAAGTGATTCAGATGTGCTCCTGATCAAATCAAAGAAAGATGACATTCTTCACAAAAAAGAGACAGGCAGATAGAGAGAATTATTTAACAAGTAGTGTGTTCATTCTTGTTTCTCACAATACCTGTGCACATTTCAATTCACAGCTTAAACCTCCAGGCTCTAGCTAATCTTTCCAGAAACCAAATTACCATACCAGGCAATAATAGCCTCATATAAATGAAAGAGCTCTCCTTTTCCATGAATCCACTGACTCGTTCATCTTTCAAGTCTCCACTGCAAATGTATTTCTTATAGCATTTCTGCCACTAACATCCATGCACAAACAGTCTATCATAACTACCAACAAGGGAGAAACAAAAGCCAGACACTTGTCTGTGCAAAAGAGAGAATGACCTTGTGGTTGAGATACTTTGCTTGTGTCTAAAAGACATGGAGACTCTATCCCTTATGCATAGCCGCTATTTCCAGGTCAGTTTCTACCATTTACCTTACCTCTTGTCTAGGTTCTTCTTTTGCTAAAAGGCACATTACAATAAGAGGTCTTTCAAACTATCCAGGAACAATGTAAGCATTTGCTTCATTTTGACAGTGGGAATAATGTTCACTGTTTTTAGTTGTGTATATGAGTAACCAGGATAAAGAGAGAGGGCTGCATTGCAATTAGCCATTTCTACCAACTTTCTTAACCAGAATTTCCCTTAAGTATCTATGCTAAGAGTGTTGGGCAAGCAAACACCAGCTGAGCAAGAAGACCAAGTTTGTTATGGTAAGTAGATAGACACCACCCAAGGAAGGTAGCCCAAGGCAATGGGCAGCTGGATAGAAAACAAAGAAAATTCCTTCTTCATAAACGAGCTCCTCCCCGGCAGCACACAAACACGCCTAAACTAGCTCTCTACAGTTCATATAAAGCCGCCAGAACCTTCCAATCTTCTCTACCTAGCAACAGGCTCCCTTAGAGTGATTGCAACCTCTAACACAAGCATATATGACTCTCTGCTGTGGGATGATTCCCCTGCTTTCCTTAAAAGAGTAAAGGAAAATTCCCTAGTGAACATGTAAAAGCATATACCTTGTACACTGTGACACCACCTTCTAATAACAGCACACTGTACCAGAGCACTAATCAGTTACTTAATACAAGATATCCTTCCTGGCACCAAATGGAAAACATTCATGTTCTTTCATGAGCAAGCTCTCCAAGTCCTTTGCAACAAATGCACTTTGTCCAACCTGGTGACCCGACACGAAACAGTACAACTGTGAGAAAAAGGTGTTCAGCAGTGGTAACACCAGACCCTACCTGGAGTACTGTGTGCAGTTCTGGAGCCCCCAGCACGGGAAGGACATGGAACTGTTGGAGTGGGTCCAGAGGAGGCCACAAAGATGATCAGAGGACTGCAGCAGCTCTGCTATGAGGACAGGCTACAAGAGTTGGGGCTCTGCAGCCTGGAGAAGAGAAGGCTTCCAGGAGACCTTAGAGTAGCCTTGCAGTATCTGAAGGAGGCCTACAGGAAGGCTGGGGAGGGATTATTTACAAGGTCTTGTAATGACAAGACAAGGGGCAATGGGTTTAAACTGGCAGAGGGGAGATTTAGACTGGATGTTAGGAGGAAGTTCTTTCCAGTGAGGGTGGTGAGACACTGGCACAGGTTGCCCAGGGAGGTTGTGGCTGCTCCCTCCCTGGAGGTGTTCAAGGCCAGGTTGGACGAGGCCTTGAGTGACCTGTACTAGTGGGAGGTGTCCCTG
>WBNM01043053.1:0-22975 GCA_013399055.1 Ramphastos sulfuratus
ATTCTATGATTCTATAATTGGTATCTGAAGCAGCAGTTCCAAGCATATGAACAGTACTATAAAGGCCTGATCAAAAAGGAGAGACAAAAGCTAGATGCACAAAAATGCATTTGCAAAGAACTGTGGGAAAGATCTTACCACTTAGAAGCCATTGTTAACCACCAATGAGAGCTGTGGCTAGCACACTTAGGATGGATCCATCAAGACATTTTCCCTCAGGTCCAATGTGAGAGCAGACAAAGATGTGGACAGCTACAAGTTGGGTGGGATGTAACCAAATATTGGAGAATGGTCTCCAAACACAGTACAGACAAGTGGTGTCCAGAACACTGAAAAGAGACAAAAAAAAACACAGTCACATTTCAGACACTTCATGGAGATCTTCCAAAAGCTTCAGAATTCTGATTTCTTTTCATTGAAAAGCCATAAAGGACAAAAAAAAAAAAAAAAAAGGGTAAACAACAAAAAAATGTGTCTTCAGATTTGCTGTTCTGTTCAGAAACTGTTGATTCTTAATTTTTCTTTCCATGAAAAGGAGAAAAATTAGAACTGACACCAAAATAAAACCTAGCTTCCAACACTCAGCATTTTTAACCTACATCCACTCTTACATAAGAGTTTTAATTGTACTTGAATAATACTTATTTATCACATAGACAATCAACTATGAGTCATTCTGAAGCAAATTCTTCATATTAGCTCTTTTATTTCTTCTCTGATTTTTGTTGGGGGTTTGTTTTATTTGTTGGTTTGTTTTTTTGTTTGTTTGTTTTTTTTTTTAAACTTCTCCCTGCTTAGTTAGCAAAAGGATGTGGTCAGCAAAAGAAACAAACAATACTTCAGCTGTGCCTCCCTACCAAAGCCCTGAGAACTTCAGGAGATTCCTTCAGAGCAGAAGTCAGTAGGGAACTTGCATATCTGTCACAACTTGCCAAAGCAGCAGAGTTTAGGGTTTGTTCCTGCAGACTGCCAAGCTACAGCAAAAAGCACTTGAAGTAGTTTTTTCCTTTTACCTTGAAGGCAGATCAGGCACTTTTAACTGCTTTTCATGACTCAAGTCTCAACCTGCAGCAGCAATTCACCACTCCTGATCATCTGGTTTGCGTGGAAAACCAAAAACACATCATATTTTTTTTGTTTGTTTTTAAGTCATAGTCTGAAAAAAATGCAGGACAGACCCAACATGACTTCATCATGGAATCACAGAATATCTCCAGGGATGGGGCCTCAAACTCCTCCCTGGGCAACCTGTTGCAGTGTTCCACCACCCTCGTTGTGCAGAACTTGTTCCTCACATCCAATCTCAATCTGCTCTGCTCTAGTCTGAAGCCATTGCCCTCATCCTGTCCCTGCAGGCCTTTGCAATCAGTCTCTCTGCAGCCTTCTTGTAGCCCCTTCAGATACTGGCAGGCTGCTATTAGGTTTCCCTGGAGCCTTTCTCTTCTCCAGGCTGAACACCCCCAGCTCCCTCAGCCTGTCCTTGTAGCAAAGGTGCTCTAAACCCCTGATCATTTTCATGGCCCTCCTCTGGACCTACTCCATCAGGTCCATGCCCTTCCTGTATTGAGGAAGGTGGATGTAGTGTTCCAGGTGAGGTCTCACCAGAGCAGAGCAAAGTGGCAGAATCCCCTCTCTGGATCTGTTGGCAACACTGCTTTTGATGCAGCCCAGGATGTGATTTGCCATCTGGGCTGCAAGCTCACACTGTCTGCTCATGTCCAGCTTCTAGTCCATCAGCATCCCCAAGTCCTTTCCCACAGGGCTGCTCTCAATCACCTCATCCCCCAGCCTGTATTGATAGGGAGTGCTCTGATGCAATATGAACAGACTAGTTTCCTTTAGGGATGTTTGAACCATTCAATCACCATCAATCTTTTATGTACAGTTTGTTCTACTTCTTAATTAATGTTTCTAAAAATACAAAAAAGAGAGACCCACATAGTCACTGCAAGCTAAAGGTAAAAAGCCACATCCTGAAGATTTTAAGATGTATTAAAAAAAAAAAAAAACCCAAACCAAAAGGGTTTAGAAGTAGGACTTGGAGAAAAGCAGGAGAATTAGAGGAGCTTTTGGCAACAGGAAGCAAGCTAATTTTTAAGTGTTTCCATATAATGTTTACACATTCCTTTGAAAAGGCAATTCAAGTGGTTTTGGTTTTTGTTTTGGGGGGTTTTATTTTGTTTGTTTGGGTTTTCTTAAGGCTTAACCAGTTATAGGGAAGTGTTTAAAAGACTGATACAGTTCAAACTTGTTCAGACTCTGACCTGTGAAATTGCAACTCCTTAATAAACATGTCAGCTGCTTCCTGGGGATTGTGCATTTGACAGTGCATGAGATCAGCAGCACTTTATCCTCTTTGGACAATTAAGGCAAGCAAACACTGCCTTTTGCACAGCAGATATGCATGGTTTTTCACACTGCCTACCTTAAATCAATTCCCCTTTCCACTTTATCTCCTCCTTTTTTCCCCTTTTTTGGAAAAGAGAATTAGTTTAAATCAACTCATAGAAAACTTTACATCCACTCCAGTCTAGGAGTGGGTCAAGTGTCCTTTAACTCCTCCCCATTTACAGTAACTGAACAGTACCTTCAATGCTGTGGTGCAACACTTGAACAGGTTGCCCAGGGAGGTGGTTGAGGCCCCATCTCTGGAGATAACCAAGGTGAGGCTCAACAGGGCTGTGGGAAACCTGACAAATTTGGTGGCTTTCTATGAAGAAGTCACAGCAACAGTGGACAAGGGAAGGGCAACTGATGGCATCTACCTGGACCTGAGTAAGGCATTTGACTCTGTCCCACAGGACATCCTGGTCACCAAGCTGGAAAAACATGGACTGGGTGGGTGCAGCACTGCTGGATAAAGAAACTGGCTGGATGGTGGCACACAGAGTGGGGATCAAGGGCACAATGTCCACCTGGAGACCAGTGACAAGTGGCATCCCTCAGGGGTCAGTGCTGGCACCAGTGCTGTTTGACATCTTTGTCAGTGCCATGGACAGAGGAATCAGTGCAGCCTCAGCAAGTGTGCAGCTGGCACCAAGCTGTGTGGCACAGTCACTTGCTAGAGGGCAGGGATCCATCCAGAGGGACCTGCACAGGCTGCAGAGCTGTGCCCAGGCCAACCTCATGACATTCAACAAGGCCAAGTGTAAGGTCCTGCACCTGGGTAGGCACAATGCCAAGCACAACTCCAGGCTGGGTGGGGAATGGCTGAGAGCAGCCCTGAGGAACAGGCCCTGGGGGTCTGGGGTGATGAAAAGCTCAAGATGAGGCTGCAGTGTGAGTGCAGCCCAGACAGCAACTGTGTGCTGGGCTGCAGCAAGAGCAGTGTGGGCAGCAGGGCAAGGGAGGGGATTCTGCCCCTTTGCTCTGCTCTCCTCAGACCCCACCTGCAGTCCTGTGTGCAGTTCTGGAGCCCCCAGCACAGGAAGGACATGGAAGTGTTGGAGCCAGTGCAGAGGAGGCCACCAAGATGCTGAGAGGGCTGCAGCAGCTCTGCTGTGAGGACAGGCTGAGAGAGTTGGGGCTCTGCAGCCTGGAGAAGAGAAGGCTTCCAGGAGACCTTAGAGTAGCCTTCCAGGATCTGAAGGGGGCTACAGGAAGGCTGGGGAGGGACTATTGACAAGGTCTTGCAATGCCAGGACAAGGGGCAATGGGTTTGAAGTGGCAGAGGGGAGATTGAAAGTGGATGTTAGGAGGAAGTTGTTTGCAGTGAGGGTGGTGAGACACTGGCACAGGTTGCCCAGGGAGGTTGTGGCTGCTCCCTCCCTGGAGGTGTTCAAGGCCAGGTTGGAGGAGGCCTTGAGTGACCTGTGCTAGTGGGAGGTGTCCCTGCCTATGGCAGGGGGTTGGAACTGGATGATCCTTGAGGTCCCTTCCAACCTTACCATTCTATGATTCTATGATCCAGTTGAGGATGTCCCTGCTGACTACAGAGAGGGTTGAACTGGACTAGCTCTGCAGATTCCTTCCAACCCAGAGCATTCTATGACTCTATGAAATCTAAACCATGACATGGGACTCCATAGGTCTGAAAGAACACCCACAGAAATGCACCTTGGCTATGCTGACATTTTAGTGTGCTTTCTGAAGTGAAATACACGTTCAGGGATTCACATCCTTTCTATTTAGTGTCTTCACTGCACCAGGAGCAAGCACACCTTCATTCTTCACCATGCCAGATTGAACCTCCTCCACCACACAACCTAACAGTGGAGTAAAGAGCTGAAAACTACCTTGAGTGTCCAAAGCTTTAGGACAAGATGTTCCAGCTCAGCTGGCAGAGCATTTATAAAGAGCCCAGAGAGTGAGAGGTACAAGAACACTCACCTGAATTTTTTTTAGTGGTACATACTGATCAATGATAAACCTAAAATTGCAGCTGCTGCCCAGAATTTCAAATACTCAAATACCACCTAAGGTATCCTACACAAATCAATCAGATTAAGTCTGACTACAGAACAAAAAAATTAAAGTTATCAGTAAAGGTCAAAAGTCTCCAACAGATGTGAGTGAAGATTGCAGCAGCTACAATACATTGCTGGAAGGCAGCTCTCTGGGCTTCACTCCCCAACTGCAGCTTACAACTTCGAGTTAAAATGTAACTATACTTTACTAGATTTGGAGTCAAAGGTATCACACAGGTGCAGGTTTAGTGTTTGGGGTTCACCCTTATGAAAAGCTAAGAAGCAAAACTGTGACAAAACTACATAAAGAAGTTTAAAAAATAAGCATCATCATGAGTAATAACACTGAATAATAAGTTTAATTAATTAATAATAATAATAGTAGCAGTAGTAATAGTAATAATAACAACAACAACAGGATGTTAGGGGTTGAAAGGGACCCAAAGAGCTCATCCAGTCCAACCCCCCCTGCCAGAGCAGGACCAGACAATCCAGCTCAGGGCACACAGGAACACATCCAGACAGGCCTGGAAAGGCTTCACAGAAGGAGACTCCACAGCCTCTCTGGGCAGCCTGTGCCAGGGCTCTGGGACCCTTCCAGGCAAGAAGTTCTCCCTTGTGTTGAGCTGGAACCTTCTGTGCTGCAGCTTCCATCCATTGCTCCTTGTCCTATCCCAGACAGCAGTGAGCAGAGCCTGTCCCCCCACTTCTGACCCACAGCCCTCAGAGATTTAGAAACATTTATCAGATCCCCTCTCAGTCTTCTCCTCTCTCGAGTAAGCAGCCCCAGGTCCCTCAGCCTCTCCTCACCAGGCAGTGCTCAGTCCCCTCATCATCCTCATAGCTCTTGGCTGGACTCTCTCCAGCAGACCCCTGCCCCTCTTCAACTGGGGAGCCCAAACCTGAAGGCAGTACTCAAGATGAGGTCTCAGCAGGGCAGAATAGAGTCACAGGAGAACCTCCCTTGATCTGCTGGACACACTCTTCTGAATGCCCTCCAGGACCCCAGTGGCCCTCTTGGCCACCAGGGCACATTGCTGCCCATGGATGTTCTCCCCCAGCACTCCCAGCTCCCTCTCCACAGGGCTGCTCTCCAGCAGATCACCTCCCAGCCTGTACTGCTGCAGTTTATTATTCCTCCCCAGGTGCAGGACTCTGCACTTGTCCTTGTCCAATCTCACTTGGTTCCTCTGTCTGTCCAAGTCTCATTTGGATGGCCTCACAGCCTTCAGCTGGATCAGCCAAGCCTCCCAGTCTGGTGTCAGCAGCAAACTTGCTGAGCAGCCTCTGTCTGTCTGTCTCCTCATGAATGTCATTGATGAAGATGTTGAACAGCACTGGACCCACCACTGATCCCTGGGGGACTCCACTGGTTACAGCTCTCCAGCTGGTCCTGGCACCATTGATCACCACTCTTTGAACTCTGTCTTGTAACCAGTTCCTAATCCACCTCACTGCCTGCTCCTCCATCACACACTTCCTGAGCCTGCGCACTAGAATGTCATCAGAGACTGTGTCAAAGGCCTTGCTAAGGTCAAGGTAGACTACATCCACTGGTCTCCCTGAATCTACCCATTCACTTATGGCATCATAGCATGCTATCAGGTTAGTCAAGCATGATTGCCCCTTGGTAAATCCATGCTGACTATTCCTGATAACCTTCTTCTCTTCCAAGTGCCTTGAGATGCCCTCCAGAAGGAGCCACTCCATTTCTCCAGGGATGGAGATGAGGCTGACTGGTTGATAGTTCCCTGGAACCACTTTCTTGTCCTTTTTGAAGACTGGAGTGCCATTGGCTCTCCTCCAGTCCTCAGGCACCTCTCCTGTCTGCCGTGACTTGGCAAAAACCATGGGAGAGTGGCAGAGCGATAACGATAAAAAAAATAATAAACACTATATAAACAAAGACTATAAAAATAATAAATAAATAAAGGTCACTGCTGCTAGCCCTAAATTTTCATACCTAAATTTTCAGCCCTAAATTTTCACACCTAAAATTTACAACTCCTCTAGCACCCTGAACTGGAAAACAAGAGACAAAAACTCAGCCGAGCTCAAACTGTCCCAAGTTACAGCACATTCCAATTTTACTAGGTGAACTTTTTTGGAGAGGATGTGTTTAAAAGGTAATTTTTAATCTTAATTATTTTCAAGTTCAGCTATTATATTCACAGAGGAGCTGCTAGAATGTTGGCTGCTATGCAAGACTGAACTCTATTGAGTGGCAATTAGATGCTCCAATACCGCACATATTTTGTCTTAGGAGAGGTGGTAAAGATGACCACTTGCGAAAACTCTTCAGGGAAAGGGAATAAAACTCATGTTAGAGGAAATCAAAGTGTCTGCAGATATGTAGAGTGCACTGAATTAGGGTCTTTTTATAATTACTAGCTTAAGAGCCTTAACAGGATGACACTTCAGAAGCAAGAAATACTAACACTTTTAACCAGCTACTAGAAGTGGTGCTCTCCATGTTGGAAACCCTATTCAGGCTTCAGCACACTGTGGGTTTGCTCTTACAAATACAGAATACAGACAATGATGACTTACATTAGGTTTTAAGACAGCATTTTTTAAATGCCAACAAAAAAGTTGCTAATAAACAAGTTTAGGGGCAAACAATTCACGGAATTCTAGAAGAGTCTGGGTTGGAAGCGACCTCCAAAGGTCATCCAATCCAAGCACCTTGCAGTCAGCAGGGACATCCTCAACTAGATTCAGGTTGTTCACAGAGTCCTGTTGAGTCTCACCTTGAATATCTGGTGAGATACTGACACAGGTTGCCCAGGGAGGTTGTGGCTGCTCCCTCCCTGGAGGTGTTCAAGGCCAGGTTGGGGGAGGCCTTGAGTGACCTGTGCTAGTGGGAGGTGTCCCTGCCTATGGCAGGGGGTTGGAACTTGATGATCCTTGAAATCCCTTCCAACCTTACCATTCTATGATCTGCAGGGATAGGGCTTCAACTACCTCCCAGGGCAATCAGTTGCAATGTTCCACTATCCTCAAGGTTAGGAACTTGTTCTTAACATAGATCATAGGCAAAAAAGTGAGGCAGGCTCAGCTTCTATGGAACTGATGCAGAAATAACACTCATGAGGCAGATCAAGATCACCTAAGGGGAATCATGGAAAAAGAAATGGATCAATCTCAGCCATACCAAAATTTTGGAATACAGTCAAACATCTGAACCTGAGAACTGCATTTGTTACACTGGTCCAACACTTTCTCTTCATAAAAAAAAAAAAAATCACAATAGGTCTCCATTTACAAACTAACAGAGTTCAACTGTAAGGACTCCCATCCTATCCTCACATGTAGCTGAGGATTTGCAAGACAAACTTCAGAGCAGGGTTTAATGCCAATTAAACCCATGATAGCTTGAATTTTTAAATATATTTGTGTTCTCTTTACACAGAATAAATTGCAAGCACAGACTGGACTAAAAACCAGCCCATAGGCATGAAACCAATTAACTGAACCTGAAGAACACACCTTCAAACTGCTTTGGGTCATTTCCTAGGTTTGAAAGTATGACACTTGGACACTGTCTGCCATAGCTAACTCCTGGCCAAGATGGCAGCCCTTGGCTTGGACAGGGTCACTCTCTGCTGGGTCAAGAACTGGATGGATGGCCAAGCACAGAAAGTGATGGTGAACGGTGCCACATCCAGTTGGTAGCTGTCCCTAGTGGTGTGCCCCAGGGAGCAGTGCTGGGCACAGTCCTGTTTAACATCTGCATTGCTGATCTGGATGAGGAGATTGAGTCCTCCAGCAGTGAGTTTGGAAGCACCATGTTGGGAGCAAGTGTGGATCTGTTAGAGGGCAGGAGGGCTCTGCAGAGGGACCTGGACAGGCTGACAGATGGGCACAGTCCAATGCCAGGAGTTTGAACAAGNACTTAGTGCCATGGGTTAGTTAATTAGAAGGTGTTAGGTGATAGGTTGGACTGGATGATCTCAAAGGTCTTTTCCAGCATGGTTAATTCTGTGATTCTACCATTCCTATCTGATTCAATAAACTTTTGGAGATCAACACTCCAGCACTTGGAACCACTGAATGAAAAATCAACAGCTTCTCTACTACTTTTCCTCCCCTAACAGACTGTTAAAAACTAAAAATAGAGTCTGTGGGGGAAAAAAAAAAAAATAATCACTGGGATGGTTTCATTGTGCCTGTATGAAAGAAATAAAACATGGCAACAGTATTTTCTTTAGCTGTTACAAACATGAGGAGGAACCAACATGAACTTTAGGCACACTAAATAGCAAAGTTTATATGGATTTAAATAAATTTTAGAGTAAAATGGGGTAAAGCAGGAAGCTGCCTTCTCCCTCCCCTCTCCTCAAGAGATGTTAAACTCAAGTCCTACATATATTAAAACCCAGCAGTTCTTCAAATCTGCTGAGCAGACAATGCTGAGTCCAACAGTTGGCAGATTTATTACCTATCCAAGTAGTCTCAGGAAAACATCCTTAAATTTATAAATCCCAACCTAGTGCAATGTTCTCTGACCTCTGCAGTGCTAACTGCTTGTGAAATACAGCAATGGGAATGAAGACTTTGTTGTACCTGCAGACCACCTCTACTCATTCTTTATTTCTTACACAGCATTCCAGCTGAGGAGCTCAGAGTCTGTACTTACACAGCCTGAGATCACAGAAACATTCAGGTTGGCAAAGCCCCTCAGGATCACTAAGTCCAACCATCAACACTACTCCACAATGTGCACCTGAACCGTAGCCCCAAGCACCACATCCAAGCCACCTTGAAACACACCCAGGGTTGGGAACTCCACCACCTCCCTGGGNCCTCCCTTTCTGCAGGCAGCTCTCCAGCCACACTGTCTGAAGTCTGTAGTATTGCTTGGGGCTGTTGTGGCCCAAGTGCAGGACCTGGCATTGGCCTTGTTGAAACTCATCCCATTAACACTGGCCATGGATCCATTCTATCCAAGTCTCTCTGTAGAGCCTCCCTACTCTCATGATGAGCAACACTGCTCTTTAACTTGCTGCTTAACAGAAGCCCTAATGAGCCTGCATTCTTGAGCATGACCACAGGATAAAGAGGAAAGCAGCAGAAACTTTTCTTTCTAGGTATAAAATATTACCAAAGCCAAGCTGATATTCCTCCATCCTACTCTTCTCAGAACAAATGCAAACCAGCTTGCAAATAGCCATCTGTTCAGAAGGACTTTGTGTCACTGTAACATATGCCATCTCCTAAAACACCTGCAGCACTCTGACAGGATTGGTATAAAGATTTATGCCTTCACAGAATGATAGGGGTTGGAAAGGACCACCTCTGGAGATCATCTAGTCCAGAGCAGATCGCAGAGGATGGTGTCCAGGCAGGCTTTGAATGACTCCAGAGCCTAAGAATCCATCACCTCTCTGGACAGCCTCTTCCACCACCCTCAACATAAAGAAATCCCTCCTCATGTTTAGATGGAGCTTCCTCTGTTCCAAGTTTGTGCCCATGACCTCATCCTGTTGCTGGCACCACTGACAAAGACTGGCTTCACTCTCCTGATACACACCCTTTAACTATTTATAAGCACTGATAAGATCCCACTTCAGTCTTCTCTTCTCCAGGCTAAAAAGCCTCAAGTCCCTCAGCCTTTCAACTAGATGCAAGAGTTTTATATACTAGGTAAGGTTTCAAGGGAGCATGCAGTTAAAGCTACTGTAACATCAGAGTAGCTGGAAAACAGAACTATTCATCCCCAATTTAACAATGTGAGTCGAGAGAACAAACAACTTGCAGTACAGCACAAGGTGGAACACACTATGCAGTGCCTGCCTTAGATATTCCCCCAGGAGATAGAAGGTTGAGCTTCAAATGGGATCAAACCAGTTGCACACAGTTCACCTCCCCAACACAAATACAATCTGTGCCTACCTGGTGGCCTGCTTACAGATCTTTGAATATCAAAGGTTAATCATCACATAAAGCAAGAGAAGCGTTTTCAAATCAGGTTCATTATTCCCCCCTAGTACAGCAAAAGTCTACAAGTATGCAAGCTACTCTTGTCAGACCCCACCTGGAGTTCTGGAGCCCCCAGCACGAGGAGGACATGGAACTGTTGGAGCCAGTCCANGTTAAAGAGTGTGGTGGTAGTAGGTAAATGCTCTCAGATTCCTCCCCCAAAATCTTGTTCTATTCATTCTGTGCTTGTATCTCCCCAGCTTTCTGTTCCCACACTTGCTATCCATCCCTTCTCACCTGTATTCTATAGTTATTCACCTCTTAATGCTGCAGAGAGGTACATGCAAATATAGACATACACACAAACAAATATATGCATCAACTGCATCTGGAGAAATATTTATGACCTCCATAAATGTTTTCCATGCAACATCTACCACTAAGCAGGTTCAAATAGGGAGGTAGCAGTGAGGTCTAAACTGAAGGAAGAGAAGGAATGGGGCAGGATCTCCATGATCTCTATAGGAAACAGAGAAACAGGTCTGCCATGTCAGAGTAAAGGTGTCAGGGTGACCTACCCTTACTGCTACACCTCCTGAGATCAAAAGCACTCATTTCCAGCTTCTTTTTCTTCATGAGGTGAGGCAGAGTGCCCAGGAACTCCCACAGTCAGTCCAACAGCAGTAGCCATCATGGGACCACCTACTTACTTACCACCCTGCCCCACAGAAGGAATTGAGAGCAGTCAGCAGTCACAGTGCACAAGACAGTAACTCTGCAGCTTTTGAGATGGTGTCTTTTTTGGGTGATGCCTACAGAGGCAGAAATCTCAGCCTTTTTTGCTCACAGCAATCCTTTTTTTAACCTGATCACCATTACTGGCAGAGTAGTTCAATTGGAGATCATGGAAATTCTGTCAGTGTCAAAGTGTTCAGCTGCCACAGATGCAACCCTAACAGTTCTTTCTGTTTTAGCACAAGAACAGAAGTGGTGTTGATAGGGCACGTGGAAGACAGACAAAAATGCCTAGGAACACTTTAACCTAGCTTTGATGTTAGCTTCTTCTCAGAGAATCTGTCTTTGTCCAAGCCTACTCTTAACTCCCAAGTCCCCTTTAGGGCACAGCATCTACTAAAGATGTTTCTTTGTTTTGCAACTCCAGGCAATGTCACTGCAGAAGTAAAGCAAATCTCAGCAATATCAACTTCAAATGTGAACTCCCAAGGTCTGGTTTTATCACAACATTCCTAACATCAACCCCAAGCACAAATACAGGCTGGGCAGTGCCTGGCTGGAGAGCAGCCCTGGGCGTGCTGGTGGAGGAGCTGCTCAGCATGAGCCAGCAGTGTGCGCTTGCAGCCCAGAAAGCCAACCAGAGCCTGGGCTGCAGCACAAGTGTGGGCAGCAGGGCCAGGGAGGTGATTCTCCCTCTTTGCTCAGACCCCACATGGAGTACTGCATCCAGTGCTGGAGCCTCTGGGACAAGAGGGATGTGGAGGTGCTGGAGTGTGTCCAGAGAAGGGCCACGAGGATGTTCAGAGGGCTGGAGCTGCTCTGCTGCAAGGACAAACTGAGGGAGTTGGGGCTGTTCAGTCTGGAGAAAAGAAGGCTCCCAGGTGACCTTCTTGTGGCCTTCCAGTATCTGAAGGGGGCTACAAAAAAGCTGGGGAGGGACATTTTAGGCTCTCAGGTAGTGAGAGGACTGGGGGGGATGGAGCAAAGCTCGAGGTGGGGAGATTCAGACTGGATGTGAGGAGGAAGTTCTTCAGCCTGAGACTGGTAAGACCCTGGAATGGGTTGCCCAGGGAGGTGGTGGAAGCCTCATCCCTGGAGGTGTTTAAGGCCAGGCTGGATGAGGCTCTGGCCAGCCTGATCTAGGGTAGGATGGACCCTGCCCATGGGAGGGGAGTTGGAACTGGATGATGCTTGTGGTCCCTTCCAACCCTGACTGATTCTACGGTTCTATTGCATAGAAACAATTTCACTTCTTTTAAAAAGTTGCACTTCTTACATTCTCTTTTAACATGCTGAATTCCTAGAACCTTGTCTTTTGGACCATGAACAACAATCTGTATTTGTAGTTTCCACCACTCCCCCCAGCTCTTATTTTATAAGCACATCCAACATTATATCCAGTTACTCCCAACATATAAACTCAACTGCACAAGGCTGGCAAAACCCACACCATTGTTGTCTTTGAGACTACTTCAAAAGACAAGCAGTGAAAGATCAACAGCAGTGAGGCTTCTGTGAAAGGCTCAACAAACAGGGTTGAATATTGCAGAGCAGGTCTTACATGGATAATCTCACAAGGATCTTTTCAGCACATTCTTGCCTCCAAAAGTGGTGGCCAGTTGTCCTTTTGGCTCTTCTCATCACTTATTCACACATTGCTAGAGGAATCTTTGATCTCCTTGAATACTTTCTGCAAGACTATGACCAGCATCATTCCCACCATGACCTCAACTATGGTAGGCACAAGGTCTGCTGGCAACAGTAACACTGATCAGTGCCCTACTCCATCTATGGGTTTCTCTTCCCTTTCAATCCAAAATGCCTAAGTAGTATTTGTTACTGTACACTGCTGCTTATGAAAACAAAGAGAAACCTCAAGAGGACTGAAGAAAGAAAACAGGATGCCAAGATTTACTGACAAGATATTTCCACCAGAGCACTAAAAGAGCTCTACGAAGTCCTGCTGGAGCCCTCTGTGGAACACCTCATATGAGTCTGGGCAATGCATGCTGAAGAGACTAAGTAATATGTAAAAGGAGGCAACAATGGGACTTTAGGATGATCAGGTGAACAGGAAACATCTCACTTAAGAGGGCCTGGTTCAGTAAAATTACAGAGCCACAGAATGATTGGGGTTGGAAAGGACCTCTGGAGATCATTTAGTCCCATCCTACAGCCAGAGCAAATTCACCTAAAGCAGGTTGCACAGGATGATGTCCAGGCAGGTTTTGAATGACTCCAGAGAAGAAAGAAGCCTGTTCCAGTGCCCTAGAAGTATACTGAAGTGAAGTAAACATTATAAAGCAAGAATTGCTATTTCAGCTGGATGTTGGCAACTGCCTCTGAATGAAGGAAACCTGAAAATTACAAATACTCTCAAGCATCAGCTAGTTAACTCTGAAGCAGTCTTCTAATTTAGATGACAGAGCACACAAAGCTCATGTTACTAATATACTAATACACTAGTCTTGTGTAATGCCAATTAAAAACTGAGCTAAACAAAAAAGTTAGAAAAAGGTCTGAGCTGGGTTCATTTTCTGGAAAACATGGAGAAAGGAAAATAGGACACCACACTAACTCCAAAGTGACCACTAAAGTGTGCATGTGAGTAGTCCCAAGTCTCCTGCTGCAGAGACTGCTGAAAAAGCAGGTATTTTAGGTTAACCCAGCCCCAGCTCTGAACCAGTTCACCTACACTTGTGGAGCCCACCTGCCCAAGCAGAGGCTGGAATGGCAGAAGAAAGGTACTCCAGGGCAGGGACCTGTGCAGACTCCACACAGCTCAGCTTTGTCTGTCGTCACTAACAATTCCCATTGCTCAAATTGACAAAGACAGAATAACCATGTAAAGAACTCCAAAGCTTGCAGGAACAGCTTCTGGGCATGAGGCCACTCTATCAGATCAAATATTTCAACATTTCAGAGAGTCACAAACTCAACTTCAGATGCTGTCCTTTATTTTTTAATATTTGTTCCTCTTCCATTTTCTCATGCAGACGTAAATCATAGAATCAGTCATGGTTAGAAGGAACCACAAGGATCAGCCAGTTCCAACTCCCCTGCCATGGGCAGGGACACCTCACACTACATCAGGCTGACCACAGCCTCATCCAGCCTAGCCTTAAACACCTCCAGGGATGAGGCTTCCACCATCCCTGGGCAACCCCTGCCAGGCTCTCACCACCCTCATGCTGAACAACTTCTTCCTAACATCCAGTCTGAATTTACCCATTTCTAGCTTTGTTCCATTCCCCCCCAGATCTATCACTCCCTGACAGCATAAAAAGTCCCTCCCCAGCTTTCTTGTAGGCCCCCTTAAGATACTGAAAGGTCACAGTAAGGTCACCTGGCAGCCTTCTCCTCTCCAGACTGAACAGCCTCAACTCCCTCAGTCTCTCCTCACAGACTACAACAAAATAAGGATTAACACAAAAACCCCTCAAAACTGAAGCCATATCAGGAGCAGCTACTGTTGTTCAACTAGCTTGAGGGGATTATTCCTTCCCAGTATCTTTCAGTGACAGCATTGGACACACACACTCTGAGACTGTGTTCTGTCATTCCTTCTGGGAGGTGTTTATGTCAGAAGGAATTAGGGATTACAGTAGATTTGGAGGAAGGAAGGAAGGACAATGCAAGTGTAGGAAGCAGTACACAGATACTTAAGAGTATTGACTGTCAAGCACTAAAGATGAGCTGACTACTAGAAAGAACTGCTCTTTTAATCAATTAAAAAAAAGGCAGAAGCAACCCTAGCTAAAGCAGTTTGGCCATCATCTACTACTGAAGGTTCACTGGGATCTGGAATGAGACCAGACAAGAATAATGCTGAATCACAACAGTACTTCTCAAGCTCGTAGTGATTCCTGAGAGGATTACTACAGATACAAAGCTGTTCGGGTGCAAGCATGCTGCAGGGGTACAGAGCAGCACACCCTGCGTGCTCAGCCAGCTACCCTCCCACTGATGGATCAGCTACACTGCATTTCCTACTGGCAAGGCAATGTAGGTCAAAACTACAGTTATGGGGTCACAAAGACTGAGTATCATCATCATTTTTCTCACAGCAACTCACATAACTCGTGCGTGCGCTTCACACCTTCCTCTGGCGTTATCGCCTGCACATGACGCCTCTGATTTCTGTTAAGCTAAAGCTTAAATATAGACAAGAAAGATTAAATATAGGCAAGAATTGCTCAGAGATCATGGCTCCCTAAACCTGGAGGAGCATATTTCCAGAGAATCATAGAATGGTAAGGCTGGAAGGGACCTCAAGGATCATCTAGTTCCTCCCCCCTGCCATAGGCAGGGACACCTCCCACTAGCACAGGTCATTCAAGGCCTCCTCCAACCTGGCCTTGAACACCTCCAGGGAGGGAGCAGCCACAACCTCCTTGGGCAACCTGTGCCAGTGTCTCACCACCCTCACTGTAAAGAACTTCCTCCTAACATCCAGTCTAAATCTCCCCTTTATACCCATATTCTGTGTTATGAGAGTCCACTGAAGAGTAAAGTTTGCCTGCATGCCTGTTAAGGAACTCAGACCAAAGAAAGTGTCATTTAAGCCTTTGTGCAATAACCAAGTAGCCAGCACTAGACAAGACAATCAAGATAAAACCCCCTGAAATACAAAATGAGATCTAAAATAGGCAGCCCCTGATGCAGAACACATCATGTCTCATGCTGCTTTTTTATCTTGATGCATAGCCACTCTGTGTGTGTGGGGGGAGGGCTGGGAGGGTTGGTAATTATAATCTTCTTAAGTTCTTAGAAAAAAGTAAATACAGACAGGGTGTTCTCAGTTGTATTAGCAAAAACTTTCAGCACGGCAATTAACATTACCTCCCCTAAATCAGAAACATGAACAGTGGAAAACAAAAACCAAACACACTACGTAAGGACCACTCTTGAGCTGCTGAAGCCTAGCAGGATGACCCCGCAAAGCATAAACACAGTAACAAGAAAACCAAAATAGCTCTACTTTGTGCCTCGCAGCCCTACAACTAACTTCCCTCCTCTAAGGCACTGGGCTATTACATCAGAGCCAGCTACCACAGTGCTTTGGTTTGCCCGGGCCAAACGCAGAGCAGCAGCTCAATGTTACCTCAACTAACCCTACAGAAGAATTAAAACAACTTTTCTTTTGAAAAGAGGCTCAGCAACAGCTTTGTGCCACATCCCAAAGCAACATACCGCTGCCCCGCTCCCAGGAAACCGCTTCTAGAGAAGTCAACACAGGCTTTAACCAAATCCATTTTGGAATATAAATAAGGAGCCATTCACAGCAGCAATTCGCCCAGGGAAGTCACTCACCTGCTGTCAACAACCACCGTCAAGGGCCTCAACAAACCACAGATACAGGAAGCTTTTGAGAGAGAGAGAGAGAGAGAGAGAGCACATCACTCTCCTCTCCAAGTAGCAGACTCACTAGAAGTGCAACACAATTTTTACTGAGGGGTCTGTTTCCTTCCTGTGACAGTGTCACAAGATAAGGATCGCTGTGTGTGGTTCCCCAGCGCTTGTTTCCACAATCTGCCACAGAGATTCTGAAGCACATCCTCAGCATGACAGCAACAGCACGAAAGGGAAGCGACTGAAAACAGCCTGCCGAGGAAAGGACACCTTAAAGAAATACACCTGAGATAACTACAGTTAATTTCACTCTTTGCTTAACCCACAATCAGCAAATGACCTTCTTTAGCAGGGCGCTCTGTATGCTCCACATTGCTTGCTCCTGCCTATGTGAGCAGCTCCTCGCCTACTACTTCAGCTTAGAAAGACCTTGCCCTTTCTGGCCTGAGCTTATATGAAGGTGACCTCCTACCTACATCTTTCTCACTACATGGAAGATGAGCAGCCCACCTAAGAGTAAAGACCTTGCCTTCTGCATTGGTAAATCTCTTTCCTAAGGCACATTTCAAATTTGTAACTCTGAACTAAGATCCAGTTCACAATCCTGATACTTTCCCCTTCAGACTATCTTACTAACCCTTATAACTGTATCAACAAACTGCTTTTGCAACTCATTGAGTATGAGTGACCACCAAAACATTTTGGGTGGGGTTTTGCTTTGCTGTTTGGGGTTTATGTTTTCCATTTGAATCCTCAAGACGTTTTACCTGGAAACGTCCTGAGACCAGTGCAGTGATTTCTGGTTAAGAAACTGCTCACTGAGCAGCCAAATTACATATATATGAACATATATCTATATATAGAAAGAGAGATAGATACGCAAGTATATATATATATGTTACAAAGCAGAAAAAGGAAAATAATTAAGCCCCTGAAATAACTTCTTAGCCACACTGTCAACAGCCTACGTGCGAGTGTAAAAACGAATCCTAAGGTTCAGTTCGGAGCAAACTTGGTCCCCAGCAGCACCTTGAAGTTGCAGCTTCAGCGAAGCGCTCACACACGTGTCCTCCTCTGACGCTCTCGACTGTACGCTAAGTTTCACCCGAAGCCGAGCCAGCCTGCCCAGGAGTGCGGAGGGCGGCAGCGCCGCTGCCCGCTCGCAGCGCCCTTTCTGCCCGCAGCCGGGACGCGCGTTTCCCCGCCGGAGGTCCGCCGCGCCCGCGCAGCCCCCGGGCACCCCCCGCCAGCGGCGGGGCGGGGCCGGGAACAAAGCCCGGCTCCGTGCCACCCTCCCCGCTCCGTCCCGCCATTCCCGGGCGAACTGGCGCACGCCCGACTCCACCATCCCCCGCGGCCGCGGCTGCCTCGGCCGTAGGCCGGCGACTCATCCGGCCCCGCGGCCGCGGGGAACGACCAGAGCCAGTCGGACGGGTGCGGGCGTGGGACGGGAGGAGCCCAGCGGCTGCTTGCTTTCCGTTCGGCCCGCGGTGGGGTGTGCGAGCGCCGCACCCACCCCGGGGGCTTCGGGGGACCGCCGACCGCGTCGGGAGAAGGCGGCAGGGCACGCACCCTGTCGCGATAAGCGAGCGAGGCCGGGATCGGAGAGAAAGGAGCGGAAGAGGGAGGGCAAAAGCAGGCTGGGTGCGGGCCGCGGAGGGGACCGGAGAAGGCTCCATCTCCCCGGAGTAGGAGGGCAGGAACCCCGGCCCGGTAGGGAACGGCCCGAAGGCACCAAGCGCACACGAGCACTACGGACCCCTTGCCCGCCTACTACCCCGTGTCCGCCCACCCCCACGGCGGCGGGCAGGGCCGCCCGGCGGCACGCTGCCCTCTCCTCCGTAAACAAAGCGGAACGGGCCGGGGGCCAGGCCAGCGGCGGAGGCCGCGAGCCGCGCAACTCCCCCTCGCCTCCTCCCAACCCGCACACTCCGTTTCCCTTGGAACGGACGGTCTCTTCCTCCCACTCCGCCACGACCATGTCCCAGCTCCGCCACCGCCTCACCTATCGCGCCGGTGGAAGCGCTGTCTCTCGCCGCCGCCCAGGCGCCGCTCCCTCAGCGCGGCTACGGTGCAGGCCTCCCAAGCGACTCTGGTGGAAACCGGTGAGCGAGTCGCACCGCCAGCATCCCCCGCCGGCTTTATCCCGACGCCGCCTCTCCCCTTCGGTAACTCGACGGTCAGGCTCGTCCCTCCCGCCCTCCCCGCCTCTCCATTGGCGCGCGCCGCTCCACCAGGAACCGACGCTCATTGGTGCAGACGGGCAGCATTCACGCGGGGCCTGCCCCACGCCCCCTCCCCGTTGGCTCTCGAAGGCCAAGGCCTTCCTCCCTGCTCCGCCTCCACGACGCCTCAACCAATCGCAAGACGCCGAGGAGCAAGGCGAGTCTGCGATTGGCGCCGCCAACCAGTTTCCTGAGCCTCTGATAGGCCGAGGCGGCAGCCCGTTCTGCCACCCGGCCAGCCCGTCCGTGGGAGCGCGCCCAGGCGCTTCTCCACCCCCCGAACTCCGCTGGGCGGCTGAGGGACCGCAGACAAACTCTGGCCCGGGAGGGTACCACGCAGAGCGGCAGCGGGCTCACCTGGAGGGAGCGTGGCCTCACACGCCGAGTAGAGCCGCCTGCAGCCCCAAGAAGCCTTCGCATCACTGATAAGAGCAGGACCGATCGCTAGCGGCTAGAACGGCGAAGAAGGTCGGTATCGCCAAGATAGCCGGGAATAAAGAGGCCTTCCGGGCATGCTATGACACATCAAGGAAGCTTCCTCGCTGATGAAGAGATGAGGCCCTGCCAGGGTCCCACGTTAGAGGCCGTGACGAGCGGGCGCTCCCCTCAGCCCCCCCTTTTCGGCCGTAGGAAGAGAGAGGAAAATACGCCCTACCCTCAAGGGAATAAAGGCAAATACTTGTCCCTCGGCCAGCTTCGCTAATACCGCCTTTTGGCCAGAAATTAGCCGCGTGGTTCTACCGACGCGAACGGCCAAGCTTCCCCAGCAGAAGCAGCCTGGCCCCGACGATGCCTGCGGGGCAGGGCAGGAGCAGCGGAGAGGCTCCTAGCGCTGCCGCACGGCAGGTAAAGCGCTCGGGCTGCCTTCGCCATTGGAACTTGGCTTTGACTGCACGTCCTTCCCACAGGCGCCAGTCTGCCAGGCGTAACGCCGTGCAAGAGACACAAACGGAGAGGCGAGGTGGTGAGATAATTCACGCAGCATCCTCGGAAAATCCATCTGATACTGCGACTGGTCAGGATTTCACTACAAGAACAGGTCTGGTGGCTGGGTGTGTAACAGTGCCTTTCTAAACAACGCAAAGATTTGCGAGCCGATTTTAATAAAACCAGGAGTATCAACAGTCATATTTAAGGGGGTTGATAGCTCTATTTTCTGTTGAACTGCTTCAGAACTTACAGGCTTGAAAAGAAAAACAAAAGAGGGTAGGGGGGAGGGGAGGGAGAGGAAGAAATACATGTCTAGCGTGACAAAACAACACCAGATCTGCAAAACAATGCAATAAAGAGTCCCGAAGTCTCAATTTCCCCACTGTCAAATACAAGCCTGTGCAACAAAACCAGAACTGAGCAAAAAGTATGCTTTTTAGGAACAGATGTGCCTGCACAACAGCTGCCAATCTCTGCTAAGGGAAGCTGCAAGTTCTATTGAATGCTTTTATACCGTTCTGGTTTAAAAGATCCCTTCGTGCTCAAGTATTTATGTCCATGGAGAGAACACCCTTGGGACAGATAACATACACCAACTTGCAGAAACTAGTAGGCAGAAGAAAGCAGGACGAGGGAGAAGAAAAAGAAAAGTATCTTGGCAGCTGGAAAGAATAGTTCAAGTTAACTCTCTTGCAGTTTGCGAGTGGAGTACTTTTATTCTATTTTGACAGTTACCACAACCAAAATGTGGGGCAATAGCACACCTAAAACCAGGATTCATTGGTGTTAGTGTTGTACATAACTTCAGACAATTGCTATGTCACAAGTTGCTTCTGATTTTAAAGTTATCCTGAATTAGGAGCTCAGCCTGATCTCCCAATAACTGCATGTACATCTGTGCACCCCAAACTAGGGCATCTGAACTTCCCCACCAATGAAAATTAGACCACTGCTGTTTAACCCTGAGCATCTGAACTTCAGACCACTGTTTAACCTGAACTTCACAGGATGCACAATCAAACCACTTGCAGAATCCAGGTTCTCCTGTTGCCTGCTTGACAAAATAGCCATAAGGATTAGTTAACACATAAAGTACTTTTCAAAGTACACTACAGCACCAGTTATGATTAACAGTAATTATTATCAGTTAGTCCTTACTAATTGAGGCTTTGAGTATCAGCTCCACGAAGACACCCACTCTGGGTTCTTGCTTATGTGCCACAATGCTTTAGGCAAATAACTGATTCTTTGTTTGCCACCACTTGCAGTAGTTACAACAATGCTCCCTTTTTTAGTGTGAAGCTGTTATTTCTTCATTAGGGAGTGATTTTTCCAAATAATGGCAACTCTTGGCAGCCACTAAAGAATCAGAAGCTCTCAGCTGTTGTGTTTTATTTTATTGTCCAGTGTGACCAAAAAAAAAAAAACAAAGCCAACAGCAACATAAAAAAAATAAAAAGCCAAATAAAAATAACCCCAAAAAAAAAAATCACCATTCCAGCTATGTAATTGAGCACATGAACTTACAGTACTTCTTTTGGCAGCTTCCCTCACCAGCATATACTCCTTCACTTCTCTACTTGCTTCAGTTAGGTCTTATGCAATGTGGTAAAGCTGAAGTTATTTGTTAAGCCACCTTTGTTTTGCAGTGGATCTATATAAAGCCTGTCATTAACTGTTGACAAGAAGGTGGAAGGGAATTTCTCAGAAAGATCAGCATTTAAACACTTGACAGTCTACACATAACTCACCCTGTTAATTCTTGAGCTCCAGCTTCAAGAGTTCTGAATATTCACCAGTGGCTTTGCTTTGGAAGTATTGCAAAACCTCCCAAGTCCTTGTTACTTAAATAATCAGTTCCTTTTAAAAGAACTTTATGGTTTTAAAGTTGTTTTGTTGTTTTGGTTTTGTTGTTTTGGTTTTGGAGTCACCGTCCCGAGACACCTCCTACAAAAGAAATTTCAAATTTTTAAAGGTTAGTAACTATCAGATTACAGGATTTAATATTTTCAGTCAAAATATGTTCATCATTGCTGGATGATACTGTCATAAAACCTTCAGAATCATGGGCTGCCCAGGGAGGTGGTGGAGTCACCGTCCCTGGAGGTGTTCAAGGCACATTTGGACATGGCACTTGGTGCCATGGTCTAGTCTCGAGGTCTGTGGTAATGGGTTGGACCTGATGATCTTTGAGGTCTCTTCCAACCTTGCTGATACTGTGATAACCAAGTTGTAATCACCAAAAAAAATAATTTATTGACTCCTGAAGCCATGCAATATGTAGCTTGCTGCTATCCCTCTTTACCAATAATCTGCTTTGTAGATCTGAAACAAAACAGCAATTAGGAAACTGCTGCTGAAACATCAAACTGTCACTGTGAACATCATTAAAACAGCTCCACACACACTCCTTAGTCCACATTTCTTAGGTCCTTCTCATGCCTAGCATTCACTTGATAGTTGCATTCCCTACTAATTTCAGACACTCCACATCCATGTTCCCTGCAACTGCAGTCCCCAAAACGTTCCCTCTCCTATCTTCAGGCATGGGCTTTTTAGTTACAGCCATCAGACAGTAGCAATTTAAGCCTCTTACCCTGTAATTCCAGGGTGAAGAGACAATGGCTTGCTCCAGGAAAGGCTTAAAGGGAGTGGTGCATTCCAGGCAAGTAGAGACAGGTCAGGATATGGCAAATTCAAACTCTGAACGTTTACAAGCAAATGCTGGAGCACACATTGGGCTATCAGAAGCATTTCCCCCCTGTTCTTGACAAACTGCAACCTTCCTCCAAGGCTGCAATTTCAACAGCATTGGCTAAAGGCAAGCACACAAACTTCTGATCTCTCACTTCAGTACAATCCTAACCACCACTCCTCAGCTACTTTAAACTTCAGATGTCAAGTTCAGTTGCCCACCAGGTTCTTCTTTGGTCACAATTCAAACTTTTTTAGGTAAGAGTCATCCTTCACCTTTAGTCAGTTCTGCCCACACATTTCATAGAATGGTTTGGAAGAGACCTTAAAGATCATCTAGTTCCAACTCCCCTGCCACAGGCAGGCACACCTTCCATTAGGCCAGGTTGCTCAAGGCATCATTCAACTAAGCCTTGAACACCTCCAGGAAGGGGGCATCCACAACCTCCCTGGGCAACCTATTCCACTGTCTCACCACTCTAACTATAAAGAATCCCCTTCTAATCTCCAACCTATATCTGCCCTTCTCAAGCTTCAATCCATTCCCTTTTATCCTATAACCACAAAACCTTGTAAAAAGTCCCTTCCCAGTTTGCTCCCCTTTCAAATACTGAAAGGACACTCTAAGGTCTCCCCAGTCTTCTCCAGGCTGAACAGCTCCAATTCTCACAGCCTGTCCCCACACAGCAGGTGCCTCAGCCCTCTGATCAT
>WBNM01043055.1:4787-64146 GCA_013399055.1 Ramphastos sulfuratus
TTTTTTTTTTTTTTTTTTTTTTAAACCTAAAAACTACAGATGCCATAAAGGGTGTAGCTCATTTTTATGGGCTTCATTACTGGATCTCTAAAAACAATTTCTCTCCAGAAAGCCTTTTTGCAGGACTCGGCATGTAAACAAGAAGCCACTTCAGCCTCGGCCCCGCGGCGCTATTTCCACGCCTCGCTGCCAGGGCCCCGAGAGCCGGCTGAGGATGCCTGCTCCTCGGCAACGCCCCCCTGAGGGTAGACCACGAAACACAGCTTCTGGCCCCAGCAGGTGATGGACTCTGTCAGAAGCAAACGGGGGTGGTTAATGGGGACGCTTGAGCCCTTCCGAACCAAGCGATGCCAAGGCGCTGCCACCTGTGGGCCAATGTGACCTTCCCGGCCGGCCGCCCCCTCCGGCCCTTCCCATCTCCAGTTCAGTGGCACAACAGCATTTGGAAGCAGGGGCAGGGTAAGAGGGGACAGTTTTAGGGATGCCCATCCACAGTCCTTCCCCAGCCCCCAGTGCTATCCCCCTCCTGGCATTGGGCTGGCTCTCTGGTCATGGGGAGCTGCTGGCAGTAGAGCCTGGCCACAGCTTGTGGAAACCTTCTGGTCAGAGCAAAGGGTTGCAGTGTGCTTGTTTGAAAGTCCTCAGACCAAAACAATTGGAAGCGTGAAGTGGTGTTTTCCCTGGATGTGAGTGACAGTGACAGGCTGTCTTATCTTGGCACTGAGATAGTTCACCAGGCTGAGCAGGGCTTGTGTGCAAGACTTGCTGGTGGCACAGTGAGAGGAAAGCAGGGCAAGGGGAAGGTAAAGCTCTCAGGCACTTGGTTGTTCTATAGCTTATTTAACCTTCCTGTACTAGAAGTTACACTCCTGAGTGTATGCTCTGAGGCAGGCTGCTGCGAGCAGTTGAGCTCAGCAGATGGGGAGTTGCTGAGGGGCAGAAGAGGCAGACAAGTTAGGAGTGAGCAAAGCAGCTGCTCAAAGACAAGCGCTTTGTGTCCAGGGGCTGCTTCTGGCAGAGAGCAAGGTCAGGCTGGTGCGGTTCCCTGACCATGTTTAGTGCCAGCAGGTGCCAGAGGCCCAGCAGGTGACTGCAGCCCCGAGCCAACAGCTCAGGAAGCGGAGCAAGTGTGTGGAGCTGCCTTACCTATTAGCCTATTTACACACTTTGGTTTATTTCTCCAGTAGACTCCAAGGAAAAACACTGGCACTCCAGTCAGAATGATAACAAGTCCGACTCCACAGACGATGGGCTCAGAGTACAAGCTGAAGATCAGCAGAAATGCCCAGAACGCCAGGTAAGTGATGGGGATGAGGAGGTTCACCTACCAGAAGAAAGCAGAGCACAGCACGACTGTGCAGAGCAACAGCAGCAACTGAGCAGTGGCAGGGGGCTGCGGAGGCTGCAGGGAGTGCTACAGCTACAGGACCCCCCTTCCCTTTCCCGCTGTTGTCCTCTGCCCATCCTGGCAAGTTCATAAGGAAGGGGTCTGCCTGTATGTCCCATGATGGCATGTGGGGTGTGGTTTGGGGCCTTTATACACTACCACCACACCAAAAAAATTAACTGTTCTTCAAAACAGGAGGGTGGAGGGCTCGGTGTGCATGCCCCACCCTGGCATTGCTATTGCAACCAAGAGACTTAGCTGTAACGTTGTCACCTTGATGGGTCTGAAGATTTTGGGCTTCCTCCAGCGCAGGACGATCAGGCCTATGATGGTCACTCCATAGCAGAGGTAGTTGATGAAGGACACGTAGTTGATGAGCGTGTATGTGTCTCCAACGAGCATGATGACCAGAGTGGCCAAACACTGCCAAGAGAGAAGCTTCACTTGAGTCATTACCGGAGAAGGTAGCTTAAACCCAACAAAAGCATGCAAAAAACACATGGAAGCCTTTAAACTCCTTCTGTTTGTGGCCCCTGCTGGGCACCTGCTGCCTTCTGCAACTCAGTGTTATCCTTGCTCTGTGCCCTGGGTCTGGGGCTCAGTGGGCATTTAAGGGTTCCTCAGGGTATGCTGAAGCCAGAGCCCAGCAGGTCTGTTTATAACACCTGGGGTTCTGCCAGAGGTGCCTCCTGCTAGGCAGGCAGGGCTGGGAGGACTGGCAGAGCTCTCCAGCACCCCACTCCACCCTTTCTGCTGCACTCTTTAACAGCTATTGAACCCTGTGGTTAGGGCTTCTGATGAAGGGAAGGTTTCCTGCAGCCTCACAGGCTGGGGTCAGTGCATGGCATTGCTGCAGGTGCCCTGTAGGAGCTCTGCCCTTTCCCCCTGCTGGCCCACAGCTCACGCTGCAGGTGACCAGCGTCTTTCATCTGAGCATTCCTTAGATCTGAAGACTGGCAGAGATTAGGTGGTGGAAATTTCCATGGCTGCACTCGTTCGTGCTGTGTTTCTGCACAGGAATGCCAGGAGAGCTGGCTTGGGGACAAGTATGTTGTCCTCAGAGTGGTCCTGCACTCCTGCCTGTCAGTACCCCAGGAGCTGAGCCCACACTGGTCCTGTGAATGTTGTCAGGTGGTGGCCAGAGCCTGCAGAAAGCTAAATACCCAAACGCCTCCAGAGAGCACTCAGGGTCTTGATCTGTTTACTCCAGGCCCTCTTTTTTGCTTATGCCCCTTTTTCTTCATTAGCTGTTTCAGCAGCAAAGTCCTCTTGAGTGGGAGGGCTTCTTCACTACCACAGTCAAACAACCCTTTGGTCCCTCTGCTCCTCTGTTCAAAGCCTTGATGGCTCAGCAAGGACATTTCAACACCTTGAGCAATCTCACCACAAAACAGATCCTGAACTGGGGAGTGATTCGTGTGAGTGTCACATCCTCCCCCTGCTATGCCAGCACCCACTGCACTGCACACCTGCCCCTCTCCTGCCAGCAGCAGGGTTGGTGGTGAGGCCGCTGGGAGCAATGAAGTCGGTGACACTGTGGCGTCAGATCTGCTGGCAGTGGGGGATGATCCCCGGGGGCTGGAGGCTGCTGCTCCCCCAGCTGTGGGGCCATGGTCACCTGCAGGCACCAGGGCCAGCTGCTCCCCATGGCCTTGCAAAGCAGCCCAGCCTGGTTCACTGAGCCTTTCAAGAGCTAACGGTGAAAGTACAGCTCCTGCTGGCACTGTGCAGAGGCCTCTGCATGCACAAAGAAGCCTCTCCCCGTCCAGAGCCAGGTGCAATTCAGTGACAGAGAATCCGAAGTACGAATGAGGCTTGCTCAGTCTGAGCCGGTTTGCTGCCATCACTGCTTTTACCTTTCTAGTAAGAGGTTGGTATTTCCTGGCAGCGTTTGCTGTACCCTGAGCTGCACTGAAACACCTCCAAATGCTGAACCGGTGGGCAGCAAGGGGCTGTGGTTTGTGTGGTGGTCTGAGGGGATGGTTCAGCAGAGTGGGGACCGGTGTGTGCTTGATGGCCCAGGCAGCCGCTTGTCCCTGGTCTGCCCCACAGCACAGCAGCCTCTGAAGCCCAGTGAGGGATCCTTAAGGACAAAGTTGTTCTGCTTCCTGGGCATCAGCAGAGTGCAGCTGCCTTGCTGGAGCCCACCATGGGGCCAGTGCCCTCAGGCTGCTTGGGACAGGGCAGACTGTGGGCAGTTTCCCTGAAACTCTCCATGGGCAACACACAAGGTGTTTGTGGTGAGGCACTAAGGCCTGGATGTGTCACAAAGCCTCAGTTAGATCTGTAATCTGTCATGAAAGTGGAATGTGCAGGGGGCTTATTTGGTGAAATTTGGCCTGGGTGCATTGTGCCAAAGTTGTGGTTAGAGCTGGGAGACAGAAACGTGCACTTCCTAGAGCATCTGTTTTGGTATCAGTGGCAAAGCTGCATTTGGCAGCAGCTGATGGAGCTGAGATTTCAAGCAAATGCCCTTCAGGGAATTTCCTTGCTCAGGCCACGCAGCTGGGGACAGCAGTGCTGGGAGTCATTTTCCTTTTTAAGTCCTCTGTACTACAGTAAAATGCATCACATGCTCTAGCTTCACTACTGGGAAAAGTATATGAAGCACTTTGCTTCAGGCTGCAACGCGCGGCAGTCCTTGAGACGGTGGAAGCTTCTGCTGCCTGAAAAATGAGAGAAGTCTTTGCAGGTGACCTTTTGTCTACCTGGCATATAATCCAGGGTGCTGTAATGCTCCTACTTAATCTTTTGGCCCACAGAAAAGACCCCTGGTCCTCAGAGCACTGCTCGATCACCCCTCACAAGATGTTTCGCTTACTGAGAGTAAGTGAATTTAGCAGCACTTTGTCCTTTCCCTGGGACCTGCCCAAGTGGGATCAGCAGTGACCATGAGGATTTCCAAATGCTGGTGGAAAGCAGGCAGAACTAGTCAAAAGAAGTCATCTTTTCTTGACTGAAGAATCTGTATCAAAAGGCAGTCTCTAGCTCTGCTGTGGGTAGGGCATGTGGTAATGAGCTGAAACTGCAGCTGCAGTTAGGTAAAGCCTCTGGGCATCGAGGGTGCTTGGGAGCAGGAGGGAGGCTGGAGGCTCTTCGTGGGGCCGTTGGAACTGCTCAGCCAGCAGCAGCGCTACAGGCAGACTCACTTCTCCTCTGGGGTAAAACGTCCTCTCAAGGGTTTCTGCAGCTGCTCTCTCTGTGATTCAGTGTTGCTGAGAGCAGGTTGGAGGGCAGCCCAGCGGGGCGGGCAGGACTTACGCAGACCAGCAGGGCAGGGATGGGTGTGCAGCGCTTGACGTGGATCATGGCAAGCAGGCTGGGCAAGTGGCCTTCCCGGGCACCGGAGAAACACAGCCTGGCAATAAGAACAGCAAAGCTGAAAGCACCGGGGTACGGCAGCCACTTAAAACACCTAGCAGTGTGCCAGCTCTAACCTCAACTGCCGCGGCGGGGAGCTGCAGCCTGCGGCTGCTGCTAGACTGTGATGGGGAGTAACCAGGGATTGCCTGTGTACCCTATTCAAACCAGATTCTTCAGTGTGGGAGGCCTTTCGTGGCTCACGTAATTTGTGAAATGACCTGCTCTGAGGTGCTGTTGCTTCTGAGGAGGAACTGAGGAGGAGTTGCTTCTCCGGTCTGCTGGCCAGCGCTGCCTCCTTACCCAGGGTGGAGTGAATACTGCACAGTACTCACGGTGATCGGCTGCGTGTAGCCCAGGTGTAAACCCCTCAGAGATAATATTTACAACGTCAAAAGGGCTTTAGATGTTTGACATGCCTAAAGGTTTCACTTTTAAGTACAAAACCTGTTACGTATATACTCAGATCTGTTGCATCTCATTACGCTCAAGAAAGGGCTGAGATAAATATCTTTCCCTAGGTACCTGAGGTGTTTCCCCAAAAACTTTTAATAATTTTTAAATTAAGTTCAGGGAGGTCAATTAATATAAAAGGACTTTACAGGCTACAATGTAATTGACTTTTCAGATTCTGGCCCCACCAGCAGCAGAGTGCATGCAAAGCATCCTGTCTGAAAGGAGTTTTTCCAGCACAGGAATGAAAATGTCCATAGCTGGGAAGAGTACCAGGCCCTAAAGCTGCTCTTTGAGCAGAGCATAGTTCCGCTCGCAGCTTCTGGAACTGTGCTGATGTACAGTGGAACTTTGGTTCCATGCTAAAGCTGTGTTTGGCTTTTCTGTGAGTTAGTCTGCATCTGCGAGCACTTTCATAGCTTGTAGGGACTATTTTGCAAGAGGCTCCTTGAAGCAACATTACATTTGCTGATTGGAAACAGAGCAATTCAGTGTATCCAACGTGCCCAACACCAGCTCCTGCTCTACATTCAAAATGTCTAGCTAGCATTTTTTCAGTAAATGAAATTAAAACAGTCCCTCCCCAAATTAGATAACGGTCATAAAATTGTACTCCATCTAACCTGGATGAGGTAAAAAGGTATCCATTTATTCCTCCAAATGTAGATAGGGCCACTGAGACTGGCATAACCCAGGAAAAATAGCCCAGTAACTTTTCACCAAATGTCTAAAGCAACAGAAGGCAGAGAAACTGAAACACACTGCAAAGCAGAGAACCGAAATCAAAGTGCAATTTAGACATCCGAGGAATGGTTTACTTACTACCGCCACAGCGTTGGAGGACAAGAGCTCTTGGGGTGACATGGCAGTGAAATATGCAATGTTGGTGAACGTGTACACAAATGTCACCAATGGGATGGATATGAATATGGCACGAGGTAGGTTCCTAATAAAAGAATTAGGAGGGTAGAGAAGAAATTACAGTCATGCAGTGAGACCACAACATCCTGTGGGGAGGTCACCCAGCTGGGTGGGTTCATCTGGAGGGGAGCAGCACTTGCATCGGCTCTCGGACCTGCTGCAGGCTGGAGAAGGCTAAAAGTGCTATGGAGCAGCGGCTCTGCAGGGGGGCCCTGGGGCAAAAACACCACCTGCTGCCCTTGGGCCTTGGGCTGGTGTTGGCAGCATGCTGTTGAAACATGAAACTTGTTTTATCCACAGCCCTGGGCACTGGGGGAGGATAAAGTGCCCTGTTTTGCTTTGGCTTTGCCTGCTCTGATCAGGGGCACGGTGGCTGCCTTGGCCCATGCTGCGCTGCAAACCTAGCCTGCTGACAAAACACTCTGGCAGCTTACAGTGGTGTAGCCGTGCTTGGGCAGCCACCCAAAGACCTCCTTAGAGGTGCACACCTGAGCTGCTCTGTGACTAACACAATCACAGGATCACACACAGGATGATGCATTCTTCTCTGGGGGCCAGATCTTAAAAAAAGTTTTTTAAAAGCCTGTTTAGCCTCTGTGATTTTGAATAGATTTAGTAAAAAGGGGAAATGCTTTTGGTTATCCAATTATTTTTTAATATTCTCTTTTCCCCTCAGAAGCTGTAAAAATAATTTTTAAAACATGCCGTTCACTCATTTTCCTCCTAATTTCTCCAGCAAGGCCATCTTAGCCTTTTTTAAGTCACAACTTTTCATTATTCAGCTTTGAAATTCTTGCAGTCCATTAAAATGTTGATATTTTACTGGGGGAACACATTAGCATTGTTTATTCCTGCCAAGACCTCTGGACATGCCCTTTGCCACTCACCAGTGTGGGGGCATGTGCAGAGCCACTCATAAGGCTGCAGCTCAAGTCCCTTCCCACCCAGCCTGTGCCACAGCTGCAGTTCCTCCTTGGTTAACTGCTGTGTGCATTGGATGCCCAGGAATATGCAGTGGCCCAGGAGCTGCTCTTGGCAGTTGTCATCACTTCATCAGCTCAGAAATGTTGAAACATTTCAGCTTTGCTTTACTAAACTAAGATTGCCTTTTCCTCCAGCACTCCCAGCCTGCTGATGTTAAATCATTTCCAAGCCCTTTCCTGTACCCAGGACCAGCAGTTACTCTACATCGGTCACCCTGGCAGGCAGATGCCCACAGCCGCACCAGGGAGTGCTGGTTGCACCATGCAGCAACTTTTTAATCCTCTCTTTCAGGTGTCTACAGAAGGTTCCCTTTGGGTGAAAAAGCAAAGCAACTTCCAGCATAATTCCACGTTTCTCCCTATAGGTGCTTGTGTGGCATCTCATGAGTGGTTCCTTTGCTGCTACAGGAGCACTGTGTGACCGGGCAGTGCTGTTAGGATCCTGCTTTCTCTGGAGGCTGCTTTGGTTCAGGTGATGCCCTGTGCAATACATTTTTTATTTCACTGGTCCTTTAACTTGCTTGTTTTGTGTTCTAAATAAAAAAAAAAAATCACTCTTTCTCCTGGAGAAAGAGTGGTCCCACAGTCACGGAAGGACATTGCTGCAGCTTATTGAATGACTGCTGTTACCAGATGGCTCCAATGTTTCCGCACTTCAGGAAAATGTGGGTAGCATGGAAATGGATACTCGCCTGCGGGGATCAACCAGCTCTTCCGTTACGTAGTTCAAGAAGTTCCAGCCACTGAACGCGAAGGACCCTTGGAGAAAGGCTAAGGCTAAGTGCCCCACAGATGGAGTCATCCAGAAGTTGAATGCATTACTTGGTGTCAGCTCTTCGTAGTTTCCTGCACAGAGAGCACGAGCAAGAGGTTAAGTTGTCCCTACTGGCCAGAGGCACTGGAATTGAGGTAAGCTTTTGCTTTTTTTTATTGCTTTTTATTCTTTATTCCTTATTGGATTTGGGACTTCATGCTCTTCTAGTCACCATGGGCTGGCCTTGCACTTGCAGTGCTGTCTGGGGAGGCAGCTTGGCAGTGCACACGGGCATCCCTCACTGCCACCCGTGCTGCAGCACCGGTGCCATCACCGTGAGTCATGGGATCCTGCTTTGCCAGCATCCTTTGCCTGAGGACAGCTCCCTGGCAGGTGAATTCCTGCCTGTGGCTTTCTTTTACAAAGTCTACAAGGTGTAAGGTGTCCGGAGGGCCGGAAGCATAGTCAAGGTGGTGGGGCTATTATCACTGAGACAACAAGTTGTCTGCTCCCTGAAGATGTCACATTTCATCTTCCTTGATCTGACTCATCATGCACACAATAAAAACAGAGAGCCTCTTGTGTTCTCTGCTTTCCATTAAGTTGGTGCACCAGTGAGACTTTTTTTGGCCTACTTTAATCTTAAAAGTGACTTTTGTAGGAAATTTGACTAGTGCCCAAAATGAAGCAGGTGTCTTCATGCCCCGGGCAAAGTGGAGCTTAATCATTTTATACCCAGAGCACTTCAGATTTAAGGAACATACAACAGATTAAAAAAAGTTAGTAACTACTCAGAAACATCTACTGCTGCCTTTCTTCAGTCTATCAAAACTGACAAGGCAGGCCAAAAGAAACATGTTGGAGGAGATGCAGCTGACTTCTTGCTGTGCCATCCTTTCCATGGCTGTGTTAGTGCACAGCCCTGGCTGTACAGGGCTGCTTTGTGAGGGAGAAACGGTGCAGTAAGTGCGCAAAGTCAAGTCTAGCAACAGTACCATACCCATGTTAAAGCTGTCTCACAGAGTACCTTTAAAGATCTGTATGAAGCCCACAATAATGATAAGTGCCAGGGCTAAGAGCTTTCCTGCTGTGAATATGTCCTGAATGCGTGTTGCCCATCGAACGCTGGAGCTGTTCACCCAGGTCAGGAGGACTGGAGAGCAAAAGACTGAGTTCAGTGAAATGAAATGGTGTTTGTTTAAGCACACAGTCAAAGCGCTGGAGGACGGAGTGATGCACCAGCTCCCCGTGGGGAGCTCTAGTGCGGCCAGGAGGGAGGGTGAGGAGGAGCGTTGCCTTTCTTGAGGAAACTCCCAGCTGATGGGGCATCCCCGCAGCCAGCAGCCTCCCTTCCTCCCTCGGGTCGGGGCTGAGCCCGAGCCGCGCTCGGAGCGCAGGGTCCAGCAGCTCCGCACCGAGCCGGGAGCGCTGCAGCCCCCGCGGCTCGCTCCGGCCTCGCAGACTCCGTGGGCAGCCAGTGCAGAGCTGCCCCTGCACTGCTCCTCCTGGCACGCTGAAGCGTTTGAGTGTAAAAGAAGGGCGCAGACGGTGGCGGGCCACCTCTGGTGGTGGGTGAGCCGTGCTGGGCAGCCACGGCTCTGCAGGCAGCACACAACCGCCCCATCCCACTAGCTCGGTGCTGCCACTTCTGGGACCCGCAGGGATCTGGGCACCGCTGTGCCCTGCTCCAGCCCACCGTGCTGGGACGGGACTGAACATCCTGCACTGGTCACAGTGGCTGCCTGGGGACCTCCCTGGGCCTTTGAGGCTGTGGCCACTTCAGTAGTCCCATGTAAAACCGAGGCAAGCTCTGTGTGTGTGTGAGAAGCAAATACTCACGTAAACACACCATGGAGAGGATCCTGGAGGCATTATAGGGGGGGACACAGTTAGGGAACACAGGCTGCAGGACATAGTTGGAGAAGGTCAGTGCAATGACAGCCAGGCTGGTTGGGTACATGATGAGCACCGCGCTCCACAGCAGCAGAAACCTGGGGAGACAAGAAGAGGCACAAGAAAGTGGTGCTGGGGGTAACGTGCTCAGCTGGGCAGTGCTTTTGGAGGGCTCTTGAGGCATCAGGAACAACAAGCCAAATATACTCAGCAGGGAGAGTGACTCAGAAAACGGTAATTTGGACAAATTGGGCTTGCTTCTGTGTTGTAGTATGGAGTGTTACAGCTGGTACTGGGTAGATGGAGACGTGAATAATTCATTGCCTTTCTGACACTGAATTTGTTTCATGCTGGATTGAAATACATGCAGGACTGATGACACCAGTTAAAGGAAATCCAGAATTTCAGCAGAGAGTGACAAAGTTGCACTGTCTGATTGGAAACTCATCTTTTGACAAATGCTTCACAGCTTTATGTGCTGCACTTGATGTTCTTTGCTGTAGAAGGACTAAATCAGAAAAGGAAACAACTTTTGGAGAAGCAGGTTTTTCCCCCTCAGGGGAGGCACAATGCAGGCTCCCTTTCGGCTTGGAACCCCACATGTGAGTGTCAGCAGGGAAATGAGCACTTCCCAAGTGGAAAACTGAAGGTGCTTGTGAGAGGTCCCTACAACTGCAGGCCTTAGGTGGTGCAGCAGGGCACAATCTCAGCCTGGCTTTACTGGAAGATATGACTGAGTCCCACTACTTTGTACCAAAACCTGCCTGGAGGCCTCTTGCCTAAGGCAGCTCTTTGTCCTATAGGGTTTATTTTCTTAGGAAAAAATGTAAAGTGTCTTTGAAAAGCAGGAATGGGAGTGTTGCTTCCCTTTAGGTGACCAGTTGTGTGTTTCTGACAGTGCTTGTGCACTGCAAGCCAGGAGCTCACCAAGTGAGATGCTGCCAGAGCAGCAGAGCTGTGTGCTCTGGGAGAGGAGAGCATCACTCTGTTCCCAGGGAAATGCTAGGCAGGGATCAATCAGTGGGTGTGTGGCTTCTGTCAGCAATCGTGTCTCCTGGTGCTTTCTGGCACTTGGTGCAGGCTGAGCTGAGTGACCAAAGCCAGGTCCAGCTGCACTTCACTTCTCATGCCTTTTGTTGTCTCCCCTGGGAAGCATAACTATTTTGGTTTTATGAAGCTCTGATGGTGTCCCTCACAGCGATGTTCCTGGGACAGTCTTTGTGCCCTCTGTGCATCATTTTCTGCTCTGAACAGCTGCAGTAAGCAGTGCAGCACTGGCAGCAGCTCTGGTGTATGGCAAGCAGCTCCAGCCTCACCTCCCTGGTGTGTGAAGCTCCTGAGTACAGGGTACTGATCACTCACGGCAGGGAGCAGGAACGTCACTTGGACACAGCATCATTTACAGCATTGCTCCTTCCCGTCATGGGCTTGGGAGTCAGGGAAGTGACAGCATCCGTGTCCTTTCCTTTTAAGGCAGCAGCAGGAGCTGCGAAGGGCCCATTTGGTGTCTCCAGTGGGAACAGAAAGAAGGATTTGACAGAAGCGTTTTACTGACAAACCTTCCCTGTTTTCTAAGTGTCTTTCCCACACGAAACACTTCCTGTGAATAGGTTTCCAAATGACTTTGTAGAGATAGGGCACTTACCCAGCTAACCCTCCAAAAATCTCTGTGACGTAGGAGTAGTCCCCTCCCGATTTGGGGATGGTGACTCCCAGCTCAGCGTAGCAGAGCGAGCCCAGGGCAGCCACCCCGCCGCCGAGCACCCAGATAATGAGAGCCAGTCCCACCGAGCCCGTGTGCTCCAGGACTCCTTTGGGTGAAATAAAGATCCCAGAGCCAATGATGTTACCTGCAAAGGACAGAGGGTTTGCAGTGAGGTAAAAGAAGGTGAGAAATACATTTTGTTAAACCCTCAGGCAAGCAACTCCACAGTCTCCACCCGAGCACACAAGGATGCCCCCCAGACCCTTTCTTCCAGAGGCTGCACTGTGACAGACCATGCCCTGCGGAGAGCATTGCCATTTACAGGCAGCCAGGGGTGGTGGGCACACGTTCAGCTCTCCAAAGGCCAGCAAGCCCCGGCTGAGCAGCTATGGTTGCAGCCAGCCGTTTTGTGGCACAGCCTCAGCTTGCACAACTGCCTGCTGCCACTGGCCACGCCCCAGAATTTGGTCTGAAGGAATTAGAAGCATCTTTGCAATGAAGATTTTAATCTTCTCCTGAAAGGAATCTAAGCAAGATAAGGGCCACCTTCAGTGGGGTTCGGAAGGTCAAAAAAATCCTTCTACATAGCATTATTTGTAGTGTAGGAGCAAAGTGTGCTCTTGCCACCAGGGCAGGTTTAAAACGGTGCTTGAAAAAGCCATCTCAAAACGAACTGTTAATGAATGTTTGACACTTGCAGTATCTGTGCTGATGGGTTTGAAAAGCAGTGGCTGGATTCTCGTCCTGCTGGTTTCTTTTAATTCGCTTGTGAGCCAGGGCAGTGCTGGGTGTGGAGGGGGAGTGCTGGATATCAGAGGTGCTCTTCGTTTGCGTGGGGCCAGGGCACGTCTGGCCTCCCAGGCCAGTGAGAATCACTCTGCAAGAGGTACTTCATAGCTGCTCAGGGTTTTGAGGGAGAGGTTTTTGTCAGACTTCCTGAACAATGTCTAAGCAGCACTGTTCCCAAAAGGATGTGAAGACCCTGCTGTTGTAGGGCTCTGTTGAAGACTTTCTTGTTTTGGGAGCTGGCATGAAGTGCTGATTTATAAAGCTGGCTTTGTAAGCATTTCCTATCAGTGCAGTCACAACAGTAAAACATTGGCTGCTGGTCACTAATGGGGTACTGTTACCTGCAGCAGCTTCCCTGGAGTCTGTGTGTCATCAGAGCTCTCTTCTTCCCCTCTGCTTTATGCATGCTCTACAACTGCTCGCAGTGTAGAGCGGGCTCCCTAAATGCACCCATCTATGCCAGATTGAAAAAGGAAGGTGTGAGAGGTGGAAGCAGGGAGATTTACAGGTGAAACAGAACAGCCAGCCCTGGCTGCTTGTGCTCTTCCCTTCTTCCCCTCTGGAGCCTGTGGCTAGGTTGAGCTCAGTGGCTCCCAGTCCAGAGACTGTAAAATGTGATGAGGGATGGAAGCTTATTCTGGAGAGGAGCTGAAAAAAAAGAAGATAAGCCTGCAAATACACAGTTTGTAGAGAATACATTTTTTATGTGCTTAGGCTGCTTTTTTGAATGCCCATGATGCACAGATAAGGACAAGCCAGAAATAAATGGCTTCAGTGGTGACGAAGGAGATTGAGGGTAGAGCTCAGGAAGATCTTGTTAGTGTTGAGATCTTTAGCCATGGAGCAAAGACCAAGGCAACCTGTGACCTTCTGGTACAGCTGGGATGAAGTGCCACCAGGACCAGCAGCACTTTCTTTGTTTAAAGGGAAAAAAAAAAAGAGATGAGGAATGTGGCCCTTATAAAACCAAAATCATTCCAGAACAGCAGTCCAATCAAATGTGTCTGTCCCTTAGCTGGACCAGCACAGGGAGCCCTCAGCACTGCTGCAGCATTAATCATGGCAGCTTGCACTGAAGGAATGAGTTTTGATGTGGCTGAGCTGCACAATGTTATTTGTAGCACTAAGAGATTTGTTCTGGGTCTTCCCTACTGGGAAGATGGCTAGAGGGGAGCAGTGACATCTTTGGAGGAGGTAGGTGAGAAGTTAATATACTGCTGAAGTATTTGATAGTATTTGATACAATTTATAGGGCTTTTTGGTCTTGGCTGAAGTGTTGCAATGCATTTAAAGCAAACCAGCTTCTCTGGAAGGCTGCTTGTGCCCTGCTTGAGAGCTGCAAAAGGAAACGACTGCCTTAGGAGCTGAGGAACTGTCTTGGCAGTCTGGTACTGCTGTGTGCTGCAGCTGTTAGCAGCTATGCATTTGGAGGAAGGCCTTGAGCTATAAAGGACCCTTCCATGCGATCCCACCTGCAGCATGGGTGGGTGCCTGTGTACTGCTGCTTCTCACAGGTCCATGTGCCTGAAATGCTGCAGTTTGGGGAGAAGCTAGTGGCATCCTGGGGTGCATGCTGAGCTTTGGACATACCTGTACCTTTGAACCACAACAGACTCTAACTGGCTCTTTGGGATGGGACAACATTCCTTCTGAGCAGCTCCAGTACTGGACAAACAGGAATGGCCCAAAGGCAGGATAACCTGTACATGAGTCCTGTGGCTCCTCCCAGGGCTCCTCAGAGCTGTTGTAACATGGCAGTGAGGTGGGTAGGAAGCTCTCTCCTACCAGCCACGCACTGCCTCCGCTGACCTAGTGGAAGTAGGTCCCACAAGAGGCTTTTGACCGAACAGAATGCCTGAACTCCTTTGCTGAGTTATATTTGGGATCTTTTGTGTTTGTCACGTTGACAGTAAGGTGTGGCTGTGGGGTAGGTTTCCCAGACCAGTTGCTCACACTTGCAGCATGCAGCTTTGCCCCTAGGTCAGTGCTTTGCCTAGAACGAAACCATTCAGGAACTGTGGAGCCCACCTGAAAAGTAGGGCCTGGGGCTTTTCTGACAAACTCAGAGTTTCCAGCTTGCCCCTGGCTTTAGAAGTAGCAGTGTGCATTTGTGGTCAGGCTTTGATGCTTTTCACTGTAGCTATGGGTGATGTAACTCATATTCTAAAAAAAGGCTGAATTCTCATTAAAGCACTTCAAGAATTGCACTTTGAAGGAGACCAGTAAATATCACCATACTCAGGAGAACATCAAGGGGCCTGGTAGTACTTTGCATATTCATGTAGCATGCAAAGTCCTCAGGGCATCTTTTATCTATCCTCATCACATGATCCACACAGACTGTAAAAAATAATGGGTTTTGCAACCTATTGAAAATATGCAGCAGTTCTTTAGGAATGGCCTTTCTGACTATATTTAGAGACCATATTTCTGATAAAACAAAGCAATTTCCTGTGTGGTTGGCAAAGATAAATATCAGTAAAGCTCGTGTGTTTCTTTAAAGGTACTGTGCACATCTGAAATTCTGACTGGCTCTGTAATGTGGACTCGACTCTGTCTAAGCAGCTCATTCCCCTCCAGAGTGAAATACCAACAACACGTTCTCTACCTTTTCCTTTTTGGCTGCAGCCAAATGATTCCCTTTGTCACCAGTCCAGTGAAGGACTGCAACAGATGACATTCCCAAAAAACCACGCAGAGTTCATGAGTGTAAATCCTGTCGGAGTCTTGCATCCTACCTGCTGAACTCAGGAGAACTCCAAAGGCTTGTGGTGGGCCCCGCGGTGCTGCGGCACACTGCAGGTGCTGCCATGGGGAGATGCCCTGTTCCCAGGCAGGCTCCAACAGGGGAAACCCTGCGCTGTGTGTCCTACCTGCTCCAGGATCACTGCAGAGCTGTGGCCTGTGCTTGTGGAACCGCTGCAGGAATTAGGAAGACAGCAGTCAAGCACAGCTGTCAGCATCACTGAGGATGATAGCCCCAGCTGTATGCTGGCTGTTTGGTTGCCACAGGTGTAGCATATCTCTGAGTGTGTGTCTGGGGCTCTCGGCTATGAAAGATGAGCCCAGAATCCTTTCTGAGTGCCAGTGTGGGGAACATAAGCCGTTGCTTGTCGCCACTTTATCAAGATGCAGAAAATGAGATTTTGATTTTTAAATGAAACTTTGGAGACCAACCTGGTTTCAGTTACAGCTGTCTCCTGGTGCACTGGTATCCTGGCATTATGCTGCTGTGTTGGTCAGGCATCAGAGCAGGCTGCCCAGGGAGGTGGTGGAGTCACCACCCCTGGAGGCTTTCAAATGTGGCACTTGGGGACATGGTATAGTGCCAAGGCGGTGTTGGGCTGATGGTTGGACTTGATGATTTTAGATTTCTTCCAACTGAAACAATGCTATGATTCTACAATTTTATACTGTATCCTCGACAGCAGATACAGAAAACATTTCACTGACAGCTGAGAATAGAATAATTATTAATTAATTAATATTAATAATTAATTAGAAGCCTGACCATCCTCTCAGGACTCCCACATCTAAGCGGACGTTATTTAGGCCCATAGGATGACAGTGCCATTGCTTAAACTAGCTCTTTGATACGGTCATGCTGAAGTTTGCTTCCTTCCTAGGAGTTAATGAATAAATATATCTTATCTGAGTATGAGATACTGTATAGATTTAAGACTAGTGTCTAATAAAATAAGAACAACTACAAAAAAGCTTAGTCAAAAGGAATTGTGCTTTTCAAATTCTTTAATCTGAATGAAATATGATGTGGATTATGTCACTGATGGTGATGGTGTAACTCATTGTGAATATTTATTGATATATTTATTTAGCTAAAAACTGCCCTTGAGTTGGTCTCTGCCCTGGCCCAAGCACTGGCAGTGCCTGGAGCGTGAGAGCTGCCGTCCACCAAAACTGTGCAGTGTACTTAACAGGATGGAGGGGCGCAAAGTGCTGCTCAGCCTTTGCCCTGCTCCTCTCCATCTCATTAACAGAAGTGTAGCATTTGATACAAGAGATTAAGTCATTGTCCCCAGCCTTTTAAATGCAAGGAGTAAAGGAAGCTCTGAATCAACAAAAAGCACTCAGATCTAAAAACAGACTAGGCTGCAGGGACTCTGAGTGAAGAGGAGTGCACACTCCCAAGGGCGTTTTCCTAACCTCCAGTCAAGCAGGAATTCAGGCTCTGTGGCAGTGCTTTAGCTGTGTCATGTAACAGCCTTGAATTTCTTTGCTTTTGAATAGGATTCTGCAAACTCTTAATGAAGAATGGATGAAGAATAAAAGAATCTCTAGAGCTTGGCATTAAAATAATAACCATTTAACTTCATACACGAGCAAACACCGAAACTGCTCTAGCAGTGGAGCATGAATTATGGTTCCTTTGCTAGCACACTTGCAAAAGAGAAAGGCCTATAAAAATAACAGTGATAATGTCTACAGGGGTTGGCACTTAACAAAATTAAATGGTCTTAAAATCTGACTTCAGTTCAAATATTTATGTTAAAACCCCTAGCATGAAGGAACATGACCAGTCATTATAAACTGCAATTTCAGCATTCCAAGTGGATTTCACCGGGCTAAGCATTTGTAATCTGATTATGCTACACCCAACTTTAAAGATTTAAAAAAATCAGGCTACTTAAAATACTGACAAAAGTATTTTCTTTAACTTAGATTTAGAATGGGATTATTTGCTGTTTGAGCACTAAAATACAGGTGCAGGCCATGAGGACTTGAAGAGCCAAGTTTTTCTAACACTGCTGGTGTGGCAGAGCAGAAAACAGTGAGAGAAATATTCCATGCAGAAGCTGACCGAGAGCTGACTGCCGGGGTCTGGCAGAGGCCGGGCCGTTTCCGCGCCGAGGTTAGGGTTTGCAATGCAGTAAGGTACTGTGGGGATTTCCCAACCGTTTTCCTACGTATGTATTAAAATCCAATAGCCGCGCACCGACAGGAGCTTCGGGACAGCTGCCGCTGTCCGGGGCCTTTTACCGGCTCGGTGCCGGGCTCGGTGTCCCGCAGAACCGCTCCACGGAAGGAACGCAGCCTCCCCGCCCCGTGTGCCTGCAGACCCCCGGGGACAAGACGGGCGGCACCCTCCGACGCTGCCTGCCCCCGGTCCCAGGCCAAGACCCGGCGGGCCGGGGCAGTGCCCCCAGCAGGGGGACAGCGGGCACGGAAAGTGGCGGGGTCTGCCCGGCGGGGCCCCGGGCGGCGGCGTGGCGGCAGCCGGCGGGGCTCCGGGAAGCCGTCTCGCGGCTGGCACCTCCGGTGTGCCACTCTCGGCTGCGGCAATCCGCAGGCTGCCCGCACGGCACGGGCGGCCACAGCCCCGGCAGCAGAATCCCTGCTCCTGGAAGGAGGCACGGGTGTGCCCAGCAGTCAGTGCAGTACCTGGAAGGGGGCACGGTTGTGCCCAGATCAGTGCACACCTGGAAGGAGGCACGGCCGTGCCCAGCAGTCAGGACTGGTCCCCACCTCTGCAATGCCTCCCTGTGCTGGAGACCAGACCTTTGGGTAATCTGTGCAGAGGAGAGACTTGTACTGAGGTAGCGAAGCGGTGAGGAGGTGGTGCGGAGGCCCTGGAGCTGGTGAGCTCAGGGAGCCAGACGTCTGCCGGCGCAGGGCTTGGCCGTCGGAGCGGCGCTGCCGCCCGTGCGCACGGCAGCGCAGAGGTTGAAGCCCGCGCGATGGCTTTCTTCGTGTTGCTCAGCACTGAAAACTCCTTTTGTTCTGCCAATCCTTTCATCGGCTGCAGGCTCTGTCTGCTCTTTTCAAGCACACAGTCTACTGCTTTATTTCCTGCTCCTCTGTTCTGGCTCTTGGTCTGATTTCTCTCCTTCCTCAACTTCTGACTTCCTCTCCTCTCCCTCTCCTCTCCCTCTCCCCTCTCTCTCCTCTCTCTCTCCTCTCTCTCTCCCCTCCCTCTTCTCTCCTCTCCTCTCGCCAGTGTTAGGGTATGTGGGCTGCATTTCATTACCATAGAGAGCAAACCTCAGCCGCCAGTTCCGTTCTCTGTATGCTGGAAAGAATACAACAGATATGAGAGAAATGCTGGGAAAAGCCTTCTCAGAGGGACTGGGAGGCACTTTCCTTGGTGCTTCCTCAGAGGAGGAATGCTGAGTAAGTTCCTGCACGCTGACATACTGACAGCAGCAGGTGTAGTAGTCAGGCCAGGTGGGGATTGCTACTAGCCCCCTTTATTGAGCTTCATATTGCACCCTCCTCTTTTCTGCTTTCTTCCCTGACACCAGGAACCTTGAGCAGGCTTTCTGCAGGGCAGTGCTGCCAGCTGCAGTTAAGAGGGTCCCAACAGAGAGCTGGGGGGCAGTCCTTTTTGATGGATTCCACTGCATTGCCACTGACGATGGCACGGAGCTGTAGGGAACAGGGGGTTAAACTATTCCCTGGAATGCAGGGCTTCAGCACATGAAGTAGCTACTGAGGCCCTTGAACCCAAGTTCTGTGGTCTTAGAGAAGGCTTCAATCCTTCCACTAATTTCCAACGGGAAACTAAATGCCAAGCCTACCCTGGTGGTGTAAGAGGGATGTAGGTGAAACCCCTCTAATGTTCCTGAAATCCCTGGGCTGCTCTGGTTAGGAAGTGCAGCACTGCACACTGCTCTGTAAATGGTGCAGCTTTACGCAGTATTAGCCCCTGCTAACAGCCTGACATCTCTCATCTGTGCTCTCTGCACCTCAAAATCCTGAGTTGGAATTTTACCTGGAAACAGCAGAAAGGTGTCATTAAGCCACTCCAGGCAGGAGTGGGCAGTTTCCATGCAGAACTCCTGCCCTGCCTGCATGCTGGAAGAGGTGAGGGTCTTCTCTAGGACACTGTGTGACTGATTATTACCCAATAAATCCTGACTTTAAGGAAAACAGTTGGGAGTGTGTGCTGGTTTGAGGCTAATTGGAATATTTTAATAGAGAAAATTACAGGCTGTGAAAGGAAAACAATGGTGATGTCTACTTCACTCATAGGCTCACTGAGATGTTTAAGAACTCAAAACATGGATAACACAGTCTCTGGGGCACAGTGTCTCAGGCTGTCTAGCAGCTTCTGGCCTTCTCCTCTCTGCTGAGTAACCTCACTAACCACTTTCCTTCTAACCCCCCTGGCCCATCCTCCAAAATTCTCCTTGCGTGTAAGGCAAACCTTGGGGTAAGGTATAGGGGTGGGGAGAAGGTGGAAGGGTGGTTGGGAGCCCCTCCTGGGGTCTCTGATTTCTGGGAGGGGAATTGTGTTTCTGTATTACCTTTAACTTGTATATTTCTGTAAATATTCCTGTATATAGTGTATATATCTGCTTGTATATTGTGCTAAGCTGTAAATAGAGCTTCATTCCTTAAACTTCCAGCTGGCTGAGCCTACTTTGGGTGATATTACAAAGTGTGGGGGGGCGGGGAACTCCCAAACCATCACAGAGTGGAGCAAGCTCCTCACCACTGTGGTTTAAGCAGCAGATGCCAGCCTATGCAGCTGATTCAATGTTGGTACCTTGGCTGAGAAATCCTGCCTGTGACAGCTGTGCCTCTGGGATAGCTCTCACAGTGCCTTCTGCACCTGCAGTCATTTTCAGTATTTATCAAGACGAAAAGCAATCACAAAATGCTGTTCAAAAGCTCTCCACTCTATCTTTAGTTTCAGCCAAAGAGTTCAGCTGTGCTGGGGAATGCCTTGGGTCAGACAAGGACAGTGTGACAGATACAGCTTCTTGCCAGCCCAGGCTCCTCAGCCCCGCTCATGGCAATGGCAGGGACCTTTGCACCATCTCTGAAGCACAATTTGTTTAATAGAAAATGCTGTGGGTTTTTTAAATATGTGTACTTTTTCTTCCTCTATTGGTCTTCCTCTTTGTCATTGTGACTGAGCACAGGAAACAGATTACTTGAGTAGTCTGGAAAATTTATCAGCAACTGCTACCCAGAGGGAAAGCCTCTTCCCGTCCATTCCTGAAAACTGTCAGTCCTTGTAGGAGCATCACCACTTGCCTCGGCAGGAAGAACTGCACTTGCCTATGGCAGCAGAACTGCAGTAAGTACAGGATGCAGACACACGTGCACAGAGGAGTCTGGTTTGGTTAGACAGCTCTAGGATCCAGCAGAAAAAAAAGCAGCCTGGAAGCTACCACTGTCCTGCTGACCCCCACCCTGGTCCCCAGCTGCTGTGCCACCTGCCTGCTTGCCTTACACAGCACCACTCTGCAGCTTTTGTTTCTTCCTTGAGAATTAAAAACCCTCTGCATGCACTGGGGCCCTTTCAGAGCTCAGCTGTAGCTACCAGAGCCTACATGTGGGAACTCACAAGGCAGCATTACAGGAGTGAGTGGGTCTGGAGGAAAGACCGTTTGAACTGATTTGCTAAACTGTAACTAAAGCAAAACTCAATTTTCACTCTCACCCCTGGTTTTCTCTCAAATTCTTGAGTTCTATATTTCCTGCTCAGCCCCACCAAGATGAGCCCTGCAAAAGTGTACTCAGGATCAGGCCAATTGGTCAATTTTATGACTGTGCTTACATAGCTTCTGCAGAACTGTGACAATATTATAACCTGGGGTCCATTAAGAAGAGCATCTCTAAACTAGACACTACTTGATCCTTAGCCCCTGAAGGGGTTTAAGCATGTTAAACTTTAAGGTAAAGCTCAGCCTTCAATGGTGTGGTGAGCAGTAAAGGAGTTAAATGCTGACAGCACCTTCCTGAATTGGAATTCCAGGCAATAGCTCTTTAAATCAAAGCAGTATGACTAGAGCAGTAACAAGCCACCCCAAGACACCAACTGTTGTGCCAAAGCTCAGGTTACACCACTGGGAAGATTGATTAGGAATGTCCTGTAGGCTCTGCTGCCACTGCCTGGTGCCTTACACAAGCCTTGTTTTGGAGGCAGATGCGAACAAGACAGGAGCTCTTCAGCAAAGTCTGCTGCTCTTGCAGATTTCACAGCTCTTTCATTGGAAATCATTCAGGCTTTCAAGCTTACATCCTCCTGGTTGCAAAGCTGTGTTAGCAAATCCCACTGCAGCTGGTTTTACCTCTCTCAATATGGGATCACTGCATTGCCAGCTCTGTCTCTGTTTTGATGCTTATGGTAGAAGCAGAGAGGTGGAGTTGAAATCATCAAGAGTGTTTCTTTTTCCTGGCGGGTGCACAACTGTTGCACTAGGACATCCAATTTAAAGCTTGCACCTAATTTTATATGCACTTCATCTCAACCTGAGTTCAAACGAGATGTACAAATATTTATCAGCTTAGCACACGTCTGCAGCCACTGCTCCCAACGCTGGATTGATGTCCTTTGTCTCTTTAGAAACTGGTGTTGAGTTGTACAGTGACTTAAAACCCTTTCATTTACCTTTAAAGAATATGTTTAGATAGTTTTACCAACAAGAACTAGAAGCTTATTCATTCCCAAAAGAAATGGCAGTCTGCCTTGAAACTCATAAATACCCAACCCAGGAGTTTAAGGAAGATACCAGCCCTGCTGTACCAGGATCTCAAGAGCTAGCCAGGTTGCTCCAGAGCTCTCTGTCGTGCATGTGAATTCTGTGTTAGTGAATACCACCACTCCTTCCTCAGGTGAAGTATCTTCAGAACGAGCAAGACTTGGTGTTGTTCACTGATGTCTTTATATATCAGAGTTTTTTAACGTGTATAAAAATTTCATCCCAAAAAGGTCACTCCTTGCCCCTGGGTGTGAACAGTGGCTTACACAATGTCTGGATCACACAGCAGCATGGAGCTGAATTAGCTGGTCTGTGAAACACAGGTTCCTGCAAACCTGAATGCCTGCCCTGGCCATGCACAGGGCCAGAGAGGTTTGACTGGTCTCAGTCACTGAAAGCAACAGACTTCTGTGATTCACTTCACTGTGATGCTGTGAACTAGGTTCTTTATAAATGTCACCTTACAGAAGTTTTTCCTTTTGTTTGGGTTTTTTTCAGTCCTGGTGCTTTCAAGCAGCTAAAACACAGCCAAGAAGTCCTGGGACTACCTCAGAAGGCGACAAAGGGAAAGGTAGAGGTTTCAATAAATGGTGTTTTCAGAGACCTGTCTTCATGGAGGTCCCCTGAGTTGGTGTCTGAAAGATGAACTTGCTCATCTTGGCCTTTGCATGCTGCTTTTCCTGTCTCTGAAGCTGAGAGGACATCCCTGCCCATGGCAAAGGGAGCTGGACTGTCTGAGAAGCTTCCGTGCCCTGCCCATGTTTGTTCAAGAGTTCTTGTTACCAGCTTTGTGCTAACAGAGACTGGCCCCCATCCCTTTAATTACTGAGAACAGAGCACACTTGTCCCCATCACCTGAAGGCTGCAGGGTCTGTTCAGACTAAGCTTCTGCCAGCCCCACTGTTCTGCAGGCAATAATGGACTGAAGTGCTTCCCAACCCAGCTGCTTTAACTGAACTCAAGGCCTGGTCCTATGAGGCAGTGGAGTCCTTCGCTCTTGTTGACTCAGTAGCATTTGAGAGACTTGGGACCTGTTAAGAAAAGGGACTTTAATCTTCTGTTGGGAGCCTGAGCGTGCAGAGTGCAGCTCTTCCTCCTGCAGCACTCCTAATACATAGAGAATTTGGGTACCTTTTGTAAGGGTCCACTTAAATCCCTCTGCGTTGCTAGGGAACTGGCCGTGTCCACAAGCAGCAGACGTGTAGACATTGTGTCCCACTGCTTGCTGGCAGAGCTGACTGTAAGAAATGCCTTTATTGCAGCAGGATCTACTAGCAGTAGTACAAAAAAGTAGTTTGTCAGCTTTTTTTAATTACAGCTGTTTTAATTTTGCCATACAAACAGAAATCCGAGCCGAAGGGTAGGCATGTGGAGGCACCACCCAGAACCAAATTCTTCATTTTACTTATTCTTTTAAATATTGATTCAGCTGTTTTTTAATTTACTTGAGTCCAAGTACAGTGTTTGGAAGCCTAAGGAGCTTGGCTACTTCCTGCACTTGTGTACTACCTATTGCTATCACTAGTTTCAAGATGCTGGCTCATTATCTATGTTTTCAGTGTGTGGCTTCTCAGGTTTTCAGACTGCATTTAGGAGTAACTGAAACAACAAAACCTTGGTGTTTATGGAGTCCTAGAATGCCACTTCTGAAGAGGTTTCCTCTCCCTTTCATGAGCATCAGAAATGTCTTCATTGTTTTAAATCAGTGATAAACCAAGGCTTGACACCCCAGCTACCAAACAAGTCAGTCTGCTGTTGAAACGGGACAGAATCTGAGCAGCAGTGATTGCCTGACCTGGAGCTTGTGTAGCACAATCACTGCGTCTGTGAGCTGCCCCCCTAGGGTGGTGTGATGGGCAGCCCTGTGACATCTATTGGCAAAGATCACGTTGTGATTTTTAGTCCTCTGACCCAGTGTATTCCACAGAATGAGATTCTTCCTTAACTTGATTCTTCCTGGCTTTTGTGACCCTAGGTAAGGTTCTTCTATTGCCCAACCATCATGTCAGTGGTCCATTGCACTAAGGTGCTGGCCTGACCCGAGTTATGTGGCTTCGTGTAACTGGCGAAGGAGCTGTTGTTTGTCACAGCAGAAGAGCTGCCACTCATCCAGGTCACCCATCTGTTTCTTGGAGTCATAAGTAACCTTTTGGAAGTCTTCCTTATTTTCATGGTATGTTTTACACTATTGGTCTTGAAGCCCCATGTTCGAAGTGTGGTCACAACAGTACTTAAAGGGCAGGTAAAAATTTTCAACTTAGTTTTGAGACAGAAAGATTTTCTGTAAGTTTTGGTACTATTCTAAAGCAAGTGTTGAGTGAATGGGAGCGGTTTGGCCATGGGGGTTCCTCCACTGCTCAGTGACAGAGAGATTCCTCAGGCTCAGGCATCACTAGCAGATTCCTCTCCACCTTTCAATCCCTGAGATCTAGCGAGATTTGTCTCCATTGTCTGAAACAGATGATGAACGGTGTCCAGGAGCAGGAATTTAGCTGGCTCACCCTGACACTACATTGGGCCATTTATTACCCTGAAATCGGAAAAATAGAATGTCTCAGTTCCTGAAGACAGGGACAATTTGTAGACAACCATTCCTCTAATCTAGCTATTCAGCCCTGACTGAATAGGGCTGAGATTGTCAGGAGAATGAACCAACACCACCTAAAGAGATTTTGTGGAGGCTGGCATGTGACAAAATGTATTTACCTTTAGATATGGCTCTCCTCTGAGTGAGAACAGGGCCTGCCTGTTCTCTGAGCTTCCTCACTACACAGAGAGGTATGCAGGCATTTAAAAAGGAATTAAGATGCTAAGATGCTCAGTCCATGCTGGACTGCTGGCTCCCTGCTCTTTGCTGTGGAACATCTGCTAAAGAACTCTCTGGGAGACTTCTGGGTGTTTCAGGACCAGCAGTGAAAAACACTACTGTTAGGATGTTTTATATCTGGGGCGCTCTGGTACTGACAAATGCCTTCTCATTTTATCATGCTGCATCAAAATGACAAAGAAGTGTGGCAGCTAGTAGAAACTCCCCCCGCAGCCCAACAAAAAGCAGGGGCTTGAAAGGAAAAGTTTGGCAGACACAAAGCTCCAAACACAAAAAAGCTAAACCTCTACCAAACCATTTCTGCTTGCTGTGAGCCTGCCAAAGCAGAGCAGACTTTCACAACAGAAAAGGCTACATTATGCTAGAAGGAAATGAGCTGCAAGGCACAGGAAAAGGGAAGGCAAGTGGAGATTTATGGCGCTGCTGAAAGCAAGCACTGTACTGCCAGACCAGGAGTGAGACACCACCGAAGGATGCTACCTTTCTGCTTTCGGCTATCGAGGAAGGAGAGATTGGGTTGCAGGGTATCTAAACTCCTTACGCCCACTGCAGGCAGCCCAGCCTCAGTCTTCTGAGTCACTGCTCTGTCCCAAGCAGAATTTTCTACTTCATAAGAAGGTGAAGAGGAACAAAACCCAAGGAGCAAAACGCATGCAAACTAAACCCACCCAGACCAAAAACATCTGAGAGTTAACAACCCGGGAGCACAATCAATGGTGTTACAGATGCTTCAAGTATCACTAGCTTCACAAAGTACAAGCTGGTTGCTTTGGCAAAAGATCTTCATCAAGCTCTACTGCTCTTCCTGAAGATCACATGGGAAGGAGTTGCTCATGTTCCTGTTGACATATTTTGCATTAGGGTTTTTGTTGCTGCTTTGGATTTTGCCCTCTGGATTGTATCTGAGGGACCTCACAAGCTGAATTCTCCTGGACACAGACTGCAGCAGAAAGGCACATCTGTGGACAAACAAAACCATTTTCTATATCCAGAAAGACTCAATTAAGAACAACCAGAGAGTTAATGCTTGCTTGCTTGCGTCCTTTTATTTCTCTTTCTCTCTCTCTCTTTTTCTCTCTCGTTCCCTCTCTTGTTCTCACTTTCTCTCCCTCTTTTTTTTCTCTCTCTCTCTCCCTCTTTCTCTCACTCCCTCTCTCTCTTGTTCTCACTTTCTCTCCCTCTTTTTTTTCTCTCTCTCTCTCTCCCTCTTTCTCTCACTCCCTCTCTCTCTTGTTCTCACTTTCTCTCCCTCTTTCTCTTTTTCTCTTTCTCTTTTTCTCTTTCTCTTTTTCTCTTTCTCTCCCCCTCTTTCTCTCCCCCTCTTTCTCTCTCTCTCTTTCTCTCTCTCTCTTTCTCTCTCTCTCTTTCTCTCTCTCTCTTGCCCTGAAAAACCCTGGTTGTGTATGACTAAGTACTTTGTGTGCTCTGTCAGCATGTGCTGTGTGGAACTAAATGCTCAAACTGTCAGCAAGGTGTGACAGCTAAGGAAGCCTCCTTCTTAGAAACACTTCCTTGGAGAGACAGAATCACTGAAGCAATCTGTATTACTCTCACAAGTCAGTGAACAAACAAGTCAGTCCTGAAACCTCGAGGAGCTATTCAAATGAAATACTCTGGGAGAGGGAGAAGAGCCTTGCTGCAGCACCACTGTTTGCTGTGCCCTCAGGCAGGAGCAGAGCTATCAGCAGGAAACACCTAGAGATGGGGGTGGGTTTATTCTGTCTTTCTCATGGATATTTCTTTCTGCCGCAGACCTGTGGCTTGGGTACTACTCCAGTGAGCTGCACTGGGCTCGGACAGGAACGGCCTCCTAATGATAAAGAGATGGATCCAATGGGTGCCAGTTGATTCAATGACTGAAAACCGGTGGTGGCAGAGAGGGTGCATCAAGAAGGTGGCATTAATGCTTCTCCATTCCCACTTCAGTACTTGTGTGTTATGAAGAAGTGAGTACGAAGACTGCTCCCATTTCGATGTTCTCCTTCCCCAGTGTGTAGCTAGCAGGAGATGTGGGCAAGAACTTGCAGAGCATGCTGGGGCAGCCTGGGGAGAAGCAGCATCTCCACTGTGAGGGAGCTTTTCAGCCTGAGTGCATCCTGCTAGGGTGGCTGGCTGACATCAGCTATGGGAGAGAGGGAGCGTGTGCTGATTTCTGGCTACTGTGCACAATCAAGTCCAGAAAGCTGCTTCAGATGTAAACATCACTGCATGTATTGCTCACTGGCCATCTGGACACAGTTTTAATGGCATCACTGGGCTGAACTGGGAAGCAATTTATAAGGGATCTTATACCAAGCGTGCATGTGAGTAGAGTAAGTACTGCAAGCGTTTTCTATGCAATGCCAAGTCAGCTGACACAGAAAACTTGACTGCCTATGCTCAGGAGAATAAGGAAATATATTTAGTTTTAGCTGACATTCTCCTGTGCTCAGGAAAATAAGGAAATGTATTCATTGTTAGCTGACATTCTTCTGTGTCTCAGTCTGTAGTCTTTTAGTGGGTCTTACGCAGCCCATAAAACCCCTGACGGATACAACAAACTCGACCACAACACAAGCACAACCCCAGGGCTGCTTCACAAGAGGCACAAATGAGTGTCGTAAGAGATGTTTTGCTGCTTGGTATAAAGCTACTTGATCTGTACTGAACAGCCAAGCATCTCCTGTTCAACATCTGACACTTGGAATGCCTATGTCCACCTAAGTGTTCGTGCCCCTTGTCAGAATGGTGCTGTGCTGTTCAGACCAAAAATCAGACTGGCATCAGAGGTTAATCAGGTTGCTGCTTCTAATTCTTGTGCTTTTCTAAAGAACACTGGAATGTGGCAGAAACTACACAGAGCTAAGCCATGGATCTTCTTACTTAGGCTTTCATCTGCGACTGCAGAACTCTCGTTGAAGGCACCGAGTAAGAGTTTCCCTGTATAGCTCATACCTGTGCAGTAACCTGAGTTAGAGACAGCTCTGCAAACGAGACACAAAGCCACCTGTGCAAAAGGTGCATCAAACGACCTTAATTAAACACAGCAGAGATTTCTGCATCTGCTAAACAAATACTAATTTAGGTTTCAAGCAATTCTATAGTATCTGTAAGTTATTATCTTGCAAATAACAAAGCACACACATTACTACTTATAAAGCTGCATTACTTCATTTGAGTATTGGCAAACAATCTGTAGTGTAGTTGAGTATATTACAAGTATATGGCTGGAGCCCGTGAGAGATTTGTTTTCACTGTACATAACCACGTCTGAGCCAGAGCTGTTTGGGTAGCTCCTACAGCAAGGCTCAGGCACTTTCCAAAACCCTGGCAGAGATGAATTACCAGAAAGATTTGTTACTACTACTACACACTGTGCTCAGTTTTACAGCCATTAAGAATCAGTCCCTTTAGCATTAAAACAAAGAGGCTTTGTATTTAGTACCTGCATTTTTATGAGGATACTCCACAGAGGGGTCTTCTGCCTCAGCATGAAACCATCTTTGCAAACAGCTTTCTTCTCCAGCGAGGCTTGTTTGCACATAAGCCTAAAGTATATAAATAATGAAATAACGAAGAACAGTCTTGCGTTGTGAGAAAGCTGGGCTGCTGGGAGAAATCAGGAGGGCATCCTATGAGTGGATGTTGCATCCCTAACCTGATGCACAGTGTTCTGCTATTCTTTCTTAGGATTTTCTGTTAGACAAAGTGGCATTTCTTGCAGCAAAGCCTTTCAGACCTCTGTAAAAGAGGGTAAAAATCTGCAAGGCTGCCTTGTTAAGAGCACTAGGATGGCACAGCGATTCATTACACTGACACATATCTCGGTTGTAAGGGTAGTAAGCATATTGTCCTATCACTCAAAATGTGGAAAGACGATTGAAAAGGAACCTGTTTTGCAGGGAATTAGCACAGGCTGCAGGAGCTGCAAGGCAGTAGGCTCCCCATGCTCACAGGGTGGGCTGGGCACCTCCTGAGCTCCAACAGCCAGAAGCCTGCAGCGTTTAAGCTCGATGAAGTGCTGCGACTGTATCTAGAGGTACCTGCACCCACTTTCTCAGAAATTTCATGAGGTCCTAATGGACTAGGAAATATTGAGAGACCCTGACATCACTGCTGCACTCCCAAACATACCAGGTAACTTTGTGCTCCCACCTCCAAGCCTTCTCTTTCACCTCATTTCATTGTGCTAGGGAGCACTCAGAAACAGTTTGATTTTCCCCCTGCTCCAATTCAAACCATGTAATGCTTTATTTTAAACAAGCAGAATTAGTACATAGAAGGCAACCACGACCTTATTAATCTCATATTTCTGGGTTCACACAATATTTTCCAAATACTTCCTCATGTTTCCCCTTCCTGTTACTAATTACTAGATTGTAATTCTCCACATGCATCCTGCCGCTGACTAGAACTGCAGAGCAGTCAGCTAGAGCAGAACAGTTGGTGCAGTGCTGGCAGGACATAGCATCAAACTTCTGTTTGATAATGCAGAAATATCTGTTCACATTTTCTGTATCTGCAGCACTTCTAAACTCTACTTGAATAAAGATAACAAACAAGAACACTCAAAGAAACAGGGAGAACAGAATCATTCTTCAGCTCCATGCAAAGCAACAGGATTTTTTTCAGCAGTGATTTCTTTTCTCTTGGTGTTCTCAAGCAATATGACTTTGCCACGGGACACACCAGAATTTGAAGTCTAAACCCTTGAAAAGGGTTTCACTCCCCCAGTCAAAACCAGAAAATCTGTTGTGATGGTTGTCATAAGAGTCCTGGTTCTGAAGGCTGTGGCACCAAACACACCCATTTGTTCCCAGCTTTCAGTCACTTGCAAAGAAGTCTTTGCCCTCTTATGTTTTACCATACAGAAAATTCATAAGCCAAACTGTTTGCCTAACGCCAGTTCAAATCCAGCAGTTTAGTGGTTTGCTGAAAGACTCTTAAATAAGATTTCTCCCATTTAACTCCTGTAAGGGCCTGCAAGCTGGTCCAGTGTAATTTAGGGTCCTGGTTACAGGCTGTCCTGCTTTGTGCAGTGGCATCCACAGAGCTGTGCTTACACCCTCCCTGTACATCACTATTGCTGAAGGCTCCAGGATACGTGATGCGACCTCACACACCTGTACACGAACCAACCAACCCCCAGAACAGGATCCTGAAGGTGTTTTTCCAACTGCCTTTATCAAAATATGGGTCAATTTGCAGCAGAATGTTTAGGCTTCACCTGGTGCTGCAGACAGCTTTCTCCCGCACGTGACCTGCTCGACGGCACTTAACTTTTTCCCAAATGGCAACACTCTTCCCCACTCCAATGTCTTGATTAGATAAGAGACTGTGTCACAGAATTTGTTCTGCCTGAGAGTTAGGTAGATGCATTCTGCTTGCAACGTGTTGCAAATGAGTCAGTTTGATGAAAGGTTGACTAGGAAAGGATCTGGGAGATCAGGGCAGCAGTCCTAAGACATAATTATCCAATACCAGGACTAACAAATTACTTAGATGCCGTAAGTTTTCCCTGTGGCCAGCAGCAACTCAGGCAATACTTGACCCTGGCTGTGCCTGGCTTACAGCATTGTGCCCCACTCTTACACAAGGTCTCCAGAAATTGGATTTTTTTGCCCCCCTTTACGTGTGCCAAGGAGTAGGATTGTATGATAGCCTATGGGAAGTACACAGTAAACTCCATCAAGCTTGAGGACATCACTCATGCCAACACAAAGGGGTGTCACAGCCAATTCTGCTACTGCATAGGAGATCCCTGTGGATGTGGCAGTCCAGTCGTGGCCACTAACACCTGCCCAGGCTGCCATGGACCATGCCCCAGCTGCCACTGCAAGTCTCTCCAACAGCTCATGGTGGAGAAGGCAATGGCTGGGTCTTTCCACGAGATTCTGGGGCTGTGTTCGTCCAGGCTCTTTGTACCTGGCTTAGAACCTGCCCTTCCCAGGCTGCTCCCAACCCAGCCGGTGCGGCACGCTGCGGGAGGGTGCTCAGCACCGCCCGCCCCGGGGCTCGCGTTTGGCTCTGTGATGGAGAAGACTCAGCCCCGCTGGCCGCTCCGAAACGCGAACCAGCTCTGCCGGGCATGGCATCGGTTGGCAGCGACCGGCAGGCGCGGGACGCGGAAAGCCATCGGCTGTGCCGCCCGCTTCCGAGGGCCCCGGGTGCCACCTTTACTCCGGAGAGCTCCAATTGCGGGCAGAAATATCACCTTTTTTGTTTTAGTCTCAGGAGTCCGCGCCCTGCCAAATCCGAGGGGCTTTGGCAAACGTCCGCCGCTGCGCTAAGCTGCGGGGGGAGCTTTCACTGGCACTCTGCTGGTACCCCCAGGACAGCGCAGTGCAGCCGACACCGAAACGCCATCCCGAGCGCTGCTCCCCTCTTCGCCAGCTCACCGCTGTCACAGAATCACACTTACAGAACGGTTTGGGTTGGAAAGGACCTTAGGGACCGTCCAGCTGCAACCCCCTGCCGCGGGCGGGGACGCCTGTTGCAGGCAGCACTGCCCGGTAACTTTTCTCGTGCCGGCACCAGGCGGGAGCTGGTGCCCCGTGTCCCGTGCACCTGCCCGCGGGTGCGCCGCGGTGCCCCGCTGCGGTGCTCCGCTGCGCCGGCCGGCCCCAGCCCCGAGCCCGCCGGGCTCAGCCGCGCAGAGGGCGCCGCCGCGGGCCCTTACCGATGATGATGGCACAGGCGCTGAGCAGCCCGATCTCCTTCTTCAGCGCCACCCGCTCGGTACCGCGCTGCTCCCCGCCGGCCATCGCTGCCCGCGCCGCTCTGCCCCGCCGCCGCGCATGCGCCGCCCGCGGCCGGGGCTTGCGGAGGGGTGCGNAAGCCGCGCGACGCGGGGACACCAAAGCGGGCACGGCTCGGTAAGTGCCGGGCGACCCCTCGGCAGCTCAGTTCGGAAGGCGGCAGCTGCGCCCTCGCCCTGGCGGCCTGCGTGCCCACAGCTTATTTTGGATGACTTTGCTGAGCCCCCTGCCCAGCTCCGTGCAGGGCTGACTCTGCATTATCTCTGCGGGAGTCGGCGGGGCGCACCTGCTGCCGGTGCTCCGTTAGCTGCGCCAGTGCAGTGGTTTGAAGGGAAAACCTCAGCGCTTATTGCTGTGACCGGCACTGGCAGCGTGTGCCCAGGTGGGCACAGCCAACCTTCGCAGACAATGCCCCACTGCTGGTTGGTTGGCTTCTGCCTTCTACCGTTAGTTTAATCTCTCCTCTTCCCACTTGTTCCAAACCTCTCTGTAAGGAGTTTAACACCCCCCAGCTCCCCTCAGCTTCCGTGGGCCCTGCGGAGCCGAGGAGCTTGCACCTGAGGGTGCCCCTCCCAGCTGACCCAGGGCCTCCTTGGGCAGGCAGCTGGCTGCCCATAAGCTGCAGCTGGGGTCGTCGTTGGCAAGGTTAAGGAGATAATCGACATTTCCTTTCCTCCCGCAGGAGCTGGAGCACAAATGCTGGGGTGCTGCACTGCAGTGAAGGCAGGAACGCCAAGGCAGCCGCAAGGTAATGCCCTGTGTTAACACTGCCCGCTCTCACGAGCCCCCTGCCGCCCACACGGGTGGGAGGGAGGGAGGGAAAGCAGCACCGCAACAACACATGGCACAGACAGGCCATGTGGGAAGCCCCGGGGTATGCCGTGGTGTGCGCCTCCCAGGTTCTCTGCTTTGGACATGGAACCATGCAGGTGGGGAACAGGACAGGTTCCTTCCACTTGCCAGGATAGCTCCTTCACAGCTGAAGCAGAGGCCTGAACAGAGGAAGAGAGACCTCGCTGGTACTGCCAGTCCCTGCTGCTCATTTCATCCACCGTTTGTCTTTGACCAAGTGACCCCCTCTGGCTCTTCCTTCTGTTCCCATGATGCCCTTGGTTCATCCTTGTCCTTTGCCAGAGAAGCTGCTTTCCTTCTATGTTTCTTTTCCCATACGGAGGCAGTGGATCCGGGCACAGGCTGTTTCTCTGCCATGCCTGTTGGTCTGTCTGTAGGCCCACAGACCTTCTCCTGCCCCTGAGCAGTCTGAACACTGATGAGAAGGGTTAGGGTTTTCTCAAATGTTCTGGAGAGTTTTGGGGCTTTGCTAGGGAGGATGCTGAGTATCTGCACATGTGTGCATGCCTGCTGATAGAAGTACCTGGTTCTCTAATTGTCCCTCCTTGACAAAAGTCACCAGGCCTGATTGAGTGCCCTTACTGTTATCTTTTCAAGTATTCTATTGCTAATAAGAACTGAAACACCTAACAGGACAGCACCAGAAAACTACTCTTAGTGGAGGCAGCCAACAAGCCATTAAAACTGAACCAAGTGAGGATCTGAAGAGTATTGTCTTCCTACCCAGCCTCACATTGGGTGCATTTTGAGCAGGACTAAAAGAACAGAGTTGGCCCAGGAGAGCTGTGGGGTGAGACCTCGGCTTCATCCCAAGAAAACTCCTTGCAGCAGAAACGTTCATAGACTGGCACACTTTCTTGTGGCTCAGCAGGGCCGGGATATTGCCTGTTACAGCTTAGTTTTGGCACCAGATCCTGTTTTACAAGTTTCATCCTTGAGGGCAGCATCCAAGCCTTTGCTTTTGTGTGGGGCTGTTCCCAGATGGAATAAGCAACTTTCATGTTTGGGCATCCTGTGCTGCCCTGGGCCAGGACAGTGGCTTCCGACAGTGGAGACTCAGCTCCTCAGCTGCCTACCCGGTAGGGGTGTGACAAAAGTCAAAAGGGACCTGTGCCCATGCCCTGGGAGATGAAGATGAAGGTATATGATTTGCTCAGGGTTTGCAGCAACGTTTTAGTTGGTGTTTATTTGTGGTGTGTCTGCCAGAACGTGCGTCCTGGTGCAGCTGATGAGCTGGTAAGCAGCTCAGCCTGCTTACTGCGGTCTGGGTGCAGCTGCTGGCTGCTGGAGCAGGCTGGTGGCTGTGCAGCAGCAGCAGAGTCTCTTCGGGCTGCAGGCGGCTGAGTGTGAGGTGTGTGGGGTACTGGCTATGGGTGAGGACATAGAGACAGGAATCTGTGCTGGAAACTTAAGAGTTGTGGTCCCAGACCCTTATAGAGTACTTTGTTTTCATTTGTCCTTGGAAAGAGGACAAATTATTTTCCTAAATCCATCCACAGAACATTGGTTAGCTGATTCTTTCACCAGTGAGTGCACTCTAAGTGACTTCTCTTTTCAAAGCTTGCAGTGTTTTACTCTTGATGGAGTAATCAGGTGGATGTTTACCGGCTGAGCTTTCTTTGTGCGTACATCCATAACAAAACACAGGAGTGCAAACCAGCAGAGGGCCAGAGACCTGCTGGAAAAGGCAGCAGTGCCGAAGGCTGCCCACGGCAACGGCCAAAAGGCTTTTAGTTTTTTTGCTTATTTTTCCTTTCTCTTTTAAAAAATGTTTTTAGACGGTGTGCCTGCCTTCTTCAGTGTGTTGTTTGCATGAGGATGAAGGGAAGCCTTTTCTCTTTTTGTGGTGGTGTTGGCTGCTTAGTTAGGTTGTATACTCCATCCTGTTGTTAATATAGTTCCAAAATGAGCAAGTCAGAGGACATGTACATTCTGATTACTACGTATCTGAGGCAGCTCTCAGAGCAAAGGCTTCTTTTTGGCTGTTTTGAGTCTGAACATGCTGTATCTCCTTGAATGACAAAATGTTAGTAAGCAAAAAAGCCAAAGTTCTTTGTAGGAAGGCAATTGCTGCATAGCAACTGCACAGAGAGGATGCAGTGAAGCCTGCATGTGTCCTGTCCTGTTGCTCTTTTTGTCCCGGTTTTCTCTGTGTTCTGAGATGTGCAGAAATGGTTCCAGGTGCTTGAAGCAGTTCTTTCATTCATTGCTACTGGTGCTCTGAGAAAGGGAAGCAAATGAGGCAGCTCAAGTGTGGTATTTTGGGAAAGAATAGTAAAGGAACTTTAATGTGCCATTTACACAGGGATGCTGCAGCTGGATTGGCAAAGGAGCATGGCCTGTGAGGGGTGTGAAGTGTCTGGGAAGGGAGCAAGGTTACAGAAACATCAAAACTCTCCACAGCAGTTGAGTTCTTCCCAGTCTCACTCAGTGTCTGTGTCTATCTGAACAAATGTCTGCTGTCTTAGAACATAACCAGCCCTGCAAAAATGAACCATGCCACAGCTGCCTAAACACAATCCAGCTCTGAATTCAGTGGGGCCACCATGCAGGGCAGGCATCTGGGCATTAGCTACCTGGAGAGAGAAACTAGCTTGTAGTGATCTCTAAATAAAGCACTGGCCCGACTGGTTTAGCAGAAGGAGATTTGGGGAGTAAGTGGTTTGTAAAGTGATTCGTAATTGCTAATAAACTTGAGAGTGAGGTTTGTCTGTGGGAAGTCTGCTGTGTCCACACAAAACACGGGAGTCTGAGCTGGGCTTCTCTTACAGATGTGTCTTGCACAAAGCCCATGGCAGAGGGCTTTGGACAGCCTGCAGCTAACAGCTGCCTGGGGAACTGCAGGATGCCACTGCAGTAGGATTGCTCGTGTTCTCTGCTGCTTCACCTTTCTGTGGTAGGACAGAAGTTTGTAGGATGAAGAGCAGGAACACAAGTAAGAAGAAGGCCCCTTTACTGGGAGGCAGCATCACTGAGTGGGAACCTTCTGAAACCTTTCCTATGTGATGTGAGTGAGTCCCAACAGGCAGCCCTAAATGCAGCCACGGGCACCTGTGGGAAGCACCCTTTGTGGCACTGCCTTGCTCTATGGTGGTCAGTCTGTATGACAAAAGTGGGCAAGCTGTGTCCCTTGTGTCTGTAGTTACACCATCCTGTGCCTCTGTGTTCGTGGAAAGCTGCAAGAGAGGCTGTGTTAGTGTGTGACCCAAGTAACTATACAAGGCAGTTGAAAAGGGAAGGCAGGATATGCTCCTCTGGTCCCATAAAGGAGGAAATTGTCCAGCATAGCTTGGTTTTGGGTATGGAGTCCTCTCTGCAACAATGGCAAAAGGAAAGAGGTTCCTCTAATTGTACAACAGTCCTGGAAGAGGCCAGAGAGGCTCATGCAAATGAGCTAAGTGTGTGAACCATGTGAAAGCAATTGCTGTGAGTAAATATAATAATTTATTGCTTATGTTTCTGTCATCCTCCTTGGTTCTTGCAAAGTTCATTCACAGCAGATATTTCTGAGCAGTGCCCTTTTATGTTAGCACCTTGCCAAATGACGGTGTGAGAGCTGAGTGTCCAGAATGTGTGAGCCGTTCTCTACAGCGGGTATGAAGATCCTCCATGCCCTCCACCACCTTGCCCTGCACTGCTCTCCAGGACGATTTCAACCTGGGGTGCCAAGGGGCAGGTGGAGTTTTCCTTTGCTGATCCATGAGGATCAGTGGGTGCTGGGAATGCAGGGACATACGTGGAAATCCAGCAACCCTCTTTAAGCCCAAACGCCCTGTGGCATGCAGTGAGGCAGAGGAAGGTCTGTGTTTGGCATCAGCTGTTCCATTGGCTGTGCTTTTGTTGCAAGTTTTTGGCAGGAGCCCCTTTCATGTCAATAAGGGGCAGAAATGGAACCAAGAGCTGCAGCTGGCAAGTGCATGATCTTCAGGCTTCCAACAGTGGCTTCTGAGTAGGTTGAACTTAAAGAGCCCATTCCAGGTTTGGCAAATAAGGACCTGGATGAGATAGTTGGAAAGGCAGGCTGAGAATCTCCCTTCAGCCAAGCTCTCTGATCTGAGCTGTTTCTGACAGCAAAGTCTGTCTTCTGAATCCTGCAATCTGTTGCAGTCATTGGGGGCTGGGAAGAGCCTTAGCAGGCAACACTGGGCTGACTGATGCCAGGCTTACATGGGCCTCTGCACAAGCTGGGAACTTTAATCTCATGATTTAAGAAGCTCAGGAGATTCTTCAGGAAACATCACTGTGTTTGGAGCTCCTGTAGGTGGAATGTGGATCTTGGACACAGCAGAGTCTTGCCTGGTATTAACAGCTCCCTCCACAGCCTCTACAAAGGGCACTATCTTGGCAATGTGCAGAAAAGTTGGGGTCAGATCCTTCACCGCACTTACAGCTCCCTTTGAGCCACAGATTCTGTTGGCCAGGATGTTTGCTTTCAGGTCAGTTATTCAGAGATACAGACAGCTGAGATCATCCTGAATTTTACTCTGCGCTTTCATATTTGCAATTACTCTCAGCTTGGTGCACCCATAAAATCTTAGTCTCGGTTTGGTCATTCAAAATTAATAGTACTGGTCCCTGGAAAGATTTCGAGGGCAACACCTTGAAATCTCTCTCCAGCAGTGAGTGAATTATCCGGGGGGCGCTGGGGATTTCTGGTTCTCCCAGCAGCTACACAGGTAACCCGCAGGCGTCACCTGGCTCTTAGGGCTTCTTGGCTTGCTTATGAAGCTGACAGGTTGCGCAGTTAAAAGCTCTAGTTTAAAGGAAATTAGTTCCTGCCTACCACTTCTCCTTTCTGCCGAAAGGAGTTTCTGGTCGGACACGAAACCCACGGCTGGAGCCCCGCGTGCCGCTTGCTGTGAGCTCTGTCGTCCTCCGAGGGGCTCGGTAGGTGGCGCTGTGGGGCTGTGGCGCAGCGCTCTCAGGCAGCCTCCTGCGCTGCTGGCTTCAGGACTTGTCTCAAGCTTGGGATCTCGTCTGGAGATGGAAACTGCCGCAGCAGTAAAAGGCTTCTTGGAGTGCGTTTGAGTTCCACTTGTTCTTAAAAGAAAACAAAACCTCTAACAATTCTGTAGCATATGTTTGTGTAGGGCCCCTGTGAGGGAGCGAGCAGCCTGCGGGGGCAGCTGCAGCACCTTCCAGTGCCAGGGATGGTTCTGATGTATCCTCACACAACCGTTACCACCATCACCACTGGCCATAGAAAAGGTATAGTTTGTTCTCAGGACTTCAGGTGCAGTAGTTGCTGCTGATGACACTGGAGCTGCCTGAGCTCACACGGAGTGTTTCACTTGACAGCAGCTCATGGCTGCAATTGGGACCTGCTGGCTGTGCCCTTGCCGAGTGTCCTGCATGGCTGGCTGGCCGGCCGTGTCAGTATGTCCTTAGCCTGCACTTCAGATGCTGGGGCAGAGCAGCTCTCTGCTTGTGGAGGGTAAGTCAGCTGCCAGAGGACATCTCTGGGTTGCCAGCCTGAAAATTTACCACTGAGACATGATTGGGCAGGCTTCTGCTCCTTGCCTCTTGAATCCTGTCTTTCTGATAATCGATTGCATCAAGGCAGAGTCAGTGGTGTGGAACCTAACCTGCTCTGGCTTTGCCTTCAAAAGGATGCCAGCTAGCTCCCTTCATCCAGGATATTGGAGTTCCCTCTCAACTCCTCCTGACCTGTGAGCACTCTTGAGCTTTCCAGGACGAAATAAAACAAGTTAGCTGAGCCACCTGGCAGTGGTTTGAACCAACTTGTTTGACTTTGCCCTAGAAGTGCTTACACAGCCAGTTCCTGGGTCTCACATGGGAGGTGTTACCCAGCAGGTGGGCAGCAGAGAGGAAAGGCTTTCTAAATGGGCTGTGAACTGTGTGCCCTGGGTAAGGGGCTTGGCATGGGTTGTGGGCTTTGCCTGAAGAGAGAGGAATGCTCCTCTGGTCCCAGTGGAGGAGTGCTGTGGGAAGCTGACTTGTCCCAACTGCTAGCTAGAGTATTTTCCCGCAGTGAGGTGTTCCCTGTGTGCTGCACTGCTGAGGCTGCTGTGTCTGCAGGTGTCCAACACTGCCGTATGTTGTGCTGCGCAGGGGTGCTGCCAGCAGCTCTGGGTGGAGACTCCATGGGAGAAACTTCTGCTGTTGTTTACTCCAGAGAATGGAGAAGCCACTTGGGCACACCAGGTTGAAATACTAAGCAGCTCTTTTCCCCTCTGCTGTTAGTAAGCTGGTGCATCTGCTGTGTCCTGGAGCAGTAAGGAAATCCCAGCAGTTCTGAGCTATGCAGTATGGCTGCACTGGAGCAGAGCAGCACAGCTGGAACATGCATCCTGCTCTTCACTTAATGTAGTGGGGACTATTTGCAGAGAGAACCAAAAATAAAGTAGGTGATACTGTTCTCCAGGAGCTCCTCTACTTGCAGAGTGAGGAGCTGCATTACAGACAGAAATGTGTGTTTGGTTTGTGCTGTGTGCCTGGAGTTCATGCACATCCCCTGCAGTACTCACCTATTAAAGTCCACAGAAACTGCACCGTAAACCTGCTGCGACAATTTCTATTAAACTATTTTCTCTGGTAAACAGGGAAAACAGAGCTGCAAGGAGGTTAAAATCTGGGCTTGGCTTCTCCACTAATGACGAAGTCAGGCCTCAGAATTTGCTGAGACAGATGACAGGCTTTCGCAAGCAGGGCAGCCCTGCACCCCTCCTCTCTGCTTGCTGCAGGCTGCGGGTGCACTCAAAGCACTGAGCTGCTCTTGGCCTTTGCTCATGCACGAGGCAGAGCAGGAGGGAGGAGTGGGTAGTGCTGCACACCTGTCTCATCAAACACACCAGGAGAGCACCACCAAACCCTTCTTTGCTTGCACTGCTTGGAGAATGCAGACTCCAAGAGTCCTGCAGCACTGTTGCTGGTGCTCTTGCACTCCTGGGTCGCCATTTGCAGTCTGCCATCCTTGGCTGGTTCCCAGGCATAACAGTGTGTGCTTAAAGGAAAGCTGTGGGAGCAGGGATGCAATGGGTAGGCAGGGTTGCCAGTGAGCCCTTTGCTCTGTGCCTCAGAGGAGGGAGTACTGAATAATGCTCAGACACTGGTGCTTAATGTGACCTTGGGCAAGTTTCTTACCTCTCTGGACTGGGTCACCCATCTCTAAAGCAGATGTCTCCTTCTGTGGCAATCTGCCTGCTGACCTGCAGCCTTATCTGTTGTGTCATCCTTTGGCATTCTTACTGCTGGGATCTTCCAAGGGGAGGAGGGCCAGGATGCCTTTCCTTTATGTCAGGCTCTGGCAGTATCCTTGCAGGGCTATGGCATTTGCTGCACAGTGAAGCATCCCAAACATTTTGGATTATTTTTCTGCTGCTTGCCCTTTCCCCTAGGCTTAGGCTCTTCAGGTGTTGCCTGACAAAACTCAGGAGGGGATTGTGTGCAGTGAGACTTTCTGGCTGTAGCTCTCAGTAGGGTTACCAAGAGTGCAGAGGGCCCTTGATCAGGCTCCTCACAGGCAAGTAGAAGCAGAAGATTCTCCAAGGCAGCACATTTCTTCTTTCTGGAGCAGCTTGCCAGCAAAGGAGGGGGTTGCTGTTGGATAGCAGCTGGGCTGTTCTCCATGTGTGTGCAGCTGGCCAAGCATCCTTCATGTGAACACATCAACCTTTGGAAAGGTGCAGTTTAAGCCAGGTGTTGGGATTCATTTACTGTCAGCACATCACAACAAGGACATAGAATCATAGAATGGTTTAGGTTGGAAGGGATCTCAAAGCTCATCCAGTTCCAACCCAACTGGAACTGGAGTTCCAGTTCCAATCTTCAATCACATTGGGTGATTCTGTGCTCCACAACTTCCCTGGGCAACCTGTGCCAGTGTCTCACCACCCTCACTGCAAAGAACATCTTCCTAATATCCAGATTAAATCTCCTCTCTGCTAGCTTAAATCCATTACTCCTTGTCCTGTCATTACAAGACCTTGTCAATAGTCCCTCCCCAGCCCTCCTGTGGCCCCCTTCAGATCCTGGAAGGCCCCTCCAAGATCTCCTGGAAGCCTTCTCTTCTCCAGACTGCAGAGCCTCAACTCTTATAGCCTGTCCTTGTAGCAGAGGTGCTGCAGCCCTCTGAGCATCTTTGCGGCCCTGACAGAGGAATTTGTAGGCAAGTGAAAGGCTCTCCTTCAAACAGAGATGAAGAGCAGAACCTGCTGCTCACTTTGGAAGTCTCCAGCAGTGTTCTGCATGTTCATGCAACAAATATTGCTGTAGGATGCCTTTGTGTCCCTAACTTCTCTAGCTTCTTTCTGCCTTCTGTCAATTCTCTGCCCAGTGTCCTTCTGTGGCACTCTGCATATGCTTACATGCATTCTGACCATCTTCCTCCTCCCCCCAGCCTTGGGAGACGTGGGCAGATGTACCTTTAGCACGGCTGCAAACCCTGGTTTCCATGGGAAGCCTTGCTCAAAGGAGCAATGTCCAATGGCAGGCAGTTCTGAAGAACCAATGTGCAGAGGTCCAGCACTACATGGTGTGTGGTGCTGAAAGAAGTGATCACCTGTGGCACTGCAGGACAGCAACTCTCCAGCAGCTGCCATTCATCAAACTTGCTTAAGTGCTTTGTGCCAGCCTATGGCATGCAGAACATTTTCAGCTGGAGAGTCTCACATCACTGAGTCCTGTAGTGTCTCAGGAACAGCTCAGGGGGCTGCTGACAACTCAGACATGTTGCTGTTCCTCCACCTGAGCTGTTGGCCACTCAAGCTGAGCTGAATGCAAATCTTTGGAGGTCTGTGGAAGCCAGCAACAAATCAAAGAACCTTGTTTAGCTTGGCTGTGGCAGAATGCTGCACTTCCTCGTGAGGCTTGGTTTGCTCCTGTGATTCACAAATGTCTGCTTCTTTTCCCTGACAATTCCTGAGATGACCTTCTGAACTAAAGGGAGCAAGCAGCCTCTTCTGAAGTGCTGGTGCTTCTCGGAGGAACAGTGGCAGGCATGTGCAGAGGGCCAAGGCCATGCTGCATGGACACCTGCATGCTGCTGTGGCTTTATTGTTTCTCTGCTTATCCAGCAGGGCTTGCTGGAGGCACCAGGTGCTGTGTGGGCTTCGGGGTGCTCAGCCCCTTAAAGGCTAAGGAGCACGAAATGCTCTGCAAGGACTAGGAAGCAGCAGGCATGAAGGTGTTCCCTCTGGTACCTGATGTTAGGTGCTACCGATGCTGGACGCCCTCTGGAGCTGAGTCCTTCCACTTCTGCCGGTCTGTAGTTGCAGTATTCTCCATCTTCATTTACACATCTCCTGCACCCACTGTGTCTCATGCACATTTTAGCTGCCGTGGACAAAGCACACACAGACCTGGGCAGGAGTTTTGTTTGACTAGGGGCTTCCTGTAAATGGCAACCAGAGGGCCTAGCCCAACCCTGTGGCACAAGCTTTTAAAGTCCCATTATTGCTCTGAATCACACCTTTGTCTCCACACCCTGAGTCAGGTATTAAAATAAAACTGTGGGAAATAATAAACCCCGGTTATATGAATGTGTTTTTTATTATAAGAGTTCTTAAGGGTTTTTTATTACTGCTTTGAGGCCAGCTCATCATCTTTTGTTATGTTCATTGCAAAAGGCTTTGCTCCAATCCCTGTTCACTTGAAGGGAAAGGAACTCGGCGCACGGAGAGAAGAGAGCTCCTTGCTGGCATCCATTCTCTTGTCCTCAGTATGCCTCACAGTCCTTACCACAGCTGCTCCACAGGAGCCCTCTGGGGTGGGTGGTGTTCCAGGGAGGTCGACCAGGCAAGTCTGCAGAAGGCAGCTCGCGTAAGAGGGGTGTCAGGGTGAGTTCTCTTGAAGTCTCATGCGTAGTACTCTGGCTTGTGGCCTCTATGGCTTCAGCTGCTCCTGACAGGAGCTCCTGTCCTTTGCCAGGCAGATTGGAAATAGTCTGCAGCTTTGCCAAAGTCCCATCTTTCATCCTCAGCAGAGTGTTTCTTGATCTCAGAGGAGTAGAAGATGAGAGGGAGAAGGGAGACAGAGGTGGCAGAAGAAAGTAGGAGGCAGAAGTCTTGTTTGTGTTTGCGAATAAAAAAAAGTAGGTTGAAAAGGCAATCATGGCAAGACCGTGTTTCTGCTATTCAGGCTTTGGAGCCCTTTCCCCTGAAGTGGGAAATTACTTTGCAGCTTCAGTTCTAGATCCTACTCGTTGACCACAGCAGTTCCAGGACTCCTGACCCCTTGATCAAATCTCATCCATGCTGTTTCCTTTCTCCCTTCAGAGCCGCTGAATGCACAGCAGCTGTGTCCTATCAGTGTTTCACTGGAGCCTGGAGTCACCCCAAAATAATGTAACTCCTCTCTGCAGCTCCGGCCTCCACTTCCAAGCCTTTTCCTTTATTCCCTCCCTGTCTTCCTGCTTAGTAAACCATGCGGGATCTCAGATCGTGACATCCAGCTGATCTCTGAAGACAGCATGTATTCTTAAAATGATTTTTAGCTGTAGGCTCATTAAACCATGAGGCTTTTTCTGCTTCACTGCTAGGAAATAAATAGAAGTTCCTGTCAGGCAATCAGAATCCCAGCAGAACAAGAAACTGGCTCCCAAAAGACATAACAGACCACCAGGAAAGCCCCATGCAGACCAAACGTCTGCAAACTGGGCATCATCTCAAAGTAATGTACACAGTGGCTGCAACCTCTGGGCATAGCTGTCAAATCCTGACAGTGTTTTATTCCCTCTTCCTCAGTAATTCAGGTGACTGGAGAGCTCCCATGGGAATGAGACCTAATGGCAGGGAGGACTGAAGCTGAGGAGAAGCACAAAAGCTCCTAATCCATGAGATCTAGGGGATCTGTTGAGGACACTGAGCAATGGATTTGCTCACTGTACAAGCACAGAGCTTGTTACAGGCACCTTTCACTAACTGGTGTTTTGAAACTCTTCATCTAGGCTTGCCTGTCCCCCCTTGCTGATACTGAGTTATGGCACTAGACTGTATTGTCAAACTGAAACTGGTTGCCTCACCCTTCCTGTGGTTTGCCAGAGCTGCTGCCTTTCTGAACAGAAGGGTGTTTTTAAGGACATAAGGGGGTAGCTTTGAACGCGGGTGTTTCCCTCTGGGGTAGCCGTTCATGCTCCTGTTTGTTTCAGGAGTAATGGGTCCAGTCCTGGGCACTCAGCAGTGAGCGTTCTGCATACAGCCAGTGGGTGAGTGCCTCAGATCCATGGCAGTGCTGCCTGTGGCTGGGCAGGACAGCTGAGGAGTTCAGCTCTTGTGAATCTCAGAGCATGAAGCTGCCATAATAACATGCACTGGGCTGTCTTGTTGTCGGTTTGATGTGCAGCAGCCTGTCTCAGAGGGTGTTATAAAGCTTTGTTCCAACGTGGATAATTCTAAACCCAAATTTTGGTTAATTTTTATGTGGTTTCATAAAATTAAAACTAACTAGAGTGCATTTGCATTTACCTCTCTTGCCACAGTTACAAGCAGGTGCAGCAGTAATGAGAGTGAATTTGACTGAATAGCAAAGATTCAGCAGTGTTTGTCCTTGCAAGTGAACTGACAACCAGAGCTGGAGATGCAGAATTGCTAGCTCTAGCTGCTTGGCGTTTCTTGGCTTCCCTTTCTCCATGTCTCCAGAATCTATCAGGAGACCAGGTGGCCGGGTGTGTGTTCTGAGGTGAAAAGGACCAGTGCTGATTGTCACTGGTTTGGCAGCTGGAGATGTTAGTGCTCTGGCTCTCTCCATGGAGTTTTCAGTTCTCCTTTGTTCCCCTGCAAACTCCTCCCTTGATTCCCAGGCTGTCTTTTCCTTCCTCCTCCTCCATCCTTTTCAGTAGAAGGGGCTCTTGTGCTGGCTTTGTGACTTAAATTCTTTTCTTCATGTTTTTCATCCTCCTGACAAAGAGATGAGAAGGAGGTGGAAAAGGTGTGAGAGGACCAAAGCCATGACACACTTGTGTTTGGAGTGGAGACACACAGCTTTTCCCCTCCCCATGGCTACAGTAGGACAACTGCTGGCGCCCTCCTTGTGTCCCCATGCTGACCTCTTGTAGAGCAACAAACTGCCTTGCTTGCTTATTTATTTACCTGTTTATTTGTCTGTCTGTCTACCTATCTATCTGCAACAGTTGACAGTTCTGCTGTGTTCTGTCTGAAAGGTAAAAGAGCTTGGAGTGGCAAACCTGTCCCACAGAGCTGCCCTGAGAATGCATCCTGAGCTCTCCTGTTGCATCTTTCCTTGTGGCGTGTGTGTTCTGCTGTGCTCAGAGGAGTGAAGCTCTGCTCTGTGACCCAGAGAGCTTGACCAGACCAGTGGCTACCCGGCAGCTTTCTTGAGCTTTTGCTAATTCCATGTGAAGTTGCTCACTTTAGGCTGGCTTCTTGCCTGTCTTCTTGATAGCCTCTGTCTGCCGTCCTCAGTGTATCACTTGAAGGAATGGAATTTCCAGGCTGGGGCCTCAATCACTCCTTGGATTTTCAGGTGCTTGCTTCGCATCAGCAGTTTTGGTTTTCTTGAGTCTGGAGAAGTGACAACCAGGCAGAGCTTGTGCCCTTTACAAAGGGATAGAAGCTTTGGGAGAGCTCTGCGGAAAGTTTCCACACGGAATTCTTGCTGTGCATTCTGGCAGTACCACAGATGTGTCTTTGGGCTTCTGTCTGTCCAGCTGAGCCTGGATGATCCTGTCCTGGGGCTCAGGCCTGCAAAGCAGTGAGCCTTCAGCTTATCATGGAGATTCAGGCTCCCTAATGTGGAGGTTAAGAAAGCAGAGGGTCTAACAGGCAGCTGGCTTAGCTTCACACTTGTATTTTCTGTTATCCCGAGCTCTGTTTAGTGCCAACGTGTCTCTGGTGCTGAAATAACACGAGGTTTGCCTTTCAGGTAGGCAATGCCTCTGAGATCACAAGCTATGTATGGCCAGGATTGTCTGAGGACCAAATAATTTCAAGGTCCAGAGCAAATCATGCCCAGCATTTCAGTTCCAAGGGTGGCAAACCTGTAACTGCATTTAGCCTGTGCTTTACCCTGCCGGGGAAGTAAATCTGAGCAGATCTGGGCTTACTTGTAGCTGACTGTTACAGGGAGTTGCTCTCATGCCAGTAGTGCAGTTCAGGGTCTCGGCCTGGTTTCTGTTCTAGAGGCTGGAAATCTGTTCAGCTCTCTTTTTCAGCATTAAACTGGGGATCATATTATGCCACTCTTTCTTTGTGAGGGATGTGACATCTGTGCCAAGGTGATTCTGGAAAGACACCTGGAAATGATCAAGCCAGCTTGGGAACCACCACCTGTAGGCAGTGCAGGCTGACGCAGTGTCAGAAGTGGCTGCTTTGTGCATCTACACTGTGAGAGCTTCTTGCATTGGGGGCCATAAAGCCAAATTCCTCTGAGGTTGGTGGGAGACACAATGTAACCCCACAGCTCTGAACTTTCCCTGCTTCCCATGGGTCCCACATGCACACAGCTGAGAATTCTGCTGGAACACGGCACCGTCAGGCTGCGGCTTTAGCTGGGAAGCAGCATGCAGTGTTGAGGTGGGGAAGAAGGATGAGTTCTGAACAGAGACTGTAAGTGATGGGAACTAGAAGTGAGTCTTAAATCCTTTAACAATGGGGTAGTCAACTGTGTTCTGATTTCAGTGCTCATGACAAGCAGCTCACCCTGGTTACTTGAGAGGCAATGCAGAAGTAGCCATATTTTGCCAGGAGTATGGAGCTGTGACAGGAACCATAAAAGTCTCTTAGTAGATGGGCTGGATTTGAGTCTGTCCTCCTTGCGGTGCTTCTGTGCATCTTTTCCTGGGATGGCAAGAGAGGAGCTGCCCTCTTCCTGCCTTCTGGCTGCCTGTGCCACAGACTGAGGGAGAAAACTGGCAGGAGAGGCAGAAGAAACATTGCAGGCATTCTTTTCCCTCTACTCAGAAGCAAGCTAGGGTTGGTGCTCTGCTCTCTGAGACAGTTTGCATTGTTTTCCTACACTCTTCCAACCAACAACCAACCAAAGAGAAGCCAAACAAACCCCCAGCGCTCTGCTCTGGCCCTCCCCAACTCCCCCACCCTGCAAAACAAAAACAGAAGCACAAAGCAACCAACTCAAACCAGCAGCCGACCCCACATTTGCCCAAAGCAGGGCTGTTTGTTTTCTTTGTGTGTGAAGTGCTGGGGTGTTGTCGATAATGCAGCTGAATAAAAGCTGCCTGCTTCCCATTATTGACCCTTCCTGCTAACCCAGAATCCCAGAGGGATTTCATCTACTTTTACAGCACCCTTCACTAGAATCAACCTCTCACTTGTATTCCCTGGGAGAGGAGATCATCTGGGTCAGGCACGGTCAAACTTAGCCTTTCCTACCTTTTTTTTTTTTTTTTTCTTCAAGCACTGTTTCTGATCTGGTTCTGCTACAGGAGGACTCCGGAGTCAGGAGATGTGTTTTGCTTCAAAGACAAAGACAGATAAAGTTTGCTTACAGGAGAACCATTTGAGCTCTTCTGCTACTAGCCCTGCTGCAGGATTTGAAGAGGATGATCCAGACCTTCAGCATCTTTGGTTTTGAAAGTTTTGGTGCTGTGAAGGTGCCAAGTGTTCAGGTCACTCTGTGCTCACGTTTTGGGATTTCTCAGCTGCTGTGGATTGTCTGATAATGACAGTTGCCAATTTCGTTTGTAACTTAGCAGCAGCACCTTTGATGAAAAGTTTAGCATCTGGGAAGTTTTCAGTGCTAGAAGAAGTTGCAGTAAAGAATGGGCAGGTGAACGTAAACACGAGCAGAAGAGTTATTGCCAGGGGTTTTGAAGTATAACCCCTCCCAGATATGGTTAACTGGAAAATGGTTTGGGCTCAGTGAATGCCAGGGAAGGATCAGATTTGGTAAATGGTGCTTAATGTCTTGAGATGCTGGCAAACTGAGCACTGGTCTCAGTGAGGTGTGTTTGAAGGACTGGGCTCCAAAGGTTTCATCGTGAGCTGTGGCCGAGTCAGTGTGTGCTGCACGACAACAAGGCTGCTGTAGTAATTATTCATTAGCTTTAAATAATAGGGTAATTATGAAGGTAAAATTCATATACCCCAACACAGCCTTTTTTGCTAGCTTTTCAGTTTCTGAAGAATGCCTGCAGCCCTCTGCTCTGTGCTGTAAAGCAGGGCACTGCCCCTAGTCATACACGGTTGTTTCTTTGCTTTTTTGTGTGCTCCTTTCAAGAACCAAGCTGGGGTGAAAAGGTGAATCAGGAAGGCAGGCGTCTGAGGGTAAAACGCAGACTCTGCTGTGGCTCCGAGGATAACGAGAATCCCCCCTGTGGGCACCCACCTACTGAATGCAGGGCTGCTATCTCCCTGCAAAGCATTGAATTGTCTCTTCTTCCAGCTCCTGTTCACTTCTGTGGCAAAAAGTGGCTAGCAGAACAGAGGCAAAGAGACAAAGTGGCAATAGTTTGGGAAGACAAGACCCAGGCTGGTCGTCTACAGCCCAGATACCTAACCAGCAGGCGCTTCTGGGTGGCACAGCATGGCATGGGCAGAACAGGCAGAGTTTGAATGCTTCTGGACCAGCCCATTTCTGGGTTTGAGGTTTATCTTCTGTGGATCGAATATAATCCTCTCTGTCCTGAATGTCCATGCCTGCAGGAGTTCCTCTGTCCTTGTACCTTGTGCCATGGGACTGCTGCCCATCACACGTTGTGGGTGTGCTTCACAGGGCCTGTGCAGCAGCTCTCATTTGCTGCAGGACTGCTGCAGTGCGTGGTGCAGGGAGCCCTGCATGCACCATGTGCTGCTCAGTGCCGCGAAGCTGAAAGGGCCTCTGCGCCCTTGTGGTCCTGTGCACAAGCACAGGCTAGCACAGGCTCATCCTGCACTCCTGTGCTGCATGCCCCATACCCACACCTCAAACACTTAGGCCTTGGTGGGTGACTGGGCATGGGAAGCATGCTCAGCAGCACTCTGCCTGCCAGCATGCCAAGGACAGGCTGCTGCTGCCAATGTCTTTCACTGGAGCTGCTCGGTTTGGCTGCCCCTGCAGCCGCTGCCAGGGGCTCTCTCTGTGTTCCCTGCACTGCGAGTAGCTGCTGTGAGTGCCCGGTGGGGCAGAACAGAGCCTGCAAGGGCATGCAGAGCTTGGGCCCTTGCACAGGACATGTGCTAGGGGTGTCTCTGCTTCGCAGATGAATTCTCAGAGCACTGGGCTGTCGGGGCAAAGGGGTTACTAATGGCAGCTATGGAGTGTGATATGCAGCTGTGTGGAGGGCTGGGCAATAGCTCAGTGTTGGGCATTGTAGTAGTATTTGGGACCTTACCAAAGTAAGTTGGGAACCCTGTGAGAAATACACTACATAAAATGAAGAAAGCCAGAAGGTCACAGCCCTTCATTGCACAACAGTGTGAGCTGTGTGCACGTGTAATACATAAACACAAATACAGAGGTTTCTCTCCTCTGCACACTATCATTTCACACCTAGCATCTGGAGGTGCCTATTGCATTCAGCCTTTGGTTATTTTTATTTCATAACATTGAGGTGTCTTTTTGTTTCAACAGCACTCATCTGAGAACAGCTGAGAACTGAGCAACTCTTTAAAGGGCAGCATGTTTACCTCTGTTAGTGGATTGCTTCACCAGTGGGCTCTGTTCTCATCACAGGTTTCTCATCCTGGTGCCACAGGCACACCAAGCCGTACTGTGAGGCACCTCAACACCAGAAACACAGCTTCTGGATCCTAGGGACTCTTCAAAGCAGCTCTTCCACATTTGAATTCCTGGCTCTGGACCCTGATGACCACTGTGCACAATCACTGATGCAGTCTCCACAGCCACCATCGGTGCTCAGCACTCCTGCCAGGCTGGCAGGCCAGGTGCCCGGGGCAGGGCACCATCAGCTAACGCTGATGAGCATCCCAGCCTCACAGGGATTACATCTGGCCCCAGTTCCTATGGGAATCAGGCAGGGACAGGACCTTTTCTTGTTGCCATTCAGTGCTCTGTGTTAAGCACAGAGTCCTTCTTGCGTTGCTCCAATGGGATTGTCACCATGTCAGTCCATCACTTCAGAGGTTAATGGCTACATGGAAGGCAACACAGCAGCCCTTGTGGCAAAGCAGAAACCCTGTCACATTCTTTCCTCTCTGATCCCCTCAGTTTTAACAGCTGTCATGGGGAGGTAGAAAACCAGTTTTGCAAATCTTGGCTTCTCTTAGTGACACTGGGCAGTGGACCTCGGGCTCTTCCAGTGGAGTGAATCCAATCAGTTTGTTCCTTTTCCTTCTTACTTGTGATTTCATTTTTGTATTTATTAGAAATAGGTAATATGTGGAAGTTGAATTATTTTGAGGATGGAAATGAATAAAAAATAGATTACAGACTCTGAGAAAGCTGGGATTGTAAAAGCAGGACTCTCATAAAGTGAGTGTCTACTTATTAAACAGGATTAGCTGTGCCGTGCCGGTGTTCGGGTTTAGCAAGCACAAGCAGGAAACACCTGATGCTCTCACCTCTAGAGAGGGGTCCTGGCCTGTTCCTTAGGGTGTCCTGCATCATAACATTGCAGGTTCAGTTGAAAGCTCACTTAAAAAACCAAACCATTCCCTGCCTACTCCTCCCCAGCACTTTGTGTAGAGAATGAACAATGTTGCAAAATGTTTTAAACAGGAAAAGCTGCTGCTAAAGTAAAAGGGAAAAAAAAAGAGGAAGGTTTTCTTGCTTAATGAGGAAGTGGAAGTTGATGTGAAAGACGTTTTCCTCAGGAAAAGGTTGGTAAGTGTGAGGCAAGGTGATCTGCTCTTGCACTACAGCTCCCTGACACGCGGCCCCTGCAGCATCCCCTGGTAGCTGCGTGCGTCACTGAACTGGCGTCCAGCAGGGACAGCAGGGGGTGAGGCTCAGCATGGTGCTCTGGGCAGAGGACGAGGGTTCCGCAGCAACCACACACCTAACGCTAGTGACAGCTAAGGGCTATAGAAGCTCTTAGCTCCATGAGGTTTTTAGTCTCTGCTTTGCCTTCTCGGGGGACCAGGAACAAGCCGCAGGAATCCTAGAATCATAGAGTGTCAGGGGCTGGAAGGGACCTCGAAAGCTCCTCTGGTCCAGCCCCCTCCCTGCCAGAGCAGCATCACCTAGAGCAGATCCCACTGGAATGCATCCAGACGGTTCTTGACTATCTCCAGAGAGGGAGACTCCACAACTCCCTGGGCAGCCTGTTCCAGTGCTCTGTCACCCTCACAGTGAAAAAAATTCTTCCTCAGGAAGAATCTGTACCCCATTGTGCAGTCCAGATGTGATCTGGATAATAATTCACTGGGAATGTTTCAGTGCTTGCTCAAAAAGGGCTTTTGTAGAAAGGTTTAGGGGTAAAGGGCAACACACAACTCCCTGTACCTTCCCATTCTGCTGCTTTGTCACTTTAGAGTGCTCCTTACAGTTATCAAAGTATCTTTCCCCACATCAGGACTTCCATGTTGATCATGAAGCTTAGCAGCTCCCTGCTGCAGCAGTTTGGCAGCTGTTCTTTTTTGGGCATTAGTTTACTTCTTTGTTCCAGAATGCATGCTAAGATTTTTCTGCGGATGATTCCAGATACTCAGTTTAATTAATTACAGCTTGCTGAAAAGCCATGTGAAATAGTCTGTCTCCAACCCCCAAAACACTGGGAGGAAAGAAAAAAAAACACCCAAAACATCTTTACAGTTGTGAGTTGTATGGGCAAGCCCCAGGAGTTCATATAGCGAATGCTGAAGACTTTTCTTTGTGGAAAAGGGGGCTCAGGGAGGAATTCTTTAATACGTTCCCATGTCTGCTTCTCAGAGGTATGCATCAAAAGGACCAGGTCAGTGGTTGCATGTTGTACCAAGATACATCAACTACACGTAGGAGGATGTTTCTTTTCCACCTGGTGAGTGGTCCAGCACAGAGAGACTGCAGACTCTTCCCTCTTGGGCATATTCAGAAGCTGAGCCTTGTTGGCCCTGTTCTGAGCACAGGAGTTGGTCTAGGGGCCTCCAAAAGCCCTGTCCAGCCTCAGCCATTCTGTGATTTGTGGTTCTGTGGATCCATAGATGATTTTTTTGTAGGCCACACTGTTCCATTCTGTGATGCAAACATAGGAGCTGTCTTCTCCTGACTATGATAGGTAATGTCTGTGAGCAGATGGGTGAGTTCAGCACAGGTGTTTCTAGATAGACTTAATCTTAGGTGTTACGTGTTTAATAATTGTAAGCATAATGGTTTATCCTGTCTTTTGTCATTCCCTTGCCCTTTCATGGGTGGTTACAATCAGTTTTAGAATTTTCTGTCCTATTTTCCTTCATATAGGAAGGACCAGCAGTGTGAAATTGTCCTTAAGCACTGCCAGTTTTAGTCATTTGGCCAGTGTGAATCATGCAAAGCCCAGGACTGTGAAATCTGAGTTTTCTATGTGAATTAGTAATGGCTTACTCCTCCTTTCCCAAATGTCCACATCTATGTAACAAAACCTTTATGAAAATCAGTTCCATTTGGAAGGACATTGTTGAGATTGAGGAATCAGTATTCAGAGTGGTTGGGTCTTGTAGATTGTCTTTTCCACGCTGACCTGCAAATAACTGCTGTGATGATTATGTTTGCTACTAAGTTTCAAATAACAGATCTGAGGCACATTTAACAAGTTTCACTGGCTGAAAAAAAGCCTTTTTCTTACATTATAGTTATCGAGTAAGCTAAGAAAAAAGAGTGAACCCCTCTGCTCTTCTGCAGCTATTACATCTCTGGCGACATGAAATGTTATTGTAATGCCGTAGGAAGTTTATCTTTGGTCTAAGCAATTATCTGATGGGCACCTTCTTTCTTTTTCAGCCCCCACTATCTTGTCTTTTGTCCGGCTTCTCCGTATTCCCTCCTTCTTTCCTGAGAGCTGAAGAATAATTAAACCAGACAAAGTCTCATTAAGATGCAGTTAGTTCAAACCTTCTGTTTTCACAATTGTTTCTAGCAGACAGCTGTGCTCGCAGAGGCTGTCGCTCTGACGTGCCCTCTGAAATAGCTCTGGACCTGGAAAGCGCATCTTGCGTGGACAGACAAAGCTTTGCCCTTCCAGAGGTAATTTCTGTCCTGACAGTGCTTGATTCAACATGCTTGGACTACATATGGGAGGAAAGCTGGGGAAGGGAGAAGCATGTGTAGAGCCTGAAGAAAATAGTCAATTATTAAAACAATTTAGCTTGCCATTAAATCTCACCGTTTTGGAATATAAATAGGTTACTCTCCCCTTTGCTCTATCCGTTGTTTCATTATAGCAGGAAGCTGGGTGCTGAGCAGCAGAGGCAGGGCAGCCTGGCAGTCAGAGCAGAACTGGCAGCCAGGCTCTCGAGTTCTGGTCTGGCTCCAGCGGTGCCAAGCCATATCACCCTCTGCGGCTTAGCAAAGCTCCACGTCTGGCTCACTGCTCCCTAAGTGCTGTGTAGCTACACGGGATGCTGAGAGCTTTAATTAGAGTTAATTCCAGCCTTTCAAGTGCCCTGTGTCTTTCGGCTGAGACGTGCTGTGCAAGTGCGCAGGGTAATTATGCCACTGCGTCTGTGTGTGTCTGATACATCCCTACTGAGCCTTCACTAACCAGCTCTGGAACCCCGCAGTTCCTACTGCTGCAAAGGTTGTGTGTGTGGTTTAAAGCTGGGCCCTATGAGCACAGTAAGTCATTACACTAACTCTGGCATTGAGGTGTGATGGTTTTCTTTTGAGAATGGTAATGGCTGCTGGTAGACAGTCACCACATGTCTGTCTGCTTTGACCACCTTGAATCATGCAGTTAAGAGTGAGATGGGTCAGATTGCTCTTAACTGCAGTGTAAAGGCCATGCAATAACAGCCTGCAGACGCTCTGCTGATAGCTTCCTTATAGCTGGTTGGGCCTGACCCAGACAGCATAGTGGAGCAATTGGTTAGGAAATTTTCCTGGCAATTGGTGCCTGGTGCCTCCTTAGCCATTCTGGTCAGGAGCTGAGCTACCCTCCTCCTGCAACAGGCCACTGCCTGCTTCTTCAGCTTTTTCCATCTGAAATGCTGAAGTCTGAGGCAAGCCAAGATGCCAGGGATGACATGTAGCATGTGGAAGTGTGCGGGCTCCTTGGACAGGAGATAACCGTGTGGTTTCCAGATGGAACCACTGCTACATCAGAAATAAAAATAACTGATTGTAGCAGAAACTTTCTGTCCCAAGGGCATAATAATTCAGAAAGTGTTGAGTTCTAAACTGTGCATGTACTTTAACATGGATTTGAGCATGTGCTTGGGCTTTTCTCGTCCCTGAGCGTTCAGGAGCCTGAAATAGAAAGGCAGCATTAGCAAAGTAGATCAGATAATTTTGGGCTAACAGCCTTCTTTCAATGAGGTTATTGTTGCACAGGCAGGTCACACTCTCTGTGTCCTCGCTTGCCATGTGCTGTGAAGCGTGACTTTGCAATACTGTAACCTGCACTGTAAATGTGTCTGCAGAGACAGTCCCTGTTGGTCAGTGCCGCAGCCGGGGGGAGCTGCCTGACCTCGCTGTTAGACCTGCTGTCTGCAGAGCTGCTGGAGCTGCTTCAGCGCCCTCCTGTTATAGAGTAGGTTGGAGCACAAATTAGAGCACAGCCCCTAGGAGTGGCCACCTTTGTGGTACAGTTGTCCGTGTCCTCATTGTTAAGCACCATTTGATGACAGGGTCAGCCAAGGTGAGCTTTGTCAGCTCTGCTCAGTGGACTCCCTTGCTAGCACAGAGTGGATGTTAACTGCAAGATCCCAGACTTACACAAAAGGTGGTTTTAAATCCAGCCTGATTAAGGTCCATTAATGTGGGAACTCCAGGTTGCCAGCAAGGTGCCGCATGCTTGTTGGCTGCTCTTCTCAAGTGGGCATCTTGTCTTTGGCTTATCTGGCATCCTGTGTATTTGTTTGCTAGGGTGCACACATTTTGCAAGGGTTATTGGCTATAAAATGTGATTTGAGGCACTTTGCTGTTATCAGGAGTGGAGTGGTGCTGGAATGTGCTCAGAGCAGCAATAGGCACAGATACATTTGTTGACCCCAGCAGTCCCTTGTTTCTCCTTTGCTGTCTCTGTCAGCCCATGATGCCTACTTTAATACCTAAGATTTGAGACCCAGATCACAAGGCAAACGTTGATGGTGCTGTAATGTCCAGTGGGCACCCAGGTGCCTGGGGTCTGATGTTTCCAACATCATGCTGGGCAGACAGCAGTTTGCTGTCCAGCACATCCCTGTTGCCCTTTGCGAAGTAACTGGTCCTGGATGTGAGTCTGATTGAGCCATTAACGAAGAGACTCCCAGGGCAGTGCAGGCTGAAAGGGCATGCAGATGGGTACTACACTTCACGAGTGTTGAAGTCTGTGGCTGGGAAATACACAGAATGAAGGGATCAGAGAAAGACAGTGCCTTGCTGGCTCTGCCTGCTGGAGTTCAAGATCAAACAGAAAGAAGGAGGAGTATGTCACATTGCAGGTAATTAAGGATTCATCAGGAAATAAAGAACACTTGGACCCTCTCATAGTTCTGAGGACAAAAGGTGAAGGATATCTGGTATAATATCTTCCATATGGCCTTCTAATTCGGGGGCCGAGGGAAATGAGAGATTTGGAAGGCTGAATCTAAGATAATGGAAATGGCCTTAGCCTGATGAGTTTGCTGGTAGGTTTGGTGCTTTATGCGCAGGAAATAAGCAAACAGTTTCGGTGAGTTTGTAAACGAGAGCAGGCCAACCTGTCCGGCTAGCCCCAGAGATTTAATGATCTATAGGGGAAGAATTATGTTTGTGCTTTTTTTTTCCCTATCGGGGCTGAGGCTGCTAAAGCCTAGGACTGCTTTAGAGGATGAAAGGGCATCGCCGCGGCTCGGTGCTGACGGACGGCCGCGGACCGGTCGGAACGGACCCCTGTGCCCGGGCGGGTCATCCAGGGCAGAGCCCACTCGGGCGGAGCTGTGCCGCACACCCTGGCCACAGAGGACGGCGCCTGGCTGTGGCGGGGCCCAGCGTGGGATCTCCGCGGGAGGCGCCGCGCCCGGCGGCCGCCAGATGGCAGCGGAGGCTTACCGCTGGGCGCGGCGGGGCCGCGCTGGAGCAGCGCTTGGCAAGGCGGAAAGGGTGTGCTTGGTTTCTGCGCTGTGGAGCCCCCAGCTCCTTGAGAAGGGGGAGTAGCAGAGTCAGCAGCAAGCAGAGAGCGCTCGGCGGGGGTGACCTCTGGCAGAGCCGCCGCCGGCAGAGCCCCGGTAGGCAGGGAACGGAGCCCGAGCCAAAGCTGCCGAAGGCAGTGGGAGTGTCTCGGCTTGGCGGTTGTCGCCCGGCGTCCAGGTAAATCCACCAGATGAGTGTGTCCTCTTCAGCACTTTGCTTCATGTGCATGTCACACCTCCTGCGGCTGCCAGCACGCTGCGTGAGCGTACACTCCTGCGGGGATGGCACTGGGCACTGGTGTGCCCTGCATGAGCATCTTGCAGGGATACAGGGCACAGGATCATGGAATGGGTTGGGCTGGGAGGCGCCTTAAAGAACGTCCAGTTCCAAACTGCTGACATGGGCATGGATAGCTTCCATAGCCCAGGTTGCTCCAGGCCTCATCCAACCTAGAATTAAAAAAAAAAAAAAATCCAATGCGAGGTAATTGGTTTTCTAATTTTGTAATAATTGGGGTTTGAAACAATACGATTTCCTCCTGTGTGTAACTTCTTCTGAATGAGGGGGAGGGACACCTTCTATCCTGGCTCCCATCTCAATGTGCTGCAGTGAAGTTGCAGTTCAGTGCACACTGTCACAGGCTGGGCTGCCCTAGCGTGTCCCAGGGGCCCTGCTGACAGCTGCCTTACAGCATGTCAGGGCCAGCAGAACTCGGGTGAAAGCCACTATGGAGTCAGTCCTGCCTCGCTGTCTGGAGTTGCTCCGGTGCTGGCAGCTCTCATCTCAGAGATAACTAATGTGGAATAGTGGAATTGACTCTGCTCTCTGTAATCAGGACAGAATTCCCAATGGATCGAGTGGGAATCCTGCCTGGGTAAACCCACAGGTATTGTGTGCATTGTGAGATTGCGTGTGAAGGAAGATCACTCCTATAAACTAACTTTATGACTTGATTAAAAAAAAAAAAAACAACTATGTAAAGATTAATGGAAAGAGCTGCTCTGATTACACCACTGCTCAAGAGATAAGGGAACACAAACTTCAATCTGTGCCTGGTGCCCCAGAGGAACTGGAACTCCCCTTTGCTGCAGAAGTGCTGGCTATGAGCACTGCAGAGCAGTAATGCCTCTGTTGGGTGTGCTTGCAGGACTCTAGGTTTGTCTGTCAAAGTTTATTCTCCCTGTTCACACAACTTTAGTGTAGTTTTTATTCTTATTTTAAGAGATAGGCTCCATCTTTTCATCACAGAGGCACAGCATAGCATGTTGGCAAGTCACAGCTGGATACAGGTAGCTTTGCCCTGGGTCGCGTGAAGGGTTGAGACTTTGTGATTGCTGAGGGACACCAGTTTCCTAGTGACCAGCAGTGACTGCTACCCACTGGACACAGAGAAGGTTTTTGTCTCACTCTGTTTAGCTGAGCTGATTTTGCATCCCTGAAAGACTCAGTTTACTTCCAGAAGATGTTGTACTGTACCTCTGAGGAAGGAATTCTCTGTTCATATGGATGAGTGATGGAGCTGCCTTTTAAGGACAGGGGAGTTTGTCCCCATCTCCTCTTACAAACTCTTGATGCACACCAGGGAGCCACTTTCATATTCAAGGCTAGAGGTCCCCCCACCCCTTACCCTTTCAGTTCTCACATCCTCTGGTTGAATTCTGCCATGCCGCATTTATCAGCGTGGTGGAAAGGATCAAGGAGTGCATCAGTTTTCAAGGGATCATAGATGGATTAATTTGGGAGGGAAATTTAAGACTTGTTCATGTAGGTACTTAGTGAGATGGGGAAACTTGATCTGAGTCCTTTGCAGAGAGCTGACAGTCTTGGAGGGTGGATTGAGGTGAGAATGCAGTTCTTGGCATGTGGTTACTTAATGCTGTAGGTGAAGCAGCGCAGGGCTGTGCAGTGGCACTAAGGCAACTGCTGCTCAGGCTGGTTTGAGGATGGCAGACAGTGTAACTGTGTCCGTGCAGGGTCCTGGGGGCAGCCTGCCATTCTTCTGATGAGGATAAACACCTTTGTGCTATGTCACTGACAGCCTGATTCTCTCCCTGCAAGTGGCCTTCCCTCTCTTGTAGGGCTGCCCTGTGTGGCCTGTGGAGGGAGCAGAGCCCCACATCAGCTCCATATGGGGGGGACTGGGTCTCTGGTGGGCATACAGAACCAGGTGGTTTGGTGGGTCCATACAGAGCAGAAGCTGTGGGTTCATAGCTCAAATCACCTTCCTGAGGCAGGTTCTGGCTCCTGTTCTTTTGAAGAACTGAGCAGAAAGATCTTGTTTTAAAGCAACTTCACTTTTGTATGTAGTAGCCCAGCCAATGTTCAGAGCTTCCTCAGGTGGGAGAGTCTCCAGCCTGCATCTTCCTCCTCCCAGGAGAGCTGTGTCAACTGCCTGGAAGAAGAAATACAAGACTGATAGAAGAGGCTGAGTGCACGAGAAGGAAGAAATCTGTCAGTAAATGAAAAATTTATCAAAAATCAGAGTCCAGTCCCAGTTCCAAACAGCTCTCAGATCAGCTCTCTCAGCACCTGGCTAGGGAGGCAGGTCCATGTTGGCTTCCCTCTCTATTCTGGTCCAGTGAATTCTGAACTCCTTTCTGCACATGAACATTCCAACAGAGTGTGCATTGCTTTCTGACTGCATTTTAACAAGTGGGGGTCTTCTGATTGCTGTTGGGCAAGTCAGGAGGCTTTGATGGTCAGGCACTGAGTTCTGGCATCCTGAGCCAGGCTAGCAGTTGTGCAGGTGTTGAGCAGAACTCAAGGAAGGTGACAGTTTGGTAAAAATGAGGAGTTCCTCTGGAATTAGGGCACATCTAGATGAGATACCTGGGGCCTGTAGCACAGTGTTTTACCTTCCTCCTAAAGGACACTAAAATGCCTGCATCTCTCGCCAGGAGCTGATGCTGTAAGTTACGGCGGCTGTTACTCAGTGCCTTCCTCTGCTGTTGTCATTGGCTCCAGTGGTGCTAGGATGGGCACAGGATGAGATGAGATATCACGGGGCTGTAGCACAGTGTTTTACCTTCCTCCTAAAGGACACTAAAATGCCTGCATCTCTCGCCAGGAGCTGATGCTGTAAGTTACGGCGGCTGTTACTCAGTGCCTTCCTCTGCTGCTGCCATTGGCTCCAGCACATCAGCATCAGACACAGAATGCCTGATCCTTTCAGCGTCACAGTCCTTCCAAGGCCTGAGTGACAGGCCATTAGTAGAGCTGTCCTATACTGAAAAGGGCGTGTGAAAAACCAGAGGGTGACAGTGCCTGGACACTGGCTGTCAGGACCCTGACAGCAGCGCACCTTCAGTTGCTGTACGTGACAGCACATTAATGTCATTCCACTGCTGCTTAAGGGTAGAGGCTGCAGGGCTTCTTGTCATGTCTGCACTGATTTGGGACTCTGCAGAACTGGAACATGCAGGGTAAGTTACTGTGAGACTTATTAGCCTGAATGAGGTGCTATGAAAAATCCTGCACATAAAACATGGGAGGTTTAATTTTGCTGGCAGCAGGAGACCTGAGCAGAGCAAAGGCCTTGCAGGATGGTGTGATAACTGCTGAAGAATCCTCGTTCAGAGAGGACCAATGTGCTGATTCATGCCCTGGCACTTGGGAGGGTTGTGCTGCTTGTTGGGAATCACTTCATTGTATCAGTGGGACTGAGGTGGAAACAGTCTAAGAATTCTTTCTGGCTCTTCATTAGACTTCATGGCTCCTGGCTGTATTTTCCATTGCAGTATCTTTCTGCTGCCAGAGAAGGTTTGAGAGAACCATGTGGCGATGTTCCCTGCCAGCAGTGAGCCTGATAGTAGATTGCTGGTGGGCTTCTATCCCATCTCCTCAAAACACAGCTGACCTTCAGTTCCCCTTTCTTTAGTAACTCTAGGCAAGATAGTGGTTGCTACTGGAGGTTAATTAAAATGTGGAAAGATGCCCAGAGAATGGCAGGAATGTAGTTCCAGTGAATAAGGTGAAGAGGAAATGTGAGAAGACCTGGCTTCCAGTACCAGCTCTTTGCAGAGCTGGTGTCTGCTGAATGTCTCTTCTTGCCTGTGTGTGATGTGGGTTTGGGAGTTACCCGCCCCCCCACACTTTGTAAAATGACCCAGACTAGAACTCAGCCGGCTGGAAGTTTTAGATGAAGTTATATTTACAGCTCAGCACAAT
>WBNM01043055.1:64504-279243 GCA_013399055.1 Ramphastos sulfuratus
GTAGACATCACCATTGTTTTCCTTTTCACAGCCTATAATATAATTTTCTCTATTAAAATATTCCAATTAGCCTTAAACCAGCACAGTGTGACAGGGCTGAGAGCCCTGGCCTGCTTTGGAGCGCTGGACGTTTGTGGATGGGAAGGTCTGCACAAGCACTGAGCAAACCTCACACCTGGGACCATCTCACTTCACTTACAAGCTCTGAAAGTCCTTCATGCTTCAGGTGAAATCCTGTGGGAAGGAGTGGCAGGTGAAGTGGAGCTATAACAGCATTACGGGGCTGCAGGGGCTCAGTTCCTCAATGAGTTTGCAGATGGCACTGAGCTGTGCGGTGTGGCTGGCACGCTGGAGGGAAGGGATCCGTCTGGAGGGGCTTGGGCAGGCTTCAGAGGCTTCTATCCCATCTCATGAAGCCAACCTCATGAAGCTCAACAAGGCCAAGCGCAAGGTCCTGCACCTGGGTCAAGGCAATCCCTAGCACAAACCCAGGCTGGATGAGGAGTGGCTGGAGAGCAGCCTGGAGGAGAAGGACTTGAGGATGTCAGCTCATGACAAACTGCCCAGGAGCCAGCACTGTGTGCTGGCTGCAGGGAGAGCAGTAGCACAGGGCAGGGATTCTGCCCCTCTGCTCTGCTCAGACCTCACCTGCAGCACTGCCTCCAGCTCTGGGGAACCCAGCATGAGAAGGACCTGGAATGGTTGGAGAGGTTCCAGAGGAGGCCACAAAGATGATCAGAGGGCTGGAGAACCTCTGCTGTGGGGACAGGCTGAGACAGCTGGGGCTGTTCAGCCTGGAGAGGAAGAAGCTCTGGGGACCTTAAAGCAGCCTTCCAGTACCTGAAGGGCTCCAGGAGAGCTGGGGAGGGACTTCTGACAAGGTCTTGCAGTGAGAGGATGAGGGACAATGGCTCTGAGCTGGGAGAGGGGAGATTGAGACTGGAGATTAGGAAGGATTTCTTTCCAGTGAGGGTGGGCAGACACTGGCACAGCTTGCCCAGGGAGGTTGTGGCTGCCCCTCCCTGGAGGTGTTCAAGGCCAGGTTGGATGAGGTCTTGAGCAACCTGTGCTGGTGGGAGGTGTCTCTGCCTATGGCAGGGGGTTGGAACTGGATGAGCTTTAAGGTCCCCTCCAACCCAACCCATTCTATGAATCTGTGCCCAAGTTACCCTTAAAGCTTTAAGACAGCAAGTAAGTAAATTGCAAATGCTGTGAATTCTGTGATGCATCCTCCAAGTCCCAGCTGGCAGTGCGTCAGGAGGAAAGAGCTCAGACACGAGTGTTTGCAAACCAAAATTCAAATAGATAAAATCCTGTCTCTTTTCTCTCTGCTTCCTTGTCTTCCAGGTGAAGGTCTTCTGGGCTACCTATGATGAGGAGTGCAGGCAATCCCTCCCCAGCAGCCTGGAACTGCTGTGTAACATCAGTCCTGTGACTGTCACATCAGTCCTGCAACATGGAGGGGAGGTTCTGGAGCTATCATGTCCTGTGCCATCTGAGAGCTGTTTTAACTTTTCCTCTGTGTAAAGATTTTTCCATTGTAGAATGGTTTGGGTTGGAAGGGACCTCCAAAGGTCCAATCCCCCTGCAGTGACCAGGGACATTCTCTGATAGGTCAGGTTGCCCAGAGCCTTTCTGAGCCTGACTTTGAATATCTCCAGGGATGGGGCCTCAGCTACCTCCCTGGGCAACCTGTTGCAGTGTTCCAGCACCCTCATGGTGGAGAACTTGTTCCTAACATCCCATCTCAGTCTGCTCTGCTCTCATTTCAAACCATTGCTCCTTGTCCTGTCCCTGCAGGCTTTTGCACACTCCCTTTGCAGCCTTCTTGTCGCTCCTTCCGGTACTGGCAGGCTGCTCTTAGGTCTCCCTGGAGCCTTCTCTTCTCCAGGCTGAACAACCCCAGCCCCCTCAGCCTGTCCTCATAGCAGAGATTGAACCTGTTGAAGTTCCAATCGAGGGCCAGCATGGGACAAACATCTACTGAGAAGCACTCTAAGATCCCTGCTGATCTCATTCTGTGCTGCTGATTTTCCTTTGCTGCAGTGAAAGGATTCCACGTGAGGTTTGGCTTGACTTGAGCCAGGCTTCCTAGGCCAGCTGCAATTCAGTGTCCCTTCACAGCATCCTTCATCTCCAACTTGAGACAAGACTCTCTCAGTGTTTAGATGTTTTTAATCTATTGTTTTGAAACTTCTGAGACTTGCCTACATTAAAAGTGCTAATAACTGAGTGTCTGGTGTTTTAGATGCTCATTTTCCTCTTTCACAGTAAATCTTGGAGGTTCATTTTGAGTGAATTAGAGTGAGGAAAGACATGAAAAATTCAGCAGGTTAATAATACATGCAATAACTACATTGCAGGAGCCGTACCCGTGAGCTTCTGCTGCCAGCATTGTGTAACAGTGTGTGAATTGGGCACTCCGTGTATCTTCGTGGGCTTGCCTGTGCAAGTACCTTGATGGTGCCCGTCCCTGCAAGTAACCTGATCCATGTGCAGCACTCACCTCTGCCAGCTCCTGTGCACAGAAAGCATTCCTCAGCGTCTGGAAACAGTGCCCAAACTGCACTCTCCCTTTGAATGCTCTTGTTGAGGGCTGCAGAAAAGCAAAAGGTAAAGAATTGCTCCAGGAATTCATATTCAGAAAATGCATTAAGAGGCAGACAAAACTATAATGGTTGTGGATGTGTTAGGAGAGAAGAAAGTGTCAGCTGTGGGAGCCTGAAGGCAAGAAGCACGTGCTCAGGAGGACAGTGCGGGACTGCTATGGAAGATGCACACCTGCCCAGCTGGAGAGGGGAACTGCAGCCAGTGCCAGTAGTGTGAGGACAGGGGACAGATCTCAGCCAGCAGAGCTGTGCTGTTCCAACACATTCAGCAGGTCTGTGCCTCCCTTAGTAGCACAGCACTTGCCTCTGCAGGCTTCCTGCTCACATTGTCCCATGCCCTCCAGGGGATCGGCAGGTGTGTGGCCAGGCTGAGCTGGGCTGCCTGCTGCAGACCCTGTCAACAGAAAGGATCTGGTTCTGCAGAGCAGGCAACAGCAGTTGTCGTGTTGCAGAAGGCAACCCAAATGTGTTTCAAGACTTCTGTGTTCATGAGACTTATCCACCCTAATTGAACAGTTCCAGAAGGGAGGATGACTGAGATCAGATGACTGGTGTTCTCACAGAGGCGGCATAGGACCCAAGCTGCTTCTATCTATCACGGGTAGGTGGTAGCAGCACCACAGCAAGAAGAGTTAATGTCACTCTTTGGCAATGCTGCAATTCTTAAATCCCACACAAGGTCCACACAGAGAGTCTCAGCAAGACTGGAGCAGTGCGTGAGGCCTGCCAAGAGCTTTTGTGCTGGAGGAGTAGGGGTTGCCAGGAGCAGCCCTAACACATTAAGTGCTGTTTATGATATTATTATTGCTTTGTGAATTCATTTCCCGCAGAGGCAGGCCAGAGATGCGGTGTTCAGATCCAAACTTCCCCAGTGCTCTGGGATGCCAGCTCCACGGGTTAGAGCCGGGCCAGTGTCAGCTCTGGCTGCGAGCAGCAGCACCGCGTGCAGGCTGTGCCAGAGGCCGTGCGTGACATGCGCATAGCCGAGGTGTGCAGGGGCTGGGAAGGTGTTGCTGTCCAGGATCGCTCTTCCTAGGCAAGAGATGGTATTTGCACTGCGGGGATTCATGTCAGCACACTGTGAGCTGCTTGGCTGAACTTGTTCCTGAGCTGCCAAGAACGGAAGTGCGAGCGAGGAGCCAGCGAGAGCTGCTGGCCTGCGCCGCAGCCTTCTCTCGCGCAGACTTTGGAGCAGAGCTTCCCTGCGCGGCCTCTGCTGCCACAGCCCCTGCTCCGCGCTGCTTTGGGTGACTCTGTTGGGCCACTGAATGTGGGGACGCAGCGAGCCCGCAGGCCTGGCGCTACACTGCATCTACAGCAGGCAGAGGAACGTTCTGAGCTGTTGCCTCTCTCCAGCATAGCCAGCTGCTGGGCTTTAAGTGCTTCCTTGTGCTCTTCATGCTGGCCTGCAGTGACCGCAGGTCCCACCCTGCTTCCCCAGCACATCATGGGGACATCAACAATCCTGCACAGGAGACAGAGATTGACTTTTCTGTTTCTCCCTGGGCTCACAGGTACAGAAGGGACCTAGATTCCAACTCTGCTCTTTGCATTTGAAGAATGGCAACAGATTACCATTGGCAGTACACCTGGCAGCCTTGACCTTGGGACAGGACACAGTCTTCCTGCTGGGATCAGCAGGACTTCTCTGTTTCATGGTATCAAGATAGGCCTTCCCGAGGCTCTTCCTGAATCGCTTCAGGCCATGTTGAGAATGGAATTCATCATTCAGACAAGTTACTTGCTCCTTTCAGTTGCAGGCTGCCTACAAAACAGCACAGGGAGTGCAGAGCAATAGGGGAGAACAAGTCAGGTTCCTCCCTCTCGCAGTTTGCAGATTTCTGATGATGCTACAAGTATCTGACCCAGGGCAGCTCTGTGCTATGAACTCCAGGAGTTGTTCTTAGCAGTTGTTGCAGTTCATCAGTTTGTACCATTTAGGCTGTAGCCACAGCTCAGTTTACACACAAGCTTTGTTTGTTGTTGTTGTTTGCAGAGCCCCTCAGTGTTCCTCAGTGACCCTTTTGTAAGCTGTAACTTTTGCTCACACTCCATAAGTCAGGCAGTCTTTAGTAAAAGGGCCTATCAAGGAAAAAAAAATGTGGGCTGCTTTCCAGGGAAAGGCATGTCTAATGGAGAACTCTGGCAGTTTTTCATCTGGCACTAATTTATTATTTCAAGTTGGCTTTCTCTTTAGACTGTAATATAGAGTATTTTACATCTAACAAATCACTTTTAATATCTCTGACCTTGACAATGGGTATCTAGTGTGGATTTAAAAGAAAAAAAAAACCTCTAAGCAGGAATACAGCAGGTCACAAACTGATGTGATCGTGGGCGCGCTTCAAGTGCCAGCACTTCAGTGAGAGGAGAGCTCTGTGGAGGAATGGGTTGTCCTAACATCTCCACTTTGCCACATATGCTGAGTTTTAGAGAGGACAGGCTTTGGGTTTAGCTGGAATACATCTTGATTAAGGAGCTGCAGAGGGCTGCTTGCTTCATGATCCAAAAAACAGTTTGACTCTTCAGCTCTTCCCTGTTCCTTACTACTAAGTGTACTCCTTGAATACTTAAGATTTATTGGCACATGATGCTGGTCCCTAGGCAGAGGTTTGAAGTCTTTTTCGAGTTTGTATCATCTTCATTTTCAAGTTGCAATCCAGTGAGGGTAACTGTAGCACAGGTAGGTGCCTTGCAGCACTTGCAAGCAGCTGCCATGGTGTGCGCATGCGTGCACCACGTGCAGTCTGCTGTCCAACGAGGAGAGCTCTAAGCCTAAACTGGTTGTGACCATTCAAGCTGTAAAGAAAGGATTTCTTATTCCTATAATGCTGGGAGTAAACCTGATCAGAGTGCTAACCCTCTGTTTCCTTTGATAGCCTGCACCTGACTTCAAAGCTCACTGAAATTAAGCTTATTAGTTCTGCTCCTGTTGTTATTATGCAGACACCTGTTCAGTGGTAGTTCTTGTATTCTCCTCTCCCCACACCGCACCCCTTCTCCAGCCTTTAAGGTGAACCTTGGCTCTTCTGTGAACTCTTTTCATTTCAGAGTTGGGAATTGCTAGTTCTGTTTCTGTCCTCACTGCTGGCATGTTTCTGGGTCACAAAGACAGGAAGTGGTTCCCAAAATAAAGGGTGGACGTTTACTGCAGGGTGTTAGGCAGCCCTTTCTGAGATGTTAATGCTTTGGTGATTGTTTGGTTATTGCTTCTCTTCAGCATTTCCTTCCAGCAACCGAAGTATGTGTGCAGGTATATTTAAAATAGATGTTTGCAGAACTGCTTTTGATACGAAACCCAAGCCACATGGGAAGGTATCCTTGGTTTAATATTCTGGAGCTTTCTAACAGGGTAACCTGGAGGTTGTCTGAGTGTGCTGCTTGAGATTTTAAGGAGACAGGGAAAGAGAAGGTGAGAGAGTTGGCAACAAACAACTATTAGCCATCTTCTGCTTAACCTGCGTACCAGGGGAGCCAGCTGACTTTTTCAGTCTCTGATCAGAGGGGCCCAAAAGGTTTTGCTGCAGCAGCTCTGTAGTTTAGGATGCGTGCACCATATGAACGCACTGGAAGGACTTAAAGAGCAATTTATTGTGGATCTTAACGGGGTCATTGGATAAACCCAGTGCGTCTCATTTGCGCACACATTCCTTTGAAGGCAGGAGACTGATGCCACGAACAGAAATGGGTTGAATGTATACAAAATGTCACGTAAGCGTACAGGGCCCGAGAGGGGAACGAGAGCAGTTGTAAAGCGTGCAGGTGCCCAGCCATGTTGGGCAGCCCCAGCCTGGTCACCGTCACGGGGAAATCAGCTGAGCCTCAGCAGCTCCAATGCTTGTCGTGCGTGGATGCGCAGCCACAGACGAGCTGCTCGGAGACACAGCTTTGCTAAGGCCGTGCCAGCTGTTCAGACTGAAATTCCAGTTATCCAGTTTTTTTGTGAAAAGTTAATCTGCTCTTACCACAAGCCTGCTGCTATGTGAGCCTACCCTGGGCATGGTGTGGAGGGCTGGAGTGTGCCGTGCTGTGGCGGAGCTGCTGCGAGTGGGGTGTGGGAACCTTCCCAGGAAGATTTGCACATTTTGTGTTCCATTGGGAAAGCCAACCAGGTTTCACAAGCCATGCTGTTGAAGAACAAATTAACACTGACTAGAGACAATGCCATAATAACTTCCCTCAAAGTACAGCTTACTTATTAATTAACATTTGTAAAGCACTTTGAGGTGCTGGATGAAAGGCAGCACAGAGTACAAAGCTGTTGCTGTGATTAATTAGTTATCACCCCGGACTTGTGCAGTGCTCTATTAGAGTGTTGCAGACTATTATTTATTAATTGTCACTTTTGCCTGTGGCCTTCTTCGTTCCATCCTTTCCTTACTGTGTTGTTGCCCTTATTAATCACACTCTTTGGGTTGGCAGAGAATACTCTGACCTGTGTGGCAAAGGCCATGGACTTTCATCAAGCCATACCTGTGGGAAGCCACCACCTTCTAGTTAGGTACCGAGACATCTGACCTTGCTGTAAAGACTCAGAACCACATCCCTGACAGCTTGGTCAATCATCGCTCTGTTCAAAATGCAGGGCATATATTTTGCCAGTCTGAACCTTCTGCTTCCTGTGTGTCCTGCTACGTGTTTGTCTGCAGTGTTGCTGGAGTATGCAGCTAAGACAGCAGCAACAGAGTTTTCAGTTTTTAGCATGGGTCCCCATGTGAATGCAACTGGTCACCAAGGGAGTGCTAACTGCCTCTGTGTGTCTGATTTGCTCTCAGTGCTAAAAGCAGGGAGCATGCTGATTGAGGTGCGGCCCATTCCCAGCACCCCGATCTCCACACTTGCAGACCCCTCAGTAGCTCATTGCAGTGTGTTTTTTTAATTTTTTTTCCAGGAAACTTGGCTATGGGTAGAAAAGCCCAGGCCCTGCTCCTGCTAGGCCTACAGCTCTTCTGAGAGGAGGCTTGCCACAAACCAGCCCCAGAGTGTGCCTTGGTGTTTGCAGGGCTAGGAACCAGTGCCACTCTTTGTTTGGTCCAGGGGCGCTGGAAGCTGAGAGTGGATTCTTGCTTCCCTTTCTCACTATTTCTGTGCTTTGCACACCAGAAATAGAAAACCTGTCTGCACTGACTGTTTAACATCATTCATTAAAAAAACCCCAAACCAACAACTGGGCTGGAAAGGTCCTTTTGTTGCTGTTCCTCCCCCAAGACAGAATCGGTTCTGCCTAAAACGTTCAGAGACTTCTGTAGAGTCTCAAAAGAGCTTCAGCGCCCCCAGGTCGCTCTGTTCCCCTGCCATTGGCAAGCTGTCTCACACGGAGCTCCTCGGCCCTGGTGCACTGCTCAGGCTCCCCTTTGTGCCGACGTTCACCGGGCTTTCCCTTCTGTGTCACAGCCATTGTCACACAGCACCCTTCTTGTGCTTCTGGGGCTCATGACAATTGCAAGACAGGGATTGAGGATGCGGTGCTGGAGTGCACAAACTTCATTTTCATGTTTCTGGATGACGCAAGCCTCAATACCTCCAGGGATGGTGACTCCTCCACTTTCCTGGACAGCCTGCTCCAGCGCTTCACAGCCTTTCTGCTGAAGACATTTTCCCAAGCTAAACCTCCTGCGGTACAACTTGAGGCTCTTTCCTCCTGACCTGTTGCTAAGGAGAGATCACCTAGGAGAGATCCACAGAGGATACAGATCTGGGTACTGAGTATCTTCAGAGGGATCAGGAGATGGAAGGGAGTGGCACAGAGACTTCGACTGGATCTGTGTGAGGCTGCTGGTAGAACCGGTTGCACCGCTCAGGGGCTGCATGGCTCCCCCCAGCTCAGGCTGATAAGGCAGCTGCTCTCTCTCCCATAGTGTCTGCTGTGACTGTGTCTGTACCAGGTGTGAGAAATACGGGCAGAGGAGAGGGAGAACAATACAGTGCTGAGAGATTAAACACGGGCATAACTCATTAGTTGCTGTTGATGAATTTGATCATGCCTATAAACACCTTTAATTCCTTAAAAGCCGTTACCCAGGCAGATGTAAAAGCTCAACCTGTGGAAATGGAGAAAATTCTTGGATGGCTTCACCCTTCCATATATCTTCAAAAGCTATTTCTAATCTCATGCAGGCTGTTAATGTGGAGATAGTAGCAGTTATGAAACCTGGGCTAGATTCCAGATATGTTGTATCAAAGTGTAGCATGAAAAGGAAATCAATAGTGACTCCTCAGGGAGAGTTATGCCAGAATGGTCCAGTATGGCTGAGATTAATCAAAGCCGTAACAGCTTTTTTTCATTAGTAGAGCATTAACAAGTAAACAACATTCCTGTTGTGTTATTTGGTTACCCTAACCTTTCTTGACAGCTCGGCCCAGTGATAAGTCTGGATTGTCTCTGTTTACAGAAAACTGGTACATCAGCAGATAATGCTGCAGCTCAGTATTTATGGAGTGCTGGATTGCTGGAGATGGAGGAAACTGGAAGTTATTGCTAGAAGAATTCATTACAATGTAAACAGGAGCGAGGAGACAGCACTGACAATGCCTATTTCTGTATTTCTAGATGTTAACTCAGTTTTGCTATTGTCTAGTCACAACAATGCTGTAACTATGGTGTGCAAATGGGAGCTGTGTTGAGCAGAAGCATTTCTGCTGTCCCCCTGGAAGAAGGTGAATACTGGTGGTGTGCAACAGCTGTGATCAGAGACATGGCAGTGTGCAGATGTGAGCCGACACATGCAGGGACTGCTGGAGCAGGACCTCTTTGCTGCATGAGATCTGTCTGCTAGCATCAGAACTCTTCCATTCTGGTGGCACTTTAAAGCAATGGTGGCAACAGAGAGGCTGAATGCCTTGTTCTGGACCTGCCTGGAAGAGCTGCTATCAAGCTGAACACTCCAAGGTTGCTTTGGTTTAATGAACTCTCATCTGGTGTGTTCTGAGCCCCAAAGATAAGGTTTGGAGCTCTTATGTAAGCCTGACAACACAAGTTTTAGGAGATGGCAAACTGCTGGGCCTGTAGCAGTGCACTGGAGTTTATGACATGGGTGGGTGAGAGACTTTCATCAGTTAGCCATAGCCATTTCAGCTGTGGTTTTCAAACAGTGACCTCCTCCTGCATCTGTGTTGCTCAAGCATTTGTGAGCAAGGGTTTGAATGAGCAGAAGATGACAGAGGAGCACAGATAAGCCATAGCATGAGGGGGCAGAGTGGAAGTGGCAGCACTAGAAGAGGTGTGCAGCTCATTTAACTGATTCCGAGGTGTTTGTGTTCGTAAGCGGAAGTGAAGCACAAAATGTGGTGCCTGGATCCTGTCAGGTGCTGTGAGGCATCCCAAGGCTGCGTTCTTCTGAGTAAGACAAAGGCAGAAATTTGGGCTTGCTGGGTGCTACATTCGGGCTCCTCTGTGTTCTGTAAGAATGTCAGAGCCCTGGTGGCACTTGCCCTCTGTGGCAGGGTTCTTCTTGGTGAGAGCAGCCAAGAGCTGTTATCCCCATCTGCTGATTGCTTCCTGGGACAGCCAGTTCCTGCCCCAGGATACCAAAGCTTTCAGCGCTTCTTTGCTGTTCTTGGTGTACAGCTTTCAAAGTGCTGTTGGATGAAAAGTGGCATGCAAATACATGAGATTAATAATTAAGATTGTGTTAATGAGTAGTAATTGTGCATAATGCTGTGCACCACAGAAATCCTCTCCTGGGCTGCCCGACTGCTCCATCTCTTTTAAAGGTGCAGACTGATGATGAGATTCATACCCATAGCTGCAGTTATCCTAGGAGAGGGAATCCTACTGGCAGAGCAAGGCTTTAATGGATTGCAGGGACTTGGGCCTTATTTAATCTAGCATGAAAGCTCAGCACAAGATCTCATGTTTCGTAAGTTTGTGCTTTCCATGGATCACCACGGAAGTTACCTGAGCCCTTTGCTGTACACCAACCAGCCCTCAGCTGTGTGGTTGCTACTGCTTATACTGGTGATGTGCTGTTAGAGCTCTCTCTGGTGTGTTTCAAGGGAGGACACTACAACACGGCAAAGGTAAATGTCTGGGAAAATGTCAGTTTTCTGCTGGTGGCATAAATAAGAGCGAGCGTGTTTGGAGCAGTACCTGAGCTGTGTGTTTTGTATTTGCTGTGTTGTGTAGCACAGCTGGCTCAAAGCCTCAGAGACACCATTATGTTTGCTTCACTGCGTCAGACCCATGCTCTCACACAGCTGAACCACCTGGGTTGCTCGTGTGCCTAAGGCTGAGTGGGGTTGGGTCCTCAACATCTGCCTCTCCTCCTTAGTTGAAGTGTTCTTGGTGTTGTCCAAGTGAAGCCATCTCAGCAGCTGCCTAGGCTGCGGTGATGCTGTTTAAGGTGGAGCTGAGTGCACTGCATTGGTCTTCTAAGGAGGACCATTCATTTGGACTTTCTGGTGCAAAGCTGGTTGCTCTCTATAAGCAGTGTATGCCTTGGTGGGGACTAGAGCCTTGGAGAGGATCCAAAAGATTGATGATGCCTGATTTGTGCCAGAGATTCCCATCAAAGTACACCAAAGAGCTCTAAGAAGACACAAGACCTAAAGAAACAAGAACTTGTCAATGGAAGAAATGTCTCTCAGCAAACTCTGAAGCTGTAAAAGTGTTGCAGCTTACATTCCTAATAGGTGAACTTTACACATTAGCATATCACTATGACACTGAGACAGCCCCCCTTGAGTTGAGAAGCCCCTTACCTACAAGACCCCCCCTCTCAGAGCATGTGCTTGTAGAGGTTAATGCTGTAACTGAAGGTGAGGAAGCCATAAACCAGTCAAGAAGTAGAACAAGAGCTATGCATGGGCAGGAGGAGTGTGGTAACCACAACTGCACACATCTGTGATGCTTTGCGAGCAGGGAGAGCTGGCTCTGTGCAACAGCTCCCAGCTCCTGCCTTTGAGCAAAGCTGAGCTGAATAAAAGACCTCCATGGGTATGTATTGGCTATGGCACATGGGCAGTCAGCTTGGCTTCGGGGATAACATCACTGACAGGCATTGAGAACATCACTGATAGTAGTAATAGCACGGCTGGGCAGTGGCAACATTGTACTCACAGAGGGTCAGGGCCGGCTCAGTCTCACGTTTGAGTCAAGCTGAGGTGTGTTAACCAGGGGAACCCAGAGCCCTCCTGTCAGCCAGCGTGGCTCAGGGCTGAGCTGCACCAGAGAGGCTGTTTGCATTGTATTTGTCTGCAGAGCCTCTGGATGGTTTTACTTACTGTCACAGCTGATTCAGACCCAATTATTTTGAAGGTGCCTATGGCTGAAGAGTGAGGTGAATGGATGACCTCATGCTTGCATTTGTCCCGTTGGGTTTGTGTGGTTTAGGGAGAGAGCTCTCTGGTTTTGTGCAGGGTTGTGAAGGAATGGCTGAGCAATGCTGAGGAACCTGCTCCAGCTCAGGGTGTGCTTGCAGCTGCACCAGGGCTTGCGCAGCTATCTGCAGATCTGGTCAACACTCAAAGCAAGGCCTGGTAACCCCAGCATATCCAGGCTGAAATGAGGGAGGAATAAGAACGTGTTGCCGAAAGAGAAAAGCTGAATTCTGGCAATTCTGGCTCTTAAATGTAGGCGGAAGATGGCAGATAAGGGGAAGGTGTGGCAGGAATCGGGCGAGTCCTCCTCCTCCTCGCATAACGCAGTGAAGGAGTCATGTGTCATCTAGTCTGGGTGCCTCTGGTGCCAGAAAGAATAGGGTGGGGTCGGCTCTTCCTTCTTGGGTCTTATTTTTCCCTTTTCAGCTTTCTTCTCACTGCCGATGCCCCAATTCCCCTGAAACTTCCCATGCCTCGCAGGCAGAAGTCACTGCTTCTGCTCCAGTCTCTTGTGGGTCTGCACAGGAAATGGATTCCTGGGCTGGCCACCAGCCCAAAAGGAATAACAACAATGTTTGAAAATAAGCCCTGCCAAACATTCCACTACAGCTTCCCTTTACCCAGCCCTTAGTCAGGGGAAGTTCTCCTTTTGTCCCAAACATTTCAGAAATGGTTTGTAAGGTTTTTTCCCAGGTCTCCCAGCAGTTAACTGAGTTCCTCTGGATTCCAGAGGGTCTGTTCCCGGTTTGCCTGAGAGAGCCAGAACCAGCAGCACCCAAGAGGACATGCAGCTGCCCTCCCTGGGATGTGGTCAGTTCCCCTGGATATTCTGAATCTCTCCTTTACCTGCTGTTTCACTTTGCAGCAATTCCCACCTACCCACTCTTCAGCAGCTTCCACCTTTCCATCCATCTTGTCAACAACCAGGTAATGGAGTAATTTTCTCCTTGCCCCTCATCCTTCACACACAATGAATAAAAGCATTTCACAGAGAGTGAAACAGCCTTCATGTGAGAGTCTGCTGCTTCCCTCTCGCCCTGCTCAGCACACCCCTCTGGATGCTCCAGGGCAAGGCACTTCCAGAAGTGTTGGTTCAGATGCTATCATCTAGAAAAGGCAGCTGATCCCACACAGCCTGAGTGAGTGTGTTGACAGCTTTTGGCAGCAGGGGTTTGGCACTATCACTTACTCGGGCAGCTTTGTGAACCTGCTCCTCAGCCCCTGCTTAATTCTCTCCAGGTGAAACCAGTTGACCACTGGACAGTCTTGGGATGACTAAAGCAGCATTTCCCGTTAAATTCACCCTCCTCCACACTGCTGCTGACCATGCTCCTCTGTGGCATTCTTGTTTCTTCAGCATGGGTCTCCATTCTTTCTTCCTCCTATCTGTATTTCCTTTGGCTACATTCTTCCCCATTTCTGTGCTCTTTTGAGTCTCCTCTCCACTCCTCCTTTCCAGTGTGACTCTGCTCTTTGCTTTGAGGTTCCCACTTTTGTGGCTCGAGTCACCAGGGGACACAGCTTTTCAGGACTGAGCCATGGTATCTGAGAGGTCTCCAGATGAATATTCTGTGCGGGCTACTTTGCAGTTAGTTTCACTAGGAGGAGCATTCTCCCGTCCTGGCTGTGCTGCTTTGCATTTAGCTAGCATCACAGCTGCTGGCTCTGTGCTGGTGCTCAGTAGTGGTACCCCCAGTGCCTCTGCGGAGCTGTGCTTGGGTGTGGGTTGCAGCCCGGCATCCAGTTCCTTCTGTTGTCTTCTCTGGAGTGGCTTGTGGTTCATGTGTCAGCGAGAGCAAACCACGGCCCCGTGACATCACCTTCCCTTTCAACACTGGGAGTTCAGGTTGCCCAGACCCATCTCAGCCGCAAGTGTGTCGGAGTGCAAAGTGATCCTTGTGCTGCCAGAGCAGCAGGTATGGGTGCACTCCTGAGCCCCACCATGCCTGGGTTCAACTAGAGCAGGGAAATAGCCAAGTCTGAGCGCACACTGGTGCTAAGCCGTGGCAGCCCCTAGGTCACCTCGAGTCATGCTGCTGTACACAGAGCATCTTCTGAAATGGCAGCGAGTGAGGGCCACAAGAGTGGGCCTGAAGTCACTTTAAGCATGATCCCTCCTCTCTCTGCTCATTCCCTGCACACGCTGGGAAGTGTGCAGCTCAGCAGGCACTCTGCAGCTCAGGGTGCTCAGTGATGGAATCCTTACCACCATCTGGCAGTACAAAGTTGGCACAGAATGATCTCAGACCTTCCAATTAGTGCTGAATTGTCTTTGAAAGGATTGAAAATTGGTTCTAGGTTTGGGCTTTGGACATCAAGAATAAAACATCTCTGTTTTTAGCTCACAGTGACTGTGTGGTTTTAGAAACCAAAACAGAAGTAAAGGATCTGTTTGAAAATGTTTTCCTTTAATCTGTGCCAGCAGTAAGAGAGCAATACTAAGCTGTACCAAGTAAGAACAAATATCTTGTTGATGCATCAGGTGAGCTTGCAGTGGTGCTCTCCATCTGCAGTGCACACAGCAGGTGTTAAAGGTGAACAAGCACAGCTCGAGTCTGCTGGAGCTGTTCTTTCCATTTCACTAATTGACTCCGGTAGGCTGGGATTAATTTGTATTTGTATTTGAACAGAGCCCAAAATAATACTGCTGACTTCACAATATGTGCTAGCAGAATGCAAACATCAGGTAAGAGAACTAAGGATTTGTTTGACACTCTTAGCTTTCTAGGTACCCCAAGCACCAGTCTGTTTTAGAGGAGGTTACTGAGCTTGAGAACAGAATTTGAGTTCCTTCTCCCCCTCGGTGTTGTGTACAGGATTTCTCAGTCTTGCAGACTGAAAGTTGAAGTTGCAGACTGAAGTTCTACCAGCTAGCAGAATACCACCAGATTCAGCACATTTTACACAGACTTGCTACTACAGGGCCTTGAGAGGCCTGGAATCTTAAAACCAACATATAAACTCCTGGGGAAAGCAGATTTGGGATGTGCTATTGCTCTGGCAAATGTCTGCCTCCTTTCACATGCAGGATGCATAAACTGCAGATTTGTCTTAAAGAGGCCAGAAGAACAGACAGATTTTAACTGCAAGGACAAACCACACAGAAGGAGATTTAAACTTCATTTGGTATTTCCCTTATTTGTTGCACAACTAAAACTATGACCTGAAATTACGTAGCAGCCTGTGATTCCCACCGACAGCGGAGGGAGATTGTTTATCTGCTGGTTTCTGCAGTGACAGGTGAATGCTATGCAGCTGGCTGCTCGGATGTTGACAGCTGTGGAATGCCTTCTCCCTTAGTCTGTTCAAGTAATTTATCAAGTGAAGTTTTTCTGGATTCAAATGTCAGTCTCTTTTCCTGGTTTCAAAATCACAGATCTCTCTAATAAAATTCATGGCAAATTAATAGTTTTTAATTCAAGAGGATCAAAAAAATGCAGAAGTAATTTGTATGACTTCCAATGACCACTTGTGTCCCTGAAGGTTCTTCCTCGGACCCTTTTCTCATCTCCCTCTTCCCTGTGCCGTGTTTCTGTCACCCACCAGCAGCAGCAGATGCTGTGGGAAGGGAGAAGTTGCAGGCAAATGTTGAGTACTGCCTTTCAGATGGCCTCCTGCCTCCAGCTGTCCGCCGCTCAGCAGCTTCCACCATTGTACCCTTAGGAGCTCTCCCACAGAATCAGTGCCACATACATTGCATCTCTCTGTCCTTCTCCTTCAAAATGCAGTCATTTATGAATGCTGATGAAGATAAACTGGAAGCCCTAACTGGGCAGTTTTCCTGTGTTAGTGACCCTGGATGAGACAAGTGTGGGCTTAAGGAGCTCGATCTGCATAGCACTCATGGCAGTGCTCCTGGGATATTTCTGGTATTCTGTTATAAACTGAAAAGCATTAAGGGGAAAGTTTGATGTATGCACAGACTTACCAGGTGTGCTGGTTTTAGGCTAATTGGAATACTTTAATGAAAAAAATTAGATTCTAGACTGTGAAAAGCAAACACTGGTGATGTCTGCTTCACTCATAGGCTTGCTGTGTAAAAACAAGGACACAAACATAGATAAGACAGAATGTCTATTGGAGTCTGTGTTTCTCTTCTGCTTGGATCTGTGTAACCCAACTAATCACTCTGCTTCTACCCCCCTTGATCCTCCCAACTCACCTTGCATGTAAGGCAGACCCTGGGGTAAGGTAGAGGGGTGGAAAGAAGGTGGAAGGGTGGTTGGGAGCCCCTCCTGGGGACTCTAATTTCTGGCAGGGGCATTGTGTTTCTGTATCACCTTTAACTTGTATATGTCTGGGGATGGGGTGGGGGTGTGTGGTGGGCCTTGCTGCAGCAGAAAGGCAGTCAGCATGTGTGCGTGATACTCCGCAGGGGAGCTGCAGCCCAGGCAAGAGGTGCCTGAGAGTGAGGGGAGCTCCTGTAGCCACCGGTGCGCAGATCTGAGGCACGCTGAGGCCCACAGGCTGCATGGAGGCTTGCAACTCACAGGCACCATCTCTCCCCTGCTCTGGCGTTGCCAGGGAGGTGGCAGAGGGCTGCTTAGTCTCGTCTTGTGCCAAGCATGTGCTGCCAGGGGCAGAACGGAGGACAAGCATCTCTCCTTTCAGCCACAAGATTGTGTCCTGGTCCCTGCCTTTAACCAAAGCTCAGCACTGCTTGACACGGAAACCTTCTTTGCGCCAAGTAGATGGCGTCGTATCTCCTGGTACCCATCAGATCCTCCCTCTAGGTGCCTTGGGGGTTGTTTCAAGTTGTTAATGAAGTCAAAGCACAGCCTGGGCCTATCCAGGGAGTGGCTGAGTTTGTGTAGCTGAAGAGTAATCACAAGACAATTTTCTAAAAACAATAGGAGATGAAAGAGGAAGCTTTAACCACTTCCCAGTTGAGTAAAGCCAATTCTGCTGATTCACATCTGTGCAGAACGAGAGGGCTTTCTTCTGCCCAGTCCTTTCCCATTGCCAGGACTAGGTTGATGTGAGAGAGCAAGCGGAGGCTCCCAGGTGCACAGCAGTCAAACACAGACTCTTCAGCTATAATGACCTCTATAAACTTCATCCGAGCTTCCAGTTTTTAACTTCTCTTCCCACCACATTCTTTACATGGATACCCTGGTGCTACTGGAGGGTGCTTGGGCAGAATCCCCACACTCACCAATGCACCCCAGATTCTTACAGTGTGTATCCACAGTGGCACAGCCACCATTTGCCCTGTGCAGGGTGGGAAGGGCTGACTGCAATAACCTGTAAGTTAGGTGAGCTGAACACTGCCACTGGCAACAGCAGAGAGGTGCTGTGGCCTCTGGAGTTGGCTCTAGCCCTGCACAAAAGCAGCTGCTGGCAAGCCCTCGCCGTTGTAACCTAAAGAGACAGGTCACAAGAAGAGCTCAGGCTGCAAGGGGAGCAGCACTTTCTGTACCAGATGGACCCTTCGTGAAAGAGGAACTGGAGACACCTTCACTGCTCAGTTCCATAACAAAGAATGCAAGAAAAGATTTTCAACCGCATCTGACGTGTATGAAGGAACCGAGATGATTTATAAGCTTTTAAGTGACAATAATTGACCGGCCAGGATTCAGCATGTGTGGTCTGGAGGGAAATGCAGTCACGTGCATTGTGATTGGCCTTTATTGAAATCAGGAGTGAAAGCTCTGCTCTCTCTCCGGGGCACCCTTAATTGGTTCTAACGAGGTACTTGTTAAGCTCCTGCGGTGTCTGCCGCAGTCCCGGGCAGCAGCGCAGCCCGGAAGGATTCATTGTAAGCAGTGCCCAGAGTCTGACCAGGAGCCCTCGGGAGCAGCAACAGCGGTGGTGTCTCAGAGCAGGACAAAGTCCCTCCTGGATTCACTCTGAGTAAGTGAGAGACTTTGTCTTTGTGTGGACGCTCCACTGATCGTCTCCCGTGTGTTGCAAACCGATTTAAGAAGGTGTTAAATGACTCTTCCGTAGCTGGCCACGGCTCCGCTCACAACGGTCATCAGTGGAGCCTGGGCTGAGCGGCAGGGTGCAGCTTCCTCAGTCCCTGGGTAGCTCTTAGACTCTTCCATGTCTGTTTTGTGAGGTGACAGTGGGCACAGCCCTTAACACTGTCTCTAGATGTGTTTCCTCTGTCTCTTACGTGCTTCCACAGCAGGACAGGTGCATTTGGCATTCTCAGCACGGTGGTGGCAGGGGAAGTAGAGGGACAGGAGTGCTCTCACTGCAATGCTCCGGATAGCAGCAGGGGAGTCTGTGTTCAGTGGAAAGGACCAGCAAAGGCAGCCTTGGATGCAGGCAGGCCCAGTCCAGAGAGCTTCCAGGTGGTTCCTGGCTGTCATTAGGATTCCAGCTTTAGCCTGAGGGGCCAGCACTTCTCACCGAAACCCAGGACTGTTTTCACAAGCGGGTGGGGGCAGCGACAAGCTGCTCGAGCCTGATGCTTTGTCATTATCATCCGTTACTGGGGACCCAAGTTCTGGACAGGTGCCATTTTGGAGGATTTTGTCTGGGTTTAATCAACTATCAAGTAATCTAGAAAAAGCCTTTAGAGTTAATTAATCTATCACTTCATCATTCTGGAAAAACTCAGTTTTTCTGTCTTACTGTTCTGCCATATTCTAGAGCTGCTGGTGCTTAACTGGCCCTGGGTGTGCTGTGGTTGCCTGGCCTGCAGTGCCTGTGCTGGGATCTGCATGGGTGCTCCTTAGAAGGAATGCAGGCTGTGGGCTTTCCATTTGGATCTTTGTTTGCATTTCTCTATATGCTCCTGATAGGCTTTTAAAAAAGATAGTTGTGAATTATTTGAAATGGGTTGAAAGTGAAAACTTTGTCATGTGAAAACCAATCTGTTAACACCCAAACTTTGTCACCTCTTACTTTGTTTTCCTTTCCTGTTGCATCCTGAGAAGTGGAATCAAGAGGGAGTGGGACAGCTTGGGAGCTGAGCAAGGAACAGTTGAAAATGCCAAAGTGGTTGGCTGGCTTTGAATACTGAAATTGCAAATAATCTGTTGTAGCTTTAAGTGAGGTCCTGTATGTATGCGGAGCATTTTCAGAGGGTTACCACATTTGACCCCTTTTCGGATCGTGCCAGTGGATGTCAGAATAGCTCACCCCTCACTGCGAGTCTGCGGAGACTGGAAGATGGGGCTGGAGTAGCCCTTCCTGAGAAAGAGTTCCATTGTGTCTGTTTCTATGAGGGCTAGCAACAAAAATATTGGCAATGAACCTATCAGGGAGTTTATGGGCAATTACTTCCTTTCCTGCCCCCCCCCTTTTTTTTTAATAGTTGCAAAAACCAAGCATATAAATACACATTTTATGACTGAAAACCAAAAGAAACAGTTTGCATTTAAGTTATGTTGTTTGACTAAAAAGAGTTCAGTCACTCCAGGAACTTGAGAGCTTGTAAAGCTGCTACTTTTTGTAGGCATTTCTTAATGTAGCTGTCACAGCTTGCATTAGTGAGGGTAAACAGGGATCAGATTAGGCACTGGAGAATCAAGGGCTTCACTAACTTGTGACATTTCATTCAGAAAGGCTTTTCTTTGCTCATATCAATAGGAATTACAGTCAATCTCCAAAAATGTGTAATAGTGCAAGCCTGGGACATTGTACAAGTTTGCAGAATCTCATACTCGCTACTCAGCATGGAGGACTGGTTGCAGTGTTAGTTACTACTGCGTGCTCAGCAGACACTGGTCCTGCTTCAGTGCTGCCAGGCTTTCCAGCACTGGGACAGAAATAGAGCCAAGGATAAGGGGTTGCTTTTCCACAACTAAGATTGGGGAATGTTTAATTCTCTAGGAGTTCTGTAGAAGCTGAAAGAGCCAAAACAATTTCTGGCAACTTAGATTCATCCTGACATAGAAATGACATCATTAGCTCAAGTCCCAGGAGAGGTTCTGTGCTTCATGCTTTACTGTTCCTGAGATTCCTTTATGGATACCAGCAGTGCAGAGGGCCAGGAAAACAGTTCAGAGCAGCCTGAGTCCTCCTTCTGCCTCCGAATGTGTGTCTGGGGATATACAGACATGTCGCAGATGTTGATCAGGACGTCTACTGCAAAAGGCTATTTAGCATCACCCTTTGAAAGCTTTCAGTCTGTTGTCTCCCCATCTCTGTGCTTCCTTGTTCGGGCATTGTTCTTCCTTTCCTGACTGAATACTTGCACAGTGATCAGGGCTGCTACTAGCCCTTACTGCCCCTTTTCCTCACCAATGTTTATCAGAGCTAGTGAGTCCTGTGCAATTTGAATTGAAAGGTGGAAAGTGCTCTAGTGACTTGGCGTCCTGCTGCAGCTAAACCTCCTCTGGATCCCAGGAGGGAAACCCAGCAGTTGCTGATCTTCTCAGGAGGCAGAAAGTCCTGCAGGGCTCCTGTGTGAGATGGCTGCTCTGTCTGACATTTTGCTGCTTCAAAGAGAGAGTATTTTTATAACCTATCTCCTCCAATGCCTGTGTTGGCTCCCCAGTCCTAACCTAACTACTGTTTTGTGTGGCATTAGGCTAAAATATTTTGGTTTATGGAAGTCTTCCAATGTGGCATCCTAAAAACAGTATCTGAAATCTGTTGCCTGCTTTATTGTTAGTGACATGTTCTGTCATTGTGTACCCCAGTTCAAAACAGGGATTTTATTTACTTTTATTAAAATTGCTTGGCTGTGTCTTGGCTCTTACTAAGGTCTTCGAGTCTGCAGGCATTGTCCATGACACCTACCTGTGCTGAGAAAGGCTGCTAGTCAGGAAGGGGCTCTTGCACCCAATAGAACCTTAGAGTAATGGAGTTTACTCAAACTGGCCCCACAGCCTGTGCCTGACACATGGCATCGTGAGAGAGAGGCTCAAGAGGATCCAAGCTCAGCAACAGAGCTTCATGATTTTTGTAAGTTCTGAGCAGCTGAATTGGAGTAACCTTAGCTCACTTGGTGCTTACACAGCACCAGCACTCCTGGAAACAACTCTGTGTGTCTGGGAGTATCTACTGCTTGTACTGGTGACGAGGTCATTTCTCCTACCCAGCTAGGAGATCTCTCCCCTTACAGCCTGGATTCCTGTGCTTGCTCTGGAAGTCTTTGGCCACACAGCCCTTAAAATGCTCTGACCGCTTAACTGGTGTCTGAGCTGGAAGGCAGCTAACTCCTCATCAGAGAGAGCCTCTTGTATGAGATGACTCCAGCTTCCAGGAGGGTGAATTGTTTGTAGAGATGTCTCTTTCTGGTCGCTGGTTTGGTGGTGTGTGTGTTTTTTCGGTGGTGGGGTTATTTGGTGTGGTTTTGGGTTTTGGTTGGTTTTTTTTGTTTGGTGGTTGTTGTTTGGATTTGCTGTGGGGTTTTTTTGTTTTGTTTTTTTTGGGTTGTGTTGTTTTTTTTTTTTTTTTTAATGGCTCTATTTTAGAATGGCTTTTTGGTAGGGAAAGCAGGGACAGAGGAGTTGAAAAGTCTTGGTGCTAATCCTAGTAGGTATTTGTTTGCACAATCCACTTCTACCTGTGTTTCACTAGAGTGTTTTTAGTTGTAGTTTGTTTTGTTTAGGTTTGGTTTTCCTTGTTTTCTCATTCCTGAGTAGCTCATGTTTGTCTCTAAAGGGTATTGTTCAAAGTGTGAAGAAACTTCAGTTTCTCAGATGAAAGATCCTATATAAGCTTAAAGGATGACATTTTGGAGGTAATAAAATCTGCATTTGGAAAGGAAAACAGTGGCTTCAACTTTTTCCATGTGCAGTTTCATGTAGCTGCTGTAAGCTCAAAGAGAACTTCTTAGGTACTGTGCTGTGGGTTTTATCTGAGCTGGATTAAATCCCAAATGCAAAGGAGGTAAGAACACCCAGGCTTTCCCTCTTTTCCTGGCTCCATCTCACCTTTCCAAGAGTCCGTGATCCGCAAACTGAAGCTGTAGTTCTCTAAACAAGTGCTTTGTGCTCCCATGTGGTCTGGGAACTGTAAAAACGGCCATATTCCAGTCTTTTTGCAGAGACACACAGTGAAAACACTCAAAGCCCTACTAAAACTTCTAAGTGTTAGTTCTCGACTTCCCAGCTCAGGCAATAAGTCCTGCTGTCCTTAGGTGCACTCTGTCTGGGCCAGATTCCTGCTCACAGGAGTGGTTGTTTTGCCTACAGGAGGGCTGAGGGACAAGGTGTCAAAGTCTTGAGAGAGGTCTGGTTCTCAGTGACATTTGTATGGCTCCTGGCACCCGGTGACAGCAGCTCGCACTGCCCGGACTCTGCAGAGGTGGTTCTGCATTCCGCAGCTGCATGGCAGTTCAGCGAGAGCCGGTTGCTGTTGCTGGGGTGCACATCGCGGCGGTGCGGGAGCAGTTTCCTTTGTCCTTGCCGAAGCCTAGGGCAGCCGGAGCACGCCCGAGCCCTGCTGGAGCTCGGTGCAGCCTGCCTGAGCTCTCGGTGCTCCAGGAGAGGGAGCTCCCTTTCCAGCCATCCCAGCTGGCGCTCCGCGGGAGGAGGCTTCCCCAGCCCATAGCCCATGCCTGGCTGGTTGCTCGCCCAGAATCGTCTGGGCAGCGCACAACCACCCTTGGAAGCATTGGTTACCTCTGCTCAGCGCAGCAAATACCATGGCGTGACATATTCTTGACAGGGGAGCGCTTATTGTTAGCGTTTAATGTGAAAGCCATTGCGCATTGTCTGCTCTCTTCCCTCCTCTGCTGCCTTTCGCCTATTAAGGAAGCCGAGCAGCCTCCGAGGGTGCTGCTTCCTCCCCGCAGCGATCGCTGCTGTGCCCTGCGGGAAGCGGGGCAGGAGCGCCCCGCAGCACGGCTCGGGCCCGTCGGCGCTCCTGCGGCAGCCTTGGCGCTGTCCCAGGGAGAGGCTGAAGTGTGCCCGAAGCAAAACTTGCTCGCTGCGGCCTCCTCCCACCCACGGTAGCTGGGAAGCAGCCGACGAAGCGCAGCTCCGAGTGCCCAGGCTGCCCTGCCCTGCCCTGCGCGGCGGCACAAAGCCCTCCTTGCAGAGTGGCTGCCCGGCTCGCTGGCACTGAAGCACCCGGCCTGGGCTGGCAAGGACAAAAATGGTCCTTACTTGTTGAAATGAGTTCGAATTAGAGAGGAGCACAAAGGGAAGCAGGGTAATGGGCTGGGATGTTTTATGGGCCCGCAGAGGTGAAGCATTCAGACAATTGTGCAGAACATCTGCCTCTGAGCTGTCCTGGGGAGTCCTTGACTCCTTCCGTGAGCCTCTTGCTTGTGCACCTCCCAAAGCCACATGGCCCCGAAGCTGGGAGAGCACAGAGCTGACCTTGCTGCCTGGACCCGTGGGGCACACTTACCAGCTGCTGGCCCAGGTACCCATCTCTGGCCTTGGCACCGCAGTCCCCTGACGGGCAAGGAATATCTGCTGAGTCAGCAAGCCTAGGACTGCCTTTCTCCCTCTTTCCCTCTCGCACACTTTGAAAACCTGCCCCATGTATAATGGAAAAGTTCAGACCCTAGACAGAAAACAGACAGAAAGCACTGGGCTGTGTTTGTGTCTAGATTACTTGACAAGTTTGGTTAAAAATAATTAGTTTTAATCTAATCTTATGATTTGGGGTGTTTGAGGGTGGAGAGAATTTGGACTGGGAAGACCAGCTCTGAAGCACTCTATCTGCTCTCTGTGCAGATGCCAGCATCTCTGAAGGCAAAGCAGACAGAAACATTTTCCTGTGCTATTTCTGTGTAATATGAAGCAACATAGGGAAATTAATATGGAAATTAAAAACCAACCAAACAAATCAGTTTCACACATATTTTAAATTAACAGAACATGAAAGTTCAAGAGAAAGGGAAAGAACCTTTTAAGTTTTTGAGCACCTTTTGTGCTTGTTTCACAATATGCTGATGTTAGTAAACAAATACTAACCAAGACCAATTTCCCACATCATGTTATCTAGCAAGAGGTTTCGATGCAGGTTGTGGAGGACTAAGCAAGCACTGGGCAGGGTGGTGCATTAGTACAGAGGTGTGAGATCAGTAATGTAATGAGCTGTCTGCGGTGAGAAAATAGCAAGAGGAGCCAACGGTGCTCTGTGTGCCTTGGAATGGTCTGACTTGTGACAGAGCTCTTCTCAAAGCACATCTCATGTCCCAGGAAAACACCCAGTGATGCCTTAATAGTCCTCTTGGAAACTGTGTCCATGATGAATGGACTTTAAGGCTTAGTAGATTTACTTGCTGCAGTTTATTGAGCTAATGAGCCCACACTTTGTTAACTATCCATGAAGATTGAGCATTTTGCCGAATTGTTTGTTCGGAATTGTTTGGTGAACAGGACATGGCAGCATACTGCAGGCGACAGCTGCTGCTCTCAAGTTCCCTGTTCGCGCTCTGTAATTAGCCAGATAAGCCATGTGGGTTTGTTTTGCTGCCGTTGGATGTCTTCCAGGTGTAGTTTTCAGGGAAGCTGGGCACACAGTGTAGGAAATGCATCGTCCCCAAGTGATCGCTGCAGTTCCAGAGAGCAGCAGACACTTGGACCAGAAGAGCAGAGCAGCGAGCTGTCGCCTCTGCTGTGGCGCTTGGTGGGTAGCTGTAGGGAGGGAATGTCTGCAGGCTGCCGCTGGAGGTGTGCTTGGTTGCGCAGAGCAGAGCAATTCCACCTCCAATTAGCTCCCAGTGATTTTTATCGCAGGCACCTGTGTTGTGAAGCCAGCCTTGTAACTCTGTTAATTGTCCGTCCTGTTGCGCTGGGCTCTCCGACAGATGGCCTCTGCTTTTTAACCCATGAGGAAGCCTGTCAGAGAGTGCGACTGTAAGAGCTGCCTGACCCCGCCAATGCCACTGCGTGACTGGTTCCAGGGAAGCAGCAGAGTCTGGCCCGGGTTTGTCAGCCAGTGCGGGCTGTCCCTGTGTTCACCCCCGTTGGGAAATCTGCGCCTCCGCAGCAGCCGCTGACCGGAGCTGAGCAGGCTTGACCGGCAGTGCCGCTGCGGCGATGCTCTGCCCGCCGCATCGCAGCCGAGTCTAGGTGGATGCTTTCTCGACTCATCACAGTCACACAGCTGGGCCTTTAACTGAGGCAGCAGGACTCCAGACAGCGGCTGTGGCACAGCCGCCGGTGCTCAGCTCCATTATCTCTGTTCTTTAAGGCTTTCAGAAAACCTCGAACCCTGACTCCTACACCCAAACAAGCACACACTAGCACCAGAGCTAAGCCAACTTTTTAACTCCCAGTCATTAAGGATGTCAAAACATTCTGATATATGATATAAACTCATTATGACTGGATTTTGTTTTTATTAATGTGAGGGTTAGGTAGTGAAGAAGAGAAGATTTGGTAAAGCCTCTTACTGCTCACAGACAATGTGATCTGGTAGTTTAACCTTGTAATGCTTGAAAGGGCTCGTTAAGCCCCAATCACGGCACAGTAAGTGCTAATGTTTTAAAAGTGTATAATAAGACCTAAACATTTTAATAGCATATTAGCTTGTAACATAAACCAAACACAGTCACAGTGTTGTCTTTTTCCTATAGCAAGTTCAAACACGAAACTGATACTTTTAGCAACTGTTAGAAAGTTGAGGGGGTTTTGGTTGTCCTTCCTACTTAAAAAACAAGCAGCAGAAAATAAAGCCAGGAAATTCCTCTATCAGAAATTTGTTTGGAGTGGCATTCTTAATGCTGCAAAACTGGCTCTGAGGTGTTCCCATGCTTGCAAGCAGAGTGTGCTGTGAGAGACGAGGCTGGGTTTGGGTGAGAGGATGTCTTGTGTGGGGAAAATGGCTTTGCTCAAAAAGTTTTGCTTGGATCTGATAATTGAATGTCATTTGTGAACAGAAACTGTGGGCTGGGCTCTTGCCAGAGCAAAAGGTGGATGAACAATCTGGAGTGGGGGTTTGGTTGTCAATGCAATCTGGGGCCTGTGGCTGTGGAGCAGAGTTGTGGGGTCACTGGTACGGTGGCCTGGCAATTTCCTTTGGGAAAGAAATACCAGCAAAGCACAGCATCACCTGCAAGCGTCCTCTCTTAATTGCTTTGGAATCTCCTGATGAGTGATTCCAGGCACACCTTCCCTCCAAGGAGCTGAGCACACCACCTCTGCAACTATCCCAGCCCCTCCCAGGTTACGGCAAGGCATCTGAGCCACCTTTGGGACCTTCATCTTCCCCATGGGACTGTGAGGGGAAGTTTTGGCTCAGTCATTTCAGCACAGGTTTGATTGCAGCTGCTCCTGCTTTCACACAGTGTCTGTGACCCCAGTGCCCTCAGTGGTGATGGCAGGAGCAGGAGAGCAGTGCCTCTGCAGTTTGTAGAACAAGTCTGGAAGCAGCTGAGTGATGCCAGCTCAGCACTGTCCTCATGGCAGCCAGCTGAGAGTGGGCTCTAGCCTCCTTTGGTGTGGGCAATCACAACGATGTGGATTTGGTCCATAAGCTGTTGTGTCCATGCAGCTGCCTCTGCATGGCTGTTCTGTTACCAGGAGAGGATGAGGGATCCGAACTCGGTGGCCTGGAGGTGAAACTTCCTTAGAGTTGTGCACTGCTCCTGCTGTGCAGGAGCTCTCTGGGGCTTCCTGTCTGGCAGGTGGTGGGTGGGCTGCTGGAGGCGCATTCTGAAACCCCAGCATTGTTTTGGCAAGTCAGCTCTGATCCAGGTCTGAACAGGTGAAGAGTCCCAGGGTGGCTCCCTCTTGAGAGCTGGTGTCTGTTTGCTGGTGCTGCCTGGGTAGTACTTAGAGGGCAGCTTCCACAGTGAGAGCCCTGGGCATGCCAGGAGGCTGTGGAGAGGATGAAATGGCTCCTGGGGGGGCTTTCTGCAGCAGCTGAGGAGAGCTGTGCCATGCAGCACAGCAAGGGGCTGGTCTGCAGGGAGCTGTATTTGGGTGGAATCCAGTGTGCAAAGGAAGCAAGGGAGCAGTGTGGCTCTTGTGGCATGCCTGGGTGCTGTTACTCTGAGGCAAGAATGCTGTTCCCTTGCTATGTGCTTATTTATCCCATGCAGCAGTTGGAAGTAACTAAAATACAACATCAAATACCTCCCTTATTCTGAAATAAGAGTGAGCAGAGGGAGGAGAAATAATTCTAATATAATTCCAGAGGTTTGACTGGAATCACCAATGTGATTAATAGATTCATAGAATGGGTTGGATTGGAAGGGACTTTCAAGATCAGGTAGCTCCAACCCCTTGCCATGGACAGGGACACCTCCCACTAGCCCAGGTTGCTGAAGGCCTCATCCAACCTGGCTTTGAACACCTCCAAGTAGGGGGCATCCACAATGCACTGGCACAGGTTGCCCAGGGACAAGTGTACCCGTGCCATGCAAGTGGGAAAATGTGCTGTGAAGACAAGCCCTGGCCACAGGGAGGAGATCCTAGAGTGCTGCAGACCTCACCTGTAGAAATAACTCTCTGGAATCTCAGACTAATAATGCCTTGTTTTTAGTAGATAATCTGAGAAAATAAAAGGAAAGGGCTTAATGTCTGCTTGGGCTGTATTCTGGCATCAACATGATTGATGGCATCTGGTGGGGGTGAACCAGGGCTGAGGATGTGTTGCTGCACTGATACTGTTGTTGCCTGTGGGTTGGGGAGTGATGCAGAGGATGCTCTTGGAGCCTTTATCTCTTTGGCAAACAGAACAGAGGGGAAAGCCAGCACAGAAAGTCTGCTTGGAGAAAGCAAGCTCTGGCTCCACACTGGGCTACATCTAGGGCACTTTGCCTCTCCATTCTGTTTCTCTCCAAATCCTGAGTTTAGGCTCATCTGACTGGGAACTACCAGCCTAGGGTCCCTTGGTGCAAGGCAGGTCTTTGTTTGGACAGACCAATCTATGTATCTGTTCTGCTGGTTCTGCTCTGCCCTGAGTTGTTTGGCAGGGGTCACCGCACCAGAGGGAAGTGCCAGATAGGCAGCTTGAGTCACCAGGGATCAGCAGTGGCTGCTGGCTAAAAGGAGCTGACAGACGCTGAGGAGGCAGTGCTGTGCTGATTGCCTAAGGACCACTTTTGAAATGCGATGCAGTCTGCACCGTGTCTGCATCCTTCTTGTCTGGCACCTTCTGCTGTGGAGCAGTGTCAGTGTGGAGCAGCGGCTGTCGCCTTTGTGCCTCTGGGAAGGAGCCAGGTCATTTCAGAGCCACAGAATGGTTGCAGCAGGAAGGGACCTGCAGAGATCACCTTATACAAAATGTCTGCCCAGAGTCACTTAGAGTAGGTTTCCTAGGACCACCTCTCCAAGGATGGAGATTCCACAACCTGTCTGGGCAGTCTGTTACCACTTTTGAAAGCCCTCTGAGCACAGCCTGTCCTCTGGCAGCAGCTCACTGCACAAGATATTATGACACTCATTGCCGTGATGTGGTGGCTAGAAGGAAAGCTCTCTTCATACCAGCACTAACCCAGGTAGCTTTCTGCTGCTGCTTCCAGATGTGCCCATAGGAGCAGCTTTCGCAGCAGCTGTGCTTTCCTCAGGTACTGCTTTTCTTTAAGGAAAATACCTGACCTATGCTGGGATGGCATCTAGAGACTCATTCTTGAGTAAATCAAACCCTTGTAGGTCATCTCTATGTGACTGTAGGCCTGCTTTGGTGACTTGGTCTGCAGCCGAAACCTTAAAGAATGAAGCATGCAGGCTCTAGGTTCTGTGGCATCTTAATCTGGCATGTCACACCCATGAGTGCTGTGGGTTCACCATGCTTCATGGTTCCTGAGAGACTTCATTTTGGTTTAAAGGAGCTGGCCTGTATTACCATGCAAGGGCTACGGTCTGTAGGCTTTGTGGAGTGCATCTCTGCTAAAGGCAGTAGATGCGGCATACTCCACTCTGGAGTGTTTGTGAGTTCCTGGGAGAGAAGGCTTAAGAAGGAAGTGTGGAAGGTTAGAAGAACCTGTGTGAAAGCCCAGCTGCTTTCCGTATGGTGTATGCCACACTGAGATCATAACACTTCTAAGCTGCCAGGCTGAGTGAGTACCTGGAGCACTTTCAAAGTCCATAAAAACCATCGAAGAAAATGCTTTAAGTGAAGTCTCTAGGCCCTGTGAAATAGCATTGCACATGGTGCCTGTACCTGGATTAACTGTACCTGAGGGCGAGCCAACCGTACCTGCTTCTAGCCCTTTTTATGTCACCAGGAGTGTTTGTGGGTGCTGAGTGTTCAGGCTGTGTTTTGACAGGCACTGCTCCTGACTGCCTGCAGGCTCGGGTACTCTGTGTGCAGAGTGCAGGGGGTCTGTGTGCCAGGGCAGAGGGGCTCAGCCGCTCCTCTGTTCCAGGAGCCCAAGCTGCTGCACCTGCCCTGGGAGCAGGGCTGAGCAATCCAGAGTCAGCTCTGTGCTCAGCTCTGGGTGCCTGCTAAAGCTCAGGTAGAGTTTGGCCAGCAAGGAGATCCAGCAGAAAATTCTTGTGCCTACCAATGTATGGAGACATCTCCTGTGGGTGAAGCACGTCAGGAGACTGGAGCAGTGTTAGCCAGGCAATAGGTGGGCAGCTTTTTTGTTTGCACTCTAATGATGTTATTTAAAATACAAGCATGTGGCTTAGGCTATTCAGTCAGCTCGACTGCAAGAACCAATAAAAAGGCAAAACATGCAGAGAGGGCAAGTAATAACAAAAGGTTTGCCAGATGCTTGTGAGCTCTAAGCTTTGGGAAGATCTACAGCATTGCCTTGTGTAAAGGCCTTCATGAGCCTGGGAGTTTCAGCCAGCTTGGCACTGACCTGCAAACTTGCAGTGGTGGAAATGCAGCAGAGCTCTGATGACTTGTTAACAGACATGTGCTTCCACTTGGTTAGCACGGACAGGAATCACCCCTGGGTAGCTGTGGAGCTTGGAAAGTGAATCTAACTTCTGTGGACATCATTTAGAGAGTTGAAAGTGAGTGACCCAGGGTACAAACCGAGGGGAGCGTGGGCTGGTATGAAAGGCTGGACCTTACACAGCAGCCTAGCAGCACCTCCTGCACCAGGTTAAAGGGCAGATTTGTGTCTTTTCCAGCACACTGAAATGCACAAAGCCTTGTGACAGAGTTGATGAGTAGAGATGGAAGAGATTGTAGCAACTCATTTGTGTCAGGCTGCTGCTTCTGCAAAATGTGAGGTCAGGTGAAGTGAGCTCCTCTTCAGGCAGCCTGTGGGATCAGAACAGCTTTTAAACAGTGCAAGTTCTCTTTTTTTCTTGGAACAAAAATGTTGATGTGAAATTGAAAACTCCTTTCAAATGCCTGCTGGGCTGGCAGAATGCCAGCTGTTTTGGCTTGGCTCTCTCTTTCACTCCCTTCCTATTGTTTACAGACAACATACTCGAGTCTCGCTGACTGTATGTAAATATCAACTAATTACCTGCAAGAGGATTTGGAAAAGGGCACCACTGGAGAATTTTCATGTCTTAGACTGGTCAGGAATAGACCTTGATACAGACAAATTACAAAATGCTGTCCTAAGCAAAGTGCATGGGACATAGGCAGAGAGAAAGGAGGTAGAGAGAGGCATAGAGTGCTGGCAGCCAGAGCTTTCTGCCCCCTGGTTAGAACTGAGGTAGTGGATGGCGCCCAGCTTCTGCCTCGGGTTGCATGTGCTGATGGGGAAGGTCTTCCAGATGCGCCATGTTGGCCAGAGTCAAGCAGGAGGTGCGTTTTGGTCAGAGTACATCAATGCTGTGCTGCTGAGCTGGATTTTAGCTGCATTCACGACCTAGCCCCTTGGTAGCCCTGTAAGGCTGTCTTCAGCGCTGAACTGGTTTACGCACAAAGCTTGCTGCACTGAGTGCCTGTCCTAGCACAAGTTTCCCTGCAGTGTGCACTGGAGCTTGTGCACTGCCGGTGAGGAGAAATCCTTCAGAGGCTGTTAGCCTTGCAATGCTTTAGCCATGGCCTTCTTGGAAGACAAAAGAGCTCTCTTGCAGCTGGGCCAGCTGTCTGGAAAGGAGTCGTACAGCACTTCTGTGCAAAGTGCTGTGAGATCTGATCTCCAACTCGGGTAGCTGTGAAATTAAAGGTGTAAAATGTCTGTGATTTTTTTTTTTTTTTTTTTTTTTTTTTTGGGAGAGAGGGGATCTCATCTGGCCTGAGTGGTGGTGGTGGTGGTCACATAAATAGCTGCCTCAGCCAGCCATGGAAGTGTGGGGCATGAAAGCTCATGAGAGGTGCTTGGCTGCTTGTGGCTAAAGAGTCACTGCACTTCGATGGTGCAGCCACCACAGAGGAGGCCAACCCAGGCAGTGGCTTTGTCTTGCTGTCGGCCAAGGAACTCTTGATGTTCCTGAATTTTTAGAATGTATAGAATCATCTTTCTCTTACTCACAGCACTCCTTCTTTTGGTTTAGTATTCTTTCTACTTAGATGTGTTGAAATAAGGAATACAAAAGGTAACCGGGAGTCTGGCAGGCTTTTGTCTGCTCTTATCCCCGTGCCATTGAGTTTTACACACAGAAATGTGATTAGTGACCCAGTGTGGCCTGGATTTCAGTGCTTGATCGAGAGATGTAACTCAGCTTTGCATAGATTTATAGCAGATTCTCTGACTTTTTGGAAAAAGAAGTTTAAAAGTTCATATCAAATATTTTATCTGCCTCAAAAGATTATGTGATGGGGAGGGAGAAGAGGTAGATCCTGTTATGACTAAGGAGATTTTCTTTGGGAGCCTCATCTGTTAGCTGCGCTGATCTGTGCTCAGGAATCACACCACGCTTAGTTTGCAGCCTACTGTGCAAAGCTGCACACAATGTGTTAATGATATTGGTACTTCAGTAGCTGTGTTCTGCACTGATTAGTAGAGCTGCACGGTGCATTGCTCGTCCTGGATCCCTTTCAGTGCTGCTGCACACTCTGTCAGTGTGTGAAAGCATGTGTGTGCAGGCCAGCACACCTTGGGAGCTCTGCAGAGCAGCTCAAAGCCTCCAGTGCTCCATGGTGCTCCTCATGCTGAGCAAGGGAACAGCCTGGGGGCTGACAGAGATTGCTGTGGAAGGACAACTCCTCTGGCTTAGGGGATGGAACCCACCAGAATCCTTGTCCATTGCCTGGATTAAGTGTGAGGGGAAAAAGACCTGCTGGACAGCTTGAATGCTGATCCATTCTCCCCACCTCTGTAACGTACACAGGGCAGTCTAGTGGCAGGGCTGAGCAGATTTCTGGGAGGAACCCTAGGATCTGAGAGAAGACTTGAGTTGATCCTTTGCAACGCAGTATCTGCTGCCAGATCTTGGAGTGGTGCATGCTGTACTGCAGTGTGCTCCCAGAGCATTTTGACCTCAGCATCTGGTGACATGTGTAGGAAAACCACAGCAACTTCTTTGGTTCTGAACCAGGTATGAGCACCTGGGCAGAGATTTAAAGGTTTTATGAACTAATTCTTTATCAATGCTGACTTCAGGGTTCAGGAGCAGTTAGGCAAATTAAATATTTAAATTGAGGAAGAGAGAACACCTCAGAATATGCTGCTGTGTCGCTGCACACCCTGGAAGGATCCATGTTTTGAGCACTGCAGAGTTCACTCTCATCTCGGGAAGGACAGAACAGCTGCAGGCAACCAAAGGCAGAGAACAGTTTCCAGGAGGATTAGCAGCCTGGTTGAGTAAGAGACAAATGAGCTGCCAAGTGGCCTGTAGAGGTGGTGAGGGGTACTGGTCAGTGTTGCAGAATGTGCTACACTGTTCAAAGCAAGATATCCTCTAGAAAGTAAGCATCATTGCTGGCATCCCCAGAGCAGTCTTTCTTGCAGTGCTTTAAATAAGTACCACTTTGCTGCCTGCAGGTGAGTTCTCAGGAGCGTGTGAGGGTGCCTGGGTCGGTGTGACTGGGGGGCTGTAGGCTGCAGCACTCAAGGGATGCTCTGCTGTGCTGCTCTCCCACTTCTCCAGACAGCTCTGTCAGAAGAGAACTCTCTCTTCCTGCAGTACTGTGCTGGTGTCGTTTGGCCTCTTCAATGAGGCTCTTCATTTCCATGATGTCAGAAGAAATCAGGTGTCTGGAGAACCAAAGATTGAGTTCTTTTATCTCCCATTACATCTGTTACGGTGAGTGGATAAAAGCTGAGAATAGTTCCCCTCTAAACACTTACTAAAGCACACCTGCTTTGTTTCTTGATGTTCACAGAACTGCTACAGTGCTTGAAAACTTCAGTACTATTAAGATGAAATTCAAGCTCTAGTAGAGCCAGAGAAATGTTTGGCTTTTAGCCATGTTTTTTCCTGAATGTAAATACAGTAACAGTGTAAAAACAAAATAAAAAATTAAAAGCTTAGACCTCAAAGATTTCCCCTGGTACAAAGGAATCCAGTGTGAAATGGTGTCACACAAAAGACTTCTGCTGCTGTATGGCCCAAGGTTAAACAGTCATTTAATTTTATCTCTTATAATAAGTTACCAGATAGCAGTTAATAATTGAAGAGAATCCCATCTGTCATAGCAAAAGCCTTCTAGAATAAAAGAATAATTAAAAAACTAGAAATTACTTAGGGGGCAATGAGTGCACCTTTGCCATGGCCTGTGAGTGCACAAAACAAGGCCTTTCTGATTCCCTGTGTGTGAAACCCATGGAATAGTTCAAGATCCATCAAGAGAAAGAAATAATGAGGAGGATAATGATCAGAGTGTGGTGTGTGGTTGAGCCCTCGGCAAGGCAGGTCAGTGGGGACTTCACCAAGGGCTGAGCTGGCCTCCGGTACCATCCTCAGCATTTTGCCAGGCAGCTCCCTCCCCGCAGAGCTGGTGGAACTCAGTTGTGTTTCACATGTGCTGGGATGGAAAAGCAGCAGCATTGCTGGGTGCTGTTTTCCACAGCAGCCTCCTCAGTGGTACACACCCAGGGGCGAGAGCATGCTCAGCTCTGGCTGCTGACTGGGGCATGAAGGCTTTGGGCTAGTTCACCAGCTGAGGTGCTTGGCATTCCCATCCGAAAAGCCCACAGCCTCACTCCCAGTGCCCAGCTGGTCCTGCCCTTCAAGGAGCTGGCACAAAAGGGAGCCTTTGCCCTGCTCCATGCCTCAGGGATGCTCAGGGGAGCCCTCATCTGTATCCTCTTTGCTCTGCAGTGTTTTGCCATGACTGGAGGAGTGCTGGGACAGTCCATATGCTGTTGAAACCTCTGGCACCATCCCTTCCTTTGTCCTGCTTGGCCGCTGCTCAGTAAAGGCCTGCAGAGCACTCTGAACTCTGCAGCGGGTGTCCTTCCCCCTTCACTTGACAGGTGCCCTTCCCCTCCTGCAGCACGAGCCTGGCTTGTGTTTGCTGCTGAGGTCCTTCAGCGAGGGGAAGAGCTGCGCTTGTATGCAGATTCCAAACGCAGAAATAAATCCAGACTCTGGCAGATTCTAAATATCCATGGCAATTATTGTATCAGAGCTGTTCATGAGTTTGTGGGGGTTTTTTTTTCTTCTTTTTTCCTTTTTTTTCTCACAAATACATCTGTTCCAGTAAAAATGTCATCAGATCCAGGGTGGGGTAAAGCAAGAGGAAGAGCTCCACCCAAGCTTAGTGGTTAGGACACTCATCCGAGAAGTGGGAGATCTAGATTCAAGTCAGGGTTTTCCTGGTTCAGGGTGAAAACTCAAACCTCAATCTCCAGTGTGATGGGTTAGGGAGTTACCTNAGATCAATGAGTGTTGTTACTTGTGACAGAAGCTGGAGAAGCAGGGCTTGGTCTGCTAGGACACCTGAGAGGTTTGGTTTTATTTTGCATTGTGCCAAAGGCAAATCTCCATCGCTGGCACTTCGTGTGGAGTGGAATAGCTCTTTCTCAGCCAGCGCTAATTCTCTACGTGGCAAACGCACCCAGAGGTCTGAGAAGCAGACTTTTGCCATGGCTTTGCAAGTGAACTCCTGGAGACAGAGCCATGGCTCAGCCATTGCAGGTTAGAAGACAGTGCTTTGGAGGGGCGTGCAGGCAGAGACAGCTGCTCACCCACTGCACACGGGCATCACTGCAGCCAAGTGCCAGTACTCAGGAGCCAGAGCTTGTCCCTGCAGTGTGACATGAGGGCAGTTGTTCTGCACTGCAAATCATACTCCAATGCTGTTCCTTGTCACTTCCTGCCCTTGTGCCCTTTCTCTGCTCTGACTTCATTCATAGAGCTGGAGAGGCTCTGCAGTGCTGTGGCAGACACCCTTGGCCCTTCGTTGCTCTGGGTGAGGCTTTCAGGCTGAAGAGCAGCAAAAGTGAGGGGCTGATGTAGGGGCTGGCTGAGCATGGGAGCTAAGAGCAAACTCATTGAACCAGTACAGGCACTGCCACCTCTGAAAATTGATTCTTTGTCTATTCTAAACCGCAACAGCATGGTTTGTCCTCTGAAATGAGAGCAGCCCAGCTTTGTCCTGGTGATGCCAGGCATTTGGGCAGGTCTAGGCAGCACTTCAGACAAGCTTCCCTTCAACATGGGACGCCTGACCTTTTGCATAGAGGAAAATCCTGCGTTACCCCTAGTGCAAAGCAAACCTGTGTGAACCTGGAATTACAGCTGGACTCTTTCCTACAGAAAAAAAAAAAAATGTGTTTTGGAGCTAAGGTAGATTTGCTGAACTAAGACTCCCCAGTGTAATGATGTATTTCAGTACCTGGCTAGTTTTAGGAAGCAAAACTGTTTCTATTTCTGAAAAATTAGAAGAGATTCTAGGTAAAGAGAAAAGTTGTAAAGTGCTGAGAGACACTGAGAAAGCAGAGCTGGCTGTGTCCTTAGAGCTGAGCTGGAGAGGCTGAGTGCTCACTAACAGCTCGGCTCAGCTGGGGCTGGCACTCGCTGCCCTCTCTCTGGAAGCTCTGCTGCTGTAAGAGAGGACAGCAGCAGTTGGGCACAGCCGTAGTGCCTGCTAAAAGCCAGTGTGTGGAGGTGCCATCATCTGCCTCTCCTCAGGCAAACACACTTGAGAGCTGGGATGCTGTGATTGTAGGCTGGTTTTGGCGGAGTCATGAAGAACCCCCTCAGTAACCACCCTGTCAGTTATGGTGCCCTATCTGTGTAACCCCTTGGTTTGTTTATTGCTGACTGATTCTACACACCACCATCACTTTGAGTACCACTGAAATGAGAGCAAATCTGAGTGATCAAACCCATCTCTCTGTTGCTGAAGCTGACTCTGTGCCTGTACCAGGAGCTATTTTTCATCTACACTGTTGGAGACAGCACCTGAAACCTTGCTGTGCCAGAGGCTGGCAGAGGTGGTGCAAAGAGTTTGTGACAGGCTGTGAACCTGGCTGGGAGGCTGTGTTACCCTTCCTTTCTGAAAGTACTAACACCAAGCCTCATGATGCCAGCCATGAGCAAACAGCCTTGAGGAGAGAAAGGAGGAGCAGACACTTGGCAGCAGCAACTAACTCAAGGTCTCTGGTGTGAGGTACCTCCCAGACCAACTCCACACCACCTCATCAGCATCTTCTGTGCCTGCTCAGCCCCTCCAGCAGCTGCGGAGCGGCTACTGGCGTAGCTGTCTGGTGAGATGCCAAGATGTGAATAGAGAGGGAAGGCTCTGGGGCTATGGCAGGCTGTGCCTTCACCTCAGGTGGTCAGCAGACCAGCTGACCCCAGATAACCCCTGTTGCTGCCTGGGGGCTCAGCAGGATGGTGTTCTGGCACAGCATTGCTGGGGATCATGCTCTGCAGGCTGCTGCCAGCTCTGCTGCTGGCTTTAACCAAAGTATTTGCCACCTCAGTTTTCTACTCTGACTCTTACTGGTTAATTCTTAATTCAGACCAGAGAGGCCTCTCAGACAGCAAGCAAGGTGGGGTGAGTGTCCATCCTGGGCTCAGCCTCCCTCACTCTTTGCAGTGATCTCAGACTGTTGGCCCTGGTGGGCTACTCTGCAAGGCAGCAACCAGCTACACCTGAGCTACAAGGGACAGCAGTGAGTGTGGTCACCACACTGCAGCTGGTGATGGGAGCACCAGAGTGTGGGTACCTGCAAGGTCCTGTCTCCATGGCACACAACAGCACACAGGGCTTACTGTGGCTGGCCAGAGGACCTTAGGTCCTTGGGGTTTGGTTGCCTTGTATGTGCCAGTTGTCTTTCACAGGGGTTTCCTCTGGCTGTAGCTAGACTGATGCTCTAACACCCAGAAAGGCTCTTTTGTCTCCTAGGCTAGACTGTTTTTGAACCATCTGAGAAGTGAGGGCTTTACCTCCTGAACTCAAAAACTGCTGCAGCTCTAGCTCAAGCCCGAGTGTTTGAACAGCAGCAATTGAGAAAGAGGCTCTTGCAAGGTTGCTTGCCTCACAGGACGATGTCCCCAGTGGGGCCACTTTACACCCGAGGGTTTCCTGTGACAAAATGTTCATTCGTGTCTGTCTTCCCAGCAGATATGTGATGGGAGATGCAGCCTGTCGCAGGCAGTGGCCCACATCTGACACATCTCCTGAGCTCCCAGGCCAAGTCGCTCATGTTCACTTCAACTTATCCTGCTGCTCAACCTTGCCCCTTTTTGTCTGGCACTGCACCTTTCTGTGGTCACAACAAGCAGAGATCACCTTTGATCTTAGCAGCCCTGTGGGGACAAAAGGGACCCTTTTCTGAGGATTACTTCTTGCTGCTTCTGGCAGAGGCATCGCTGGAAGCATCATCGCCCCTGCCTGCAGTAAGGGTAGCCGAGCTCTAGCGGTTGTGGCAGGCGGCAGTGTGCTGGGGCCGTAGGTGTCTGTGTCCCAGGCAGCCCGGGACGGGTGACTGTGTCTGTAAAAGTCAGCGTTTGCAGAGAGCTGTGGGAACACAACACAACAGCCACTGGTGTGTGGTTTTGGAGGGAAGGATTTCTTCTGCGTGCTCCTCTTCTATCAGCCAGCGCAGAAGTCTTTTCCCACTCCAGCCCCTCTGTGAGCACATTGTCTGCAAGGAGACGCTGGGCTTGCAGGGAGGTTCATTATTTACTTGAGGAATGCATAACCAGTTCAGCTGGGCTATTTAAAATCCATTTGCTTTCATTGATGCAGATACTTAGCTCCTTGCCATTTACAATGTACTTCTCAAAATGTGTTTCTCCTTTCTGTCTCCTTGCCAGCTGGATCTTTGTTCTGCCCTTGCTGGTTGCCTGCCTTTCTGCCAAAACCTGAAACATTTTTAAATTGCATTAAAATGTTTTAAAATTAGACTATCTGAGTACAAATTGGAAAACCTGTTAGACAGACTCAGCCTAGCCAGGCTAGGCTTTTAGATACATTTGGTATTCTGTGGCATTTTATCTGACCTTCAAACAAATTGGTGCAGCGAAGCAGAATAAAAATCAAAGTAGTGTAAGTGTGGAAACTATTAGCAGCTGATTCTGCATCATTTTCTGCACCTAAATGCTCCTTTATTTTACCAGGATTTTTGCAGATACTTTATCTAGGTAACATTCTCCTTTCAAGGGAGGGAAACACAAGTTTATTCATCAGGGCTGCAACTCCGAGTGGAGATTTCCATCCCCTAACACCCCCCAGGGAGCTGTGCTCATGCATTCAGCACTGTTTACAAAGATGGGCTAATAAGAGCAAACAGCTTCTTCATTGTGGTTACCCTCGTGGTCAGCATCTGCACCAGAGGAGGAAGGGTAGTTACAGTGCAACAAAAAGCACGGCGAGGAGCCTGCTCTGTTAGTCAGGTGCAAGGCCATAACCAGCTGCCACTAGAGCAGTAGCTGCTGTCCACAGAGAGGAGTCTTTGGCACTGCATCAGTAACAGGGCAATAAAGCAGCAGACTGTTTCTGCTTGCAGGTTTAATCTGCTCTTGCAAGGCATGTCCTTCAAGAGACGATCGTGGGTATAAATCTTTCTAGACTTCAAGTCTCTTTAAGCCCACTGAAGCAAAATTTACAGCTCTGTAGCCGATCCAAGGCTTGTGTTCCAACCACCACAACGCCAAGCCGTGAGCAGCCCTTCCTGGTTCTTTAGCATGGGCTTATGCACTAGTCTGCTGCTATTTGAGCTAATGTTGTTGGATGCATTTTGCTCTGGATAACCTGAATCATGACACATTTGTAAGCAGAATTGTCCTAGGATCATTCAACTATACTCTGCACTGGTTAGGCCNTACTCTGTTCCCTTCTCAAAGGCTCCTTGGGTCAGAAAGTAACTAAATGAGAGAGCCAGGAACGAGACAGTTCTGTGGTCCCTGCAGTGTGAGCTGTGAGGGGGTCCCACCTATTTCTGGTTAAGGGCACCACAGACTCTGTGTCTAGCCCTGCACTGAGCTGGGGTCAGCTCTGCTAACCAAGGAGTTTGGTGGTTCCAGTGACTTGTGCGTGGCAGGTGTTGGTGAGAGGGAAGGCCCTTCACAGGCTCCTGTTGGGATGAGTGAAGCTCTAGGAGGCAGTGAGCAGGGCCTGCTGCTCATGTCACCCACAGCGCAGTGTGGGCATGTCACAGAGCTGGTGCCCAGGCAGGGCAGCTCCTCCCAAGGTGTGGGGCAGCAGGTTGCACAGCCTGTCCTTGTGCTGCTGTGGTCTTCGTGATCAATGGACAGGTATTGATACATGTGAACCCCGGCCATTGCAAAACGTGATGTTACCTGGCACCAGCTCCTTCGGATCACTCATCTGCCATATTCACTCACCCAAAGGGTGAGTCTTGAGCTTTTTTTTACCTGGCTTAGATTCCCACTGTTGCTGAGACAGGGACTGAGGCAGCTGTGTTTGGAAACTTTGCAAAGAAAACAAATATCCAGTTTGCTCAATGTGGATGTCTGAAGAAATGCTAAAGGTGTCCAAGATGCAAATGTTTGTTTATGAAACACTCAGGAGAGTTTCACAATGGCACCTGAGAGCAACCTGGTTTTTCCACTTGAACCTTTGTACATCAGATATAGACTGTGTGAATATGCACTCAGCACCTGTGCTGTCGCCTTCTTCCCTGGGACTGCTGCTTCACGGGCTGAGCGTGATAGCAGAGCCTCTTGGCCTGTAGCACTGTGACTGCCTTGTGCTGATCCAGGTGCGGGTTCCTCCCGAGGAAGCTCCTGCTGGCAGCGCCGCCCTGCCTGCGTTACAGCGCTGCGTGGAGAACAGTCTCGCTGATCCGTGGGCTGGGTCAGTGCCCTGTGCGGTCTCATGAGGATTAGTGCTTGCACAAGGGAAGAGAAAGCCTGCTCAGCCCTACCCTTGGCAGCAGCAGCAGCCCTCACTTAGTGCAGCTTGAAGCTGCCGTGATGCCGTTTCAGTGTCGGTACAAGGCATGGAGCTAGCCCTTAGCACCAGGGTTTCCTGGAGGCTGCCCGAGGTACCCAGAGGTGGTGTGGGCTGCAGTAACTTCTTCAGTGAGACTTACACAAGGTGTCCAAAGAGGACCCAGTGGCTTTCTTGCACCGCTCTAGCTTTTTCCTGTTGCTAAGCCCAGGGCAGTGACCAAGAGGCTGGGAAACAGCTGTCTGCAAACTTTATATGAGTCCTCCTGGTTCCTTGCCATGGCGCGTAAGTGTTTCCTAGTGCCTCTGAGTGCTTTCTCGGGAGGTGACTGTAGCTGCAGAAGGACGATGGTGCAGTGCAGTCTGGATTGCAGCGTTTCTAGGGGCACGTCTGGCTGCAGACTTTCACTTCATGCCTGTGTGTCGTGCTCTAATGGGCGAACTCTCTAAACTTATGTTCTGAAAGCACAGGGGTGTTTGGAAATAAAACCCCAGTGAACAAAAATAATCCTCTAGTATTGTACTCCTCATGAAGCTCCTGCTGAGAGAGGCTGTAGAGCTGGGCAGTAATGCTGAAAGTCCAGTTAGGCTCAATGGGACTGGTCATGAAATAGCTCCTGCGATAATGAATCAGAACTTGCCCCGAGTAGATAATCTCCAAGCTCAACATTTGTGAGGAGGGAATACGCAGAGAAGAGGCACAAATACTACCCAGGCAGAGGTCGCATTGTGGTGGTGCACTTCACAATGAATTCAGCTGGGGCTCAAGTCCTGAGCTTGTGGCTGCAGCTGAGGCAGGACTTCAAGTATTCTGCAGGCCACCTAATTTTTCAGCTTTAAGACTGAGGAATAGCCTTTTTCCCCTGTCCCATCCCCTCTTTCTGGCTCAGTCAGTGTGCATTCAGACCAAAAGCAGCCAGGACTTTGGTGCCTATGACCTTTTGTGTCTCCAGGCACTGAGTTCCACCAAACACATCACTGAAGATCTGCTGGATTGAGCACAGAATTTCCTGGCCCTAATGAAATGAACTGGGTAAAAATGTATTAAATTCAGTCCCGATTCAGCTGTTAATGGAATAGGTTTACCACCAATTTACTGGGCAAATATGTATGTGAGATAGTGGCAAAAGTGTGTGGACAGCTGAGAAACTGGTACAAGTGGCGGAATGTGAGTGCTAAATCTCCTTGTAGGCAGAAGGCTGGGCTCTTCCACCTAGTCCATGTCTGCTAAGGAGTTTACAGATGTGAAAATCATTTGTGGTGTTAGAACTTCTGTCCACCTGGATTCCAGTGGAGTCTGAAGATGTCAGGAGCAGAGCTGCATCTCTTGCCACGGGAGAGTGCAGGGGTTCGTTTGGTAAGCTGGCGTAGGAGGTGAAGATGAGGAGAGAGTGACAAAGGCCGTGGTGAGAAGGGAGTGTGTAGAGGCGAGCGAGCCCTGCTTCCTCCATAAAATTGCTATGGGGGCAATTCAGTGTGAAGTCTTCCTGGCAGGTCTTCTGCATGCTAGGCAGAGTGGGACCATGGGAGTGCTTTGTTCTGCTCCTAATTCTCCCAGCTGTTCTGATTGCACCTGACATCAGCATACCAGTCCTGATCAGCCCTCACCAGCAGACAGCACCAGTAAGGGCTTTATTTGCTATTCTCATCAAAGGTGGCATCGCTGATGGCCGATGACAACTGCTGTCCTTTCAGTGATCCCCACTGCAGAGAGCCCTCAATAATCAGCTGTAGCTGCCTTCCTGCCATTGTTATTCTGTGCATGGAGATGCAGGAAGATGTTTGCTCCAGTTAAGCCCCAACTGGACAATGCCTCAAGGAGCCAACCAGCCAGCTACTGAGTCTTTATCAAAGTGACATGGTGGCCTTTGTCCCTGGCAGGGAGATCAGACACCCCTTGCAGGAGCACAATATTCTGCAGCCTAGCAGCATCCCAGTGCACACCGGAGCATGCCTTGGCTTTCTGGCTGGGCACGAAGTGGGGGCAGCCTGCAGCCCATTACCTCTGCCCCTACCAGCTGTGGTAGTGAGACTGTGCTGCAGGTTCCATTTGGGATTTATTTGGACAGCTGCAGAGCATGGCAAGGGGAAGAAAAAGGCTGTCTCCAGGCAAGTGCGTCCTGATTTTTAATGGGACTGTATTTATGTTAGTCATAATCACATTGCTCAGTGTAATTGGGGTCAAGAATTGAATGCAAAAAATAGTTTCAAAATTCCTATTATAAATAAAAACCTGGTTCAGAGGTCTTGTGAGAACTCCAGAAGTTGAAAGGGAAGCAAAACCCCAGTGTTTTCCAAAAGACAATGCCAGATAAACCGCAGGAAAATTCCTCACAGTGGAGACTGAGTGCTTTCAATTTATTATTTTTCTGGGTGCTGTCAGTGTCTCTTTCTGCCCTCCCCGTCACTTTATTCCATACTATGTCTGTACAAGCTGACCAGTTCATGCATTTTAATACCAGCCCAGGGCAGGGACTTGCTCTTCCAAGTGCCAGGAATGAATTTTCCTCTCCTTGCCGTGTCCCGAGGCGTTAGCAGTTGTCAGTCAGCTCCAGCGATGGCAGAGCCCTCCAGTCCTGTGCTGTTTGTCAGATTTTCAGTTGGGAACTGCCTGCATTTCCCCGGCTGCGTTCTGGGAGGCTGCTCCCCTGGCCGAGGCAGTTCTCTGCTCTCCTTTACATTACTGTGCCACCCAGGGCACATTCATCTGCTGTTTGCCTGGTTTCTTTGCGTTTTGCTGCTTGCTTTGTGCTCCGGTAGGGGAATGCTGAGCCCGCAGGGAGAGCTGTGCCCAGGCACGACTCCTGAGATGTGAATTTCGCTGTGCTTAGCCCCGTCTAGGGGGGTGCTTCTCACACCAAGGCCTCTCCTGACTGTTGCTGCTTTTAACAGCTTTCCAATGCAGATCAAGTCTCTCCCCTTCCCCATGTCTTCTCCTTCCACTTGCTCCCGTCTTTTTCCTGTGATCCTTGAAGAAACATTGATAAATAGTTCTTTGCAATCAACTTTTTTACATCTGTGCTGCCACAATTAAAGAAATTGTCTTTGTTTTGATCGAAACCCCAGGCAGGCTGTGGCTTGTGAGCCATAGCAATGCTTACATTTTCCATGACAGCTAACCTTTGCTCTTCAGTTAAAGCTGTATCTCAGACCTGAGCCAAAGGTCAGAGATAAAGCATCCCTAGGTTTTTCTTCCACCTCTTAAACTGAGTTCCATCAGTGAACCATTAACAGTAAATAATCTACTCAGTTACCTTGATGGAAGAAAGGCAGACTGTAGTTTTCCTGCTCAGCTTTGATTTATGTATGGCCTCAGTTCTATGTGTTCCTTGCTGAGGAAGCACCTTCATACCCTAGCAAAGTAAACAGGCAGCTGAAACTTGCCCAGCAGTAGCCCAAACTTACAGAAACTCACACCCTTTTGTCCTCACCTCTTTTTGCCAGGCAGCACTGACAGGCCTCCTTTGCCCTGGTGAGGGCTGGTTGCAACCAGCTCAGGCTCACATAAGTGTTTGCCCCAAGTTAAACCGGAAGGGTTGAGCTCTGAGTTGTGCCCAGGTGCTGTGGGGAGCCACAGCCAATGAATTAGAGCTCCCTGATCTGAGGGCAGGGTGCAAGCTGGACCCAAGATTAAAGCAGTATTAGAGAAGAGATTACAGCACTCTGGGGGCTGCTCTAATGGTGGTGGCTCGTGCTGGTCTACACCCTTCTGTGCCCTTTCTGTGCTCCTGCTGTGGCCTTGCAGGGGGCTGCAGGACCCTGCTGCAAAAACTTTCTGTCAGAACAAAATATCCAGGCTGGAACCAGTGAGCTCTGTCAGAGGAGGCAGTGTATGGAAGTGGGGAGGCCATAGGTGGCTGAGGCTCTGTCCTCCATTGGGCTGCTCAGCAGGAAGAGATAACAGAATGGGAGGCACCCGCTGGCAGGGGGCAGCTTGTCTGACCAGCAAGTGGAGCCTTCTGGTGCGATGATTTTCCACTTCCTCCCAGTCTCTCCAGCCTATCTCTCAGAATCAGATTTTACAGTAATTTTTGGGAGCTGGACTTCCCTATTTCTTCTCCTGCATGCTCCTCTCTGCAGTTGCCAAATGTTATCTCCCCTCCCAGCATGTTGGAGCTCCCCAAAGTATAGGGAGTGGAGTGTGAGAAAACCAAGGATTTGTCTGACTCAGCTTCATTTGGTCTTTTAATCAGTTGAGAAATAAATGTGGTATCCCTCTCCACTCCCTATCGGCTGGGTCTGCACCTTTAGCCCGGGCACCTGGAGCTGGATTTTCCAACGGTTGGGAAAGAGCTTAATCCTTAGCAGGAGGTTTGCAGAGAGGCGTGGAATAAAAGGGGTAGGTTCTTGATGACCTTACAGTGAGAGCTGGGAGAGAGGTGATTCACTCGGCCCTGCTGGTAACCTTCCCCAGCTGCCCTCCAGAGGAGGTCACAGCTGCTAGAGAAGGGCAGTGCCAGCCTGCTGCGGATGCGGTTTGCGTTGACTCCAGCCAATTCCCTGCTGGGGCAGGGTTTGCTGCTGCTTTTGCTTCGTGTGGTGGGGAAGGGCAGGCTTCAGCTGCTCTGAGAAGCCAGTTCAGTTCTGCACAGCATTGCTGCTTGGCTGGAGGGTAGCTGAGTGTGACAGTGGTGTCAGGGGAGCAGGGCTGCAGCTTCACTCTGCTGCGCTGTAGCACATGGTCTGACGATGCTGCAGAGGCTCTGCGTGTTCTGAGGAGCCCTAAAGGCCTCCAGTCCTGACTGATTCCCTGTGGCAGTTGGCAAGTCTGGGGACAGCACTGCCAGCTGCTGTCTTGCCACATCTAGCAAACTGTAACCAAGAGCGGCACAGTTTCTGGGGGCAGGGGATAAAGCAGACAGAGATGTTGGGATCTCACTGTTTTTCTCCACACACAGCTGTCTTAAGCATGTGGCTGCTGTGCATTGTGCAGCACTGCTCAGCCTGAGCCTGGAGTGCCAAGCTGTGTCAGGGCTACCACTGTTCTGTCTTTAAGCACCAGATACACTCCTAAGTCTGGAGGCTGGCAGCAAACTAACCTTGGGCTGCTTTTCTTTCAGTGCCCAAGAGTACCCCACCCTCTTGGCTAGAGGGCCAAGACTTCACATCTCTCAGCTGTGATGTTTTCTTTCCCTCTGGCCTTTGACTAGATGCTGCTGGCCAGACTACTCAGCAGCCGATTAGTGGCTCGTGTCTTTTATGCCATCCAAAATTCCTGGTACCTTTTGAGTGCTCAGGACTTCCAGCACCCCCCATGCAGAGTCAATGTCCCTCATCCCCCAACTGTTAGAACGTAGGTGTGCACAGGTAGGGTGCCACTTCCCATGCCCTGCAGCCTCTGTCAGCATTCCCTGGCATCCCTGCCATCAGTCCCTATGTACTCTGCCATTCCCCAGCTGCTGCTTCTGGCACTGCCGAAGTGTGGTGCAGCCTCAGATGCTCCTTCCACAGTACTGCATACATTTCCTTTTCCTCCCCCTCCAAAGGTGGTATCTGCACCTGGCTGTGTGGGAAAAGACATTGTGTGCTCAAGTCCCAGCCACTGTCTCCACCCTGAGTTGTGCTTGGAGATGTTGCAGTGGTTGAGGCAGAGGAAGCTGAGTGGGAAGGGAAACAAAAGCTTTGCTGCTGCATGGGACCCTCGCTTGTTTTCAGCTAAAATCAGTTTGCTGAATGGGCTCAGTACCCTTTGCTTTTGTCTCTCCTAGCCTAGATCCTCTTCACTCAATTTAGAACAGCCCATACCAGTGAATCTTTATCTAGCTGGGTGTCACAAGGAATTATGTTAGGTGAATTTTAAGTAGCCTTGAGAGCACTCACTGGACCAGCTTTACACTGCTTTTAATTAGCCCAGAGTGCCTTTGTGAGCAGTTGGTGTGCTTTGGTGCTAGCTGTGCCATGGTTCTGTGCTGCAGCCCCAACCTTGCCCCAGCTGTGCTTGTTTGCCCCCTTCTAAGGCTGCCCCAGATGTAACACTGTGAGGTGCAGCAGGCTTATGGGAAGGTGGTGGAGCGAGCAGTTCAGCCCTGTCTTTCCTGCTTGGTGGTGTTCTCAATCAGTGCAAGAAACATCTGCTGGTGTCTTTCCAGAGGAATGAAACTGTTGTCATCCTCTGCATGACTTTTGCTCTGCAGAGCAGTTTTGTTTGCCCCTCATTACAACAGATGGTTGCAGGACCGAGCAAGATGATGAAAACTTAGAGGCTAAGTAAGGTCATAAGGAGAAAGCCCACGTGGCCTTAAGGGTGCTTAACAGGTGAATTTGAAATGCCTTTTTCCTTCTCTGGAAGGCACAAAGAGTTCAGTTCTGCTTTTCCCGCGGCTCAAACCTACCTGTGATTTCCATTATTACTGTGCTATATTTTCTTCTGTTCTGGGCCTCAACATGTGCATTATTTTTAGCTGCTGGTTGCTCTCTCTTGTAAGCATACAATGGTATGAAAAAGTCTTCAGCTGTAGCACAGGACTGGGAAATGTAGTAAAAGTAACATCTGTGTTGCTAGCTCCATTCATGGTGGTCCTGTCCTCTGACAACTCAGTTCCCTGGGGTGGATGTGTAAGAAGTCCTTGAGACTGCAGAGCCTCTCCTGGGAGAAGGGCAACACTAATCTCTGGGCCATTCTTCTTGCCATCATTCATGGCATGGCCCAGATTTTGTTGTTACTTTTTTTCCAGAATTTTATGAAGGGAGAACATTGTCTTCAGAAAACGAGATTCTTCATGTTGACCCTGACCTCCCACAGAGGGCTGGGCTGCTTGTATTCATTGCTCAGGCTCTGCAGGAAGCAAACTTCATCTGTGTGCAGGAAGAAGCCCAATTAAGCTCTGCAAAGCTTCTCCTCACTAAGTGCATTGGCATTTGGAGGAGCGAGGACCTAAGTCTATTGACAGTGCAGAGACTGAAGTGCTCAGCATAGTGGTTTTCTTCTGCTCCCATTCCTACCCTGGTGGCTCCAGTGAAGTCAGCAGCTGTTACCCTACAGGAGAAACTGAGCAGGGAGCCAGAATGTGCTCACTTTCACTCCTCCGCAGGCTTTGCTTAGGGCCCGCCATCATCTCCCCATGTCAAAGCTAGGAGCAGTGCACATCACCCTTCAAATGGCTGCTGTCCTAAGCTGGGTACCAGCTGTTCTGAGTTTTGCTGCAGTTTCTGTAGGGTTTCCTCTGAGAAAACTTCATCCTTTTGAAGCTCACAACTTCTCTGCCACTGGCTGTCTGGCTTTAAAAATAGTTTCACTTACACATTGCTCAATCAATTCTATTCTTATATTTTTCTATTTTTGGAGCTGGAATTGTAGACATGCAAGATGGGTCTGAGTCGTGGCCACTGCTGAGAACCAGCAAGCCCCAAGATCCTCAGAAATGGAGAGTGATTGACTCCAGTTTATGTTGCCTACCAGCCCCTGCAACGAGTGAGCTCAGTCGTGAGCTCCCAAAGAGTGAGCCCCCAAAGCAGGCTCAGCTCAGATGTTAAAGGCTGTGTAGCAGCACTGCAACCACACCACATCCCCTGGGGCTGCTGGCCTGGGTTTTCCAGTGCGTGGCTGTGTTCTTCTGTCAGCTCCCATTCTTGCTAGCCTTGAAGCTAGAGACAGGAGCTGAATGTGAATGAGAGCAGGCAGCTCCAGCCTGCATGTGTGCAGGGCCCAGCCTACCTGTGTGCCTGCACAGCCTGCTGCAGGAGCAGTGGCTGAAGGCCTGAGTGCCACAGTCCCTTTGCCCATGTGTGCAACGCCTGCTGCAGGATGGGCAGGAGCCAAGAGTGTGCACTGGTGTCTGCTGATGCTCCCAGTCCCAGGGGCCACACCGTGTGAGGTCTGCTGTGGTCAGTGGTGTGTTCTGCTGTATTTTGGTGTGAAGAAGGAAGTGCAGTGTGTAGCCATCCCGACGGTCAGCCCTTTTCAGTTCCCTTTTTTGGCTGCCACCCCCTCGGAAAGGAAAACTCCTCTGAGTGCATGCAGCTCAGCAGCAGTCCGTGGTCACTTCGGGAGTCACATGAGTCCTTTAGTTGACTGGGTTTGCTGGAAGACACTGTGCTGATCTCAGTGACAGAAGTCTGAAAGTACTGGCGGTAGTGCAGATCTGAAGTGGTCACCTCTTCACTGACAGCAGGGCTGCGTTTAGCTGTTTTTCACACACTGCTTTCAAGCAATCCTTTGTAGTTCTTCAGTTTTCACGTATCTCAGCAGATTCACTGCGATAGCTCCAGCACACTTACATCTGATACCAGCAGGCTGGACAGTGGTGGGAGGACATCAATTACTGCAGGGAAAATCATGGCTGCAGGCACAGAAATGAGGGCAGAGTAGGAAATAGCACTGCAAGATAAGCAAACCACAACCCTCACAGCCCAGCGCTGCTCGGCTGTGGGACAGCTGAGAACAGTGCCCGAGGAGGATGTGCTCAGTGGCTGAACCCTGCTCACTGCCCCTCTGCTTTACAGCCACACTAGCAAACCCTCACGCATGCAGTGCTTTTGCAGAGTGGGCTGAGCCCTGTTTTAGTGAGATTCACACTGCAGATACTGAAAAGCAACCTGCCTTTAGGATGCAGGCCATTGAGCCTTTATTTAGAGTCAGAGGCCCCATGCAGGAGAAGGGGAAGTGAGGTGATGGGAGCTGACCGCTGCTTGCCTTGGCTCAGCTGCATGAGCTTTGGGCTGGCCTTGCAACGTCCGCACTGTCCTGAGCTTTCCAGAGGCACCCAGCTGCACAGGGTGAGATCTGCTGCTTGCCTCCATGCAGCTTTGCTGCGTTGCTGGTGGCAGGACTCCTTCAGAGTGTTTGCCAGAGGGCCATATTTTTAAAGCTAAAAATCAGGGACTCAAACCCAGCAACTAAAACAGCTGGTGGTCCCTGGGGAGACCACTCATGGTCAGCGCTAGTAAGCGTGGTGACAGATGCTGGAGGATTAGAGGTGCTTGCTCAGACAGTATGGAGATTACTGATTAGCATGGTGAAGTGGTTTGATAAAGTCTTTGTCAGCCCCCAGAATGCTTAAATCATCCTCCCCACGCCTAGGGGGTGTTCAAGCTGATGGGGCCTGTCTCAGTGCTGTGCCTACTGAAATCTCTTTGGCTTTAGCTTGTTAATGTGTGTGCCACAGCAGCTGTGGTGCGTCTCAGCTTCTGGTAATCCTGAGCTGACTTTGTTGGAGTTGAGCTACCCTGGACCCTGGTATGTTGTAGCTATCTCTTCCTCCTCCCTTTGCCTGCCCTGTCTCCTTGCAGCCTGCAGCCCTAGCCTCAGCTCCAGTGCCCATTTATTGCAGTTTCGCAGCTCTCTGGGTGCAGTGTGTCAGCAGGCTGAGGAAATGCAGCACCGCTCAGAGCAAACAGGCTGAACTGATGAGTTTCCAACCTTAATGTATCTAAGATCATCTCTAGTTAGGAAAAGCCCAGCTTCCTTGCAGAAGATGCTGGTCACCAGAGTAATCTGCTGGTCATTTTTTGGTAACAAAACCAGATCTTTCGGCTTCTGTGTGACGACGAATCGCAGAGGGGCTGAGTGTGGCTGGAGGGTGGCTGTCACAAGGTCACACAGCACAGGTGCTCTACAAAATTGTTTTGTTTCGTTTTTAGCATTTTGCATGCCTCTTCTTCATCAGTCTGGGTCCAGAATTCTCCCTAAGAAGTCCAAACTAGTGCATCTAAAAAAGGCACTTGTGAGCTTTCACAGGGTGTTGATGACAGCCTCAAAGGAGCAGGCACCGATGTGCAGGCCCTGCACAAATGAGGTGCAGAGTGGCGCTGGAAGCTGCTCTGCTTGCTGCTGGCTGTGCAGGCCACTGCAATCCATGGAAGCTCTGCATCCACTAGCAGCTGCTGTGTGAGGTTGAACAGCCACGGCAGCCTGAGCTTCAGATGCCAAACCACAGCCAGGCTTGAGAACAGAAAGCACACTAGAAAGAGGGGTTTGGAAATGCTGTGCTGGTGAACTTTTCATAGCAGTGAAAATGATGTAACCGTGTCAGGAGCTAGAGGTACAGTACAGCAGTTGCTGAAGTGCTTCAACAAAAGCCACAGCACACAGCCTGGGAAATGGAAGTGCAGAGAAGTGAAATGACTCTGCTGGGAAGGCACAGCAGCCTCCAGCAGGTCAGGGCCATCTCCCAGCTGTCCAGGGCCCAGTGCTGGTGTTCATCAGCCAGGCCTGCAGCTTTCTGTATGCCTGCTATAATAGCTGCAGTCTGCTGGCATGCCTTCTGCTCTTCCTCAGCTGCAGGGCTGTCAGAAGTAGCTGCTTTGCTTGCTAGGTGACAGTTTTCCTTGCTCCTCCCTGGGAGAGCTGAGTTACCAGAAGTGCCCTACAGAGAGAGGAGGGCTGGCTGCTGGGAAGTTATCCGTTGGAGCCTCCAAGCCCCAAACCACAATGTGCCCTGCTGTAGACAGCCATGTGATAACGTGCTGCTTTCTACTGGGGGCTCTTACAAACAAAACAGGGATGCAGAAAATCGATGTTAGAACAGAAGCAGTGCCCTGCCTCTCCACATAGCTAAAGCAGCAGGGTGGCAACCCTTGGAGAGGAGCAAAAGTAAGGCTCAGGGAGCAGTTTATTTTGCCCAGATTTAAAGAAACTGTCACACAATTTTCCTACCTCTTAAAAACAAATGTCTCAGTCAGCCTCTTTGGAGTTTCCTCTTGGATGCTGATGTGTGACTGGGAAGCAGCTATGCAAGCCTGCGTCTGCTAAGCTCATGTCTCCTGCTTACCACCTAACTTTTGGTTGGGTTGAAAGCTGAGCTTACAGTGAGCATCCTATCGTGAGCTTGATCTTCAAGGTCTCCAGGATAGGGATGCTGTCAAGTGAAGCAGGGTGGGTGCTGGTGAGCTGTGTCTTAGTTTAGGTGATAGCCACCACCCTGGACAAGTAGATGCTGAAAGTGCTGATTTCTTCAGCTGAAGTTTGGTGATCCAAGCAGCTGCTGTGGAAGACTCCAGCTGTCTGTGTGCTGGAAACAGAGAGGGGGAGATGGGCAGTGGGAAGGAACATCAAAGGTACACTTTCCCCAGGATTAGAACAGCTTCCTCCTTGGGTGTTGTGAAGAAGTGCCCAGTGCTGGCTTCCAGTTAGATGACAGCACAGTGAGTGGTGTCAGCAATGATTGCCACTGGTCCCAGCACAGAAGCTGTCTCCTCAGCACGACAGCCGTGTGCCACAGGTGGTGCTGTGCTCACAGGCAGTGCCCTTCCAGCAGTGGGCAGGGCACTTTTCCTGCAGGTTATGTGAATGTGTTCCCAAGCAGAGAGTCTGCAAAGCTCCCGGGCAGACTCTTAAAGGGCTTCCACTGCTGGAGCAGATGGAAACAACCACTGCTGCTCTGTGGGATGAGCATACTATCTGCACAGGGACAGGAGTGACTGTCCCTTATCACAGGAACTGACTCGTGACCAAGAGAGTGGATGCTGCAGCCCAGCAGGTGCAGAAGATTCCACGATGTGTTCTGGCTGTTTCCAGGAACACTCTTTAGATGGAGGAGATAAGAGCCTGCCAGTAACTGCTCGTGTGGAGGAGTAAGCAAAGTGTCTTCATGAAATCGCTTTGTAATTGCATTGGTTCCTGAGCAGCACAGGAGGCAATGCAGACACAGCCTGTGCTGCCGTCTGCTCTTTTGCAGCTTCCTATTAGAGAATTGGATCAGATTTGCCATGTAGCTGACAAATGAGACAGTGGAGAGTCAGTCAGTCCCAGAAGTGACCCCAACTGCTGCATTAGGTGATTCTCACATCTGTGGAGGTAGCAATTTTTTCTCAGAAAAGAATAAGCTGCCAGCACCTCTGCTTGTACATGACTTGGATCTTCTAGAATGTGCTGGATGGGAGGTACCTTACAGTGTATAGCCACTAGCGTGCATTAGGAATCACAGAATTGCAGAACATCAGAGCTAGGAAGGGACCTCCAGAGACCATCCAGTCCAACCTCCCTGCCCAAGCAGTATCACCCAGGGCAGGTCACACAGGGATGCATCCAGCTGGATTTTGAAAGTCTCCACAATCTCTCTGGGCAGCCTGCACCAGGGCTGCAGCACCCTTGTTGTAAAGAAGCTGCTTTTCATGTTGAGGTGAAACCTTCTGTGTTCCAGTTTGTAGCTGTTGTTCTTTGTCTTATTGCTGGTGACCACTGAAAATAGCTTGACCCCCTCCACTTGACACCCACCCCTCAGATATTGATAGACATTGCTCAGGTCCCCTCTCAGCCTTCTCTACACCAGAATAAACAGCCTCAGGGCTCTCAGTCTCTCTTCATAGGGGAAATGCTCAACTCCCCCAATCACCCTCATGCTCTCCATTGGAGACTCTCTAGCAGGTCCCTGTGCCCAAAGTCAGACACAGTATTCCAGGTGTGGTCTCACCAGGGCAGAGTAGAATTTCCCCCCACCCCGATCAGCAGAAATGTACAGAAGGATCCAGTTATCCATTGTTCTTTCAAATAATTAGAAATTAATAGGTTGCTGAAAATTGCTGTCCTGAGCTTCAAGCCCCTCTCTTTTGTGGTCAACTCCAGCATCTCCGGCGTCTGTCTGGTCTGGAGCTGAATGAGCACTGTGGGGTTTTGCAAGCAGGCAAGTGTGGAAACTAAGAGATAAGGGCCTGATCCAAAGGCCTTTTTTTCCAGCTGGCCTGGAATGTTCCTGTTATGCCAAAGTAATGAAGGGCATTTTACCGTGCTGAGGTCTTGCAGCTCCTCACAACAGCAGGTTTTGCCCAGTGTTAGCCCCCTGGAAATCACTTCCACTGCTTTTGTCCTTATCTGCAGCATCCTTCTGGAGACTGCTGCAGACAGGCATAGAGGGAGGAAAAGCGAGAAGCATGATGTGCACAGGAGTTAGGAGCCATGCAAGGGAACAGAAGTCACCATTTCTAGACCATGTTCCCGAGCTGCTCCTAAGCAGGCTGTGTCTGGGCTTTGGGGGTTCTGAGGTGGATGGGGCAGGTGATGTGCTGGTGCCTGGGGACAGGCAGCTGTGACCTTTGGGCAGGCTGGGAGGAAGTCAAGGTCTGTGGTAATGGGTTGGACTTGATCTTTGAGGTCTCTTCCAACCTTGCTTATACTGTGAATTCAAACAGGGCATTAGTGCTGCAGGTCAGTGCTCAGGCTGCCACGACTCTGTTGTTGGTTCTCACTGCCTGTCCCCCACCTACTCTCTGAGATGTAACCTCTGGCATTGTCTCTGGACTGCATCTCCCAGAGACAGTCTGCCCATCACTCTGGTTCCTGACTGGGGAAGCAATTGGCTATCTGCACCTATGCTCAGCTCTAACACTGTGAGCTGGGCTGTGTGTTGCTTCTGCTGCTCTTGAGCAGAAATTCCTCTTGGTTCTGGAAATCTTGCACTCTTGGGCCAGCTCTCACAGGATTCCTGCTGTCATGCAGAGTAATGGGGAGGGCTGGAGAAATAGCCAGGGTTCTGAAATACACAGCTGTGAGACGTGCCCAAGTGCTTGGCTGCTGAGGAGGGGCAGTCTAGTCCAGGCTTTTGTTGGCTGATGGATCTCAAGTGCCCAGAAATTAATTCCATCTCAGAGGTCCTGGAGAAGACCCTGTAGTTGCTGCAGCTTTGGTGATTGGCTGGTTCTATGGAGGAGAGCTACACCAACCCCCAAATCCCGCTCAAGCCATGTACAAAAGCCCTGTGTGTTGCAAGAGGACTACAGAGCACCCTTAGGGACCCTTGATGGACAGCTTTCTGGCCTCCTGGCCCCACAGCATCATCCTGAACTCAGCATTTCTGCTGGGCTAGAGGTTTTCCACAAGTTAGCCTGAAACACAAACACGTATTTTCCTCTTGCACTGAACAAGAGCCTGGCAATATTTAATTGTCAATCCCCCTCCCCTGAGAGACAGGCAGCAGCATTGCTCCTCAGGGCATGTTCCCCACTGCTGTATTTAGAAGGTTTTGAAAAGACCAGATTTTAAAAATAAGAATCTTTCCAAAACCTCTCCACCCACCAGTGCTCCTCTGCCAAATTTGGGTTTGAAGGGAATGAGACAGGACAAGTTCCTACACTCTGGTGAGCAGGGCTCAGGATGGGACCTGAGCACCAGAGCTCCTCAAATGCGTGCTGGTAATGGAGAGCACAGATGAGGGTGGCACGGTGCCCAGAAGGGCTTGTTTTTGCAGCTCATGTTGAAGGTGAGAATGGCAGCTCCTTTCAGCATGCCAGACTCATTCCTCCCTCTCAGCTTATCAACAGAGACTTTAATAAAGAGTTGTCAGACTTGTGCTGTGTCTAGTAAGGGTTCGTAATGGTCACCTGAATAGATGGCATCAGCTCTGTTCCAGGGTTCCCTAGGCAGTATTTGCCCTGTGCATGCAGACCAGCTGTGGAGTGATGATATAGAATAATGTCATTGGCTTACAAGTGCTTGCCCCAGCAAACCAAAGGAGGCTGAGGTGTTGGGCTCTTGCTTTCAGCCTTACATGAACAGAACTCTTGTCTGCAGGTGGTCTCAGATGCCGTGCAGGGGACTCGAAACTGGATGGACTAACATTAGCTTTGAATTTGTAAAGACAGGAGTGCTGGGTTCTGGAGGAGCTGCACTGGTCAGATCTGTTGGAGTGAGTGTTGCAGCTCGGAGCTGCTTGGTTTTGTGCAAGCTCTGCTGTGGTTGTGTGAGACTTAGTTCGAGTCCAGGCAGTCCTCTCTAACAGCTGTAGAGCACGTCTGTGCCACTGTGATTTGCCATCAAGCAGTGGGTGTTTTGCCTAATCTCATGGCTAAACCATCACTGGAGGTGAGTTCTGCTGTCCCTGAATCCTCTGCAGCACCACTGAAATCTGTGCTGTTGAAGGCAGGATTCAATCTTTGGGTTTTATAAGGCTGTAACAATTGCCTTTTCCCCATGCACATGAAATAACTGCAGCAGGCAGATATAGAATTAAAACTCAACTAAACCAAAGTGCATTTCTATTATTAACAACATTGCATAAAAGTCTCAGTGCCATAGCTGAGAAAATCAAGGCCAAGGAACACTTCAGAGACAGTTGCTGCTATAAAACTTTTGACCTTGGTTACTGAATGCACATACAAACAAATAAACTGAGCAGACAGGGAGAGCCCCCAAGGAGCAATCACCATTTGCAATATTCTGGGGGCTTTTGGCCAGCCTGTACAGTTGATGGAATGGAAAGTTGGCCTGTGTGTGCCAGCTCAATAATCAGTGCCCTTCTCCACCAGCTGAAGGCTGGCTTGTAGATTTGTTTCTGCTCAAGGCGCCTGCTTTTGCATCCTTTCCAGTAAATGCTCCTGACTCGAGGGCTCCAGGAGTCAGGAAGTGTTTGGCTGAGCCCTCCCGGACAGCACTTGCAGTAAGAGCTGTGTGGAAGGCCACAGCTCAGCCCTGCCAGTTGCTGTCCTCTTGGATACCTATTGCTTCATGCTGGCTTCAGTTGCTGCTGGGCTAGGTTGTCAGGCCCAGGACCCCTAGAGAGCTGGCTCCAGATCAGGGTCCTCACTGGTGTTAGAAGCCTTTGCTCCCAGCATTGCTTGTTCAGTGGCTCTCTAATATGCCAAGTTTAGCTCTCAGTAGTCCTGTGCTGATTTTTCTGCTTGGTGTTAGCCTCTGGCTTTGGCACATCCCACTCAGAGTCCTGAGGACTTTATTGGTGAGGGTTTGGATTAGCCTCCATCATTCAGGTCATCTTGCAGCCAGGGGCACTCATGCTCCAGAGGAAGCAGAAGTGGACATTATTTTATCTTCAGGGTGAATTTTGCTCTAACAACAAGCTCACTCCCAAAGCCTCTGGAAGTCTCCTTTGATGTGCATGCTGTAACTTATTTTTCTCCTTCTGCATCCTGTGGAATGTACTGGGACAATCTGGGGACAGTTCAGGGCAGGAGTTTAGAAAGTGACAGCTTGTTGGTGTGTGACACACAGGACACATTCAGCTTCATTGCCAGCTCTGAAAGCAGAGCTTTGCATCTTAGCCTCAGCTCACTAAGCTAGGGGAGATCATAACTCTGAGCCTCCCTGCTGCCTCCGACGCCCCTCTTCAGGACATCTGTTGGAGTACGTTTGAATGGCTGAATACTGGAATGCTGCTCTGATCCTATTGCAGAACACACCTAGGCAAGGAATTGTGCAATTGGCTTCCATAAGAATTAGACAGGACTTTGCCTTTTGAAGCTCACTCTCTTGTTAAAGCATGAAGAGAACGATCCCCTCACTCAGGAGTTGCTTCGAACACTTGTGGTGAGGCACAGACAGTGAAACAGCCCAGGGGATGTTAGCTGCTTACTGAGTCCTGTGAGCAGAGCTGAAGACGTGTGTTGGAGCAAGAGCAAAGGGTGAGACCCAACAGCCTTTAGTGATGTTTATCTTGTGGGTGCTAATCTGAATTAAGCCCTTTCGCAGGCTGTGCTGGAAGCAAACCACTCCACCAGGCCCGGCTGTGGGAGCCCTGTGAGCTAGGCTTTGCAAGAGCTGAGCGCTGTCAGCCGAGGCTGAAGGGGCCCTGGTGGAAGCGCTCCTCTGCCGTCGGCACGGGACCACACAGGCAGCCTGCCTTGGTCCGACGGTGGGAGCCAGCAGGAGCTTGCGGCAGGGAGCCTCTCTGGGTGTCCTCACCAGTTCCTTGGCCCGTGTGAGCACCTCAGAGCCTTTGCCCCTCTCTCTGTGTGCGATGTCTGGCACACCTACAGAGCTGTGCATAAAAAAAATAAACCCTAATCCTCATCAGTAATCAGTGGGAGCAGCTGCAGGCTGTACTTCGGCTGACCCCCACCCAAATGAGCTGAAGAGAAGCAAACCACCTGTCCGTGGCACTGTGAGCTTCTGTCTGGAATGCTCTGCATCCTGCAGGCTTGTTGGATTCCTCTGCCCGTGGGCACTGGGGATTGCCCTCAGTGGCTTTCTGGCTCTGCAGACCCCGGTGGCCTGCACAGCCTGTGGAGGCAGTGGCAAAACACCAGGCTGGGGAGTGTGGGGCTGGGCACTGTGACTGCCTATGGCGCAGGAATGGAAAAAGCAGGACGAGTCCAGGGTGCACCTGCAGCCTGGCACAGCTCCACAGATGCCAGTGTCACCTCTGTCACGTGTGCCTTTCTTTGCTGGAGCTTCCCATGTCTGTGTGATGCTGGAGCTCTGGGGCTGGCACAAGTGTCAATTTGCTCTGCTTTTGTCTCGTCGACTGCCAGTCGTTGTTCTCAGCCCTGGTGGGGACGGTGGATATGCACAACTTCACATCTTCCACCGCAGCTGAGTTTCCCATGCAGATCCCCACTTCACATCTCTCCTGTGCTCTCAGAGATGAGAAATGGTGTTCTTGCCAGTTTAACCCATGTAAGCCTCCTCGTAATCCCAGTTTGAGAGAGAATTAATCAATCCCAGTGCATGTTTCCTGGGAAGGAATTCTGGTCTGTTTTCAAAGCGGTGATGCAATTCCACTGGAGGAGCCTTCAGCCCGTACCTTGGGCTGCACACTGGTTACGCAGGGCAAGTGAAGTGTTCCCAAGAACAGTAACAGAAGGGCAATAATTTTCTTTCTCACCTTTTCCCACCGTTTCAAAATCTTCCCCGCGCTCCCTTTCAGCTCTTCAAGCAGCGTGTGCTGCTCTGTTTTAGACCTAAGTCCTGCTGCCAGAGCTTTGCTGTTGGCTGGCTGCCTGCCTGCCTCCCGCCCTGCCGCCGCGCCGGGTGCTCCCCAGCAGCTGATGGGCACCGGCGCGGAGAGCAGGTTGGGCTGGCAGCACGGAAGCATCGGCAGCACTGCCTCACTGCTGCCTGAGGAGTGATGCACACTGCTGGCTCTTTCATTTCCAAACCTTTGCTTTACTCTGAACTAGTGTTCAGTGAGCACCTGTGCTGCACAACAGCCCTTTCTAGCACGGAGCAGATGCACTTGCAGAGAGCGTCAAAGTTTACCAGGTTCTTTCCCTGTTCTTTGCATTCTCTTTTCAAGTGCCCTTGTTTTCTTTTTTTCCCTAGACAGGGCATAATTCAACCTTGATCTATCAAAGTTGCATCCCAGATGCCACAGATCTGTCAGGATTCATGGACAGTCCATTTTCAGACAATCTGATTTTCTGAACTGATTTTATTTTTTAATAGAAATGTTTGAGGTGGTTTTTCCCTGGAGCTGCTTCTCAAAGGCTTAAGGCAGTGGTTGTGTTGGAAAATAGGACTTTTTGCTCACTTTGGTTAGGGAAGCATCTCACCAGTAGCTAGAAAGCTTTCCTGGGTGCATAGGCACTCCATGAGCTCTCCTCCTATGCGCTGCTGGCTGTGATTGTGCCTTTGCTCTCCCTACCATTTCTCAGTCTGATCTGTGGACTGGCTCTCACCTTGGGATAAATGAGTCACAGCTTTAGAATATGGAGTTAAATTCTGTGTCTTATTTGTTTGCCTTATTTCTCTGTGGTAAAGCAGTTGGGACTCTACTCATGCTGTAAGCTTTGTAGTTTATTAAAATCTGTATCAAATATCAGACAGTTTAACTCACAATTTAACACAAGTCTGTCCCTGCTGATGTTCACTGGCCGAAGAGCTGTTGGGTCCAATCTGCATAACCCGGGTATGCAAGTGGCCAGCAAAGGACAGCAAGGAGCTCAGTCCAGCAAAAGACTTTTGTGTGTCCCCAGGGCAATCCTACATCCTCGCTGTCATTTTGCTAGAGTGGTGAGTGCCATGTGGCCAAGTTGCAGCTTAGCTGTTAGCAAACAAAGTCCTGCTGCGTGGAGCTCACTTTACTTAGGAAACACAGGACATTGGTGCAAAGGAGTGGGAAGGTGAAGAACTCACAGTTAAAGCTGGTTTGGAAGGGGAAGCTCCCATTCTTGCTAGTACAGCATCTTTGGAAACAGAGCCCTCTGGGGAAAGCATCATCAGCATGGTTCTTAGCTAAGGCACTTTGGGATGAAAGCTGCCACTGGATTAACTGGGACAAGCTGGGGTGCAAGTGAAGGTGAGGTGCAAAGACAGGCTGTGCTGTGTGCATGCCATTGCTGCTGGTTAGATTGCACGAGAAAAGGTTACAAAGAGCATCTCTGAGTTGTTCTTTGGACTGTCACATGTATTGCTTTGGCCCTTGGCATGCCCACCCAAGCTGATACCCTTCAGAGAAAAAAGATGAGGCGTTCGCGTGCTGTAACTGAGCCGCACAGCCAGCGGGCTGTGAGGCCGCACAGCCAGCCCTTGGAAGGCCACTGGGTTGTACCCCAGAGCTCATTGGAGTTCAAATAAGAATTAATGCATTGGAATGGAAAACACATTCCAAAACACTGAGAAGGAAGGAGTAGTTCAGATTGAGTTGTGGGGACAGCTTCACCTGGTGGATGAGTGGCACTACTGAAATGCTCACAGCATAGTGTTCTGCTGGGAGGAAACTCAGGTTATTTGTGCCCCTTCTGTTGCTGCACTGCATGGCTGGGCTGGTGGAGAAATGTGTTTTCTTGGCATTAGAGCTCATGAAAACCATACCTGAATGTTTGGTGATTTGCTGAAAGCAGGTTTTAAAGTGAATAAAGTTAAAATTAGGGCGACAATGGGACTTTGGCTCTCGCATTGTGTGACTTGCTTTGGGTAGGTCCCTGGGAGGGTATCAAAATGCAAACATGCAAAATGCATCAGTGACAGATCAGCATTAAAGAATCAAATGAATTCACCCTCCACGAGCTGAAATCTGCAAATCTAATTTCCTGTGGGCTTGCACTATTGGTTACAGCTGTACTGTGAAGCATACATGGATGTACAGCAGGAGAGTCATCTGGTCTGGAATGCAGCTGACTGCTCAGCTCAGGAGGAAAATTAAACTATCAGCCAAGCACTGCCTTTGAGAACAAGACCCCCAGGTCTCCAGGACTGGTAGCTAAATGCTACCTAGACACAGGGCAAGGGTGCCAGGAACCAACCCTTTCACTGCCAAGTGCAGAGGGAAGGTGCTGGCTGGAGCTGTGTGACAATAGGGAGGGGTGTTGGAAGCTGCTCCAAAGCAGCAGCAGGGAAGGTTTAGGGACTGGTGACAAACCTCTAAGTTCTTAAAGCACTTGCTGCTAAGTCTGCTTGTAGTTGACTGCTCTGAGGTCACTGCTGGTAGGTTGGTTTGGGAGAAGTTGGTGTCTGTCCCTCCTCCTCCTCCAACAGCAGAGCTCTGCAGCAGCAGGCTGCAGGCCTGTGGTTAAGTGCTGCAATCTGGTCCTGTATGAAACACTCTGCTCTTTAGGTTTGTGGTGCAGCAACTTGAGCAATCCCAGCTATGTGTGCCTGGTCATACAGCACTATAAAGTAGGAACACACTTTTTCCTACAGTTAGTAATTTGCTCCTGCAACCGAAAGAATCTGCCAGATCTGCCAGCAGAGTTCAGTACTTGCAGGGCCCTTCAGCTGAGGGGCAGGTGCATCAGAGGAGGAAAAGCTGCTTGTCTCCAGCAATATTGCACGGCATTTTTAATGTATTCCCATGTAGCTGGGTTACATAAAAACACCTTTAACAGACATCAAATCTCTTCTCTAGAAAGAAGAGTGTTTTCTACCACCTTCCTTACTTTGTGTCTAATTATTCTCTTTGTACTCGGGCATTGGAATGGGCTGCCCAGGGAGGTGGTTGAGTCACCATCCCTGGATGTGTTTAAAGGTTGTTTGGATGTGGTGCTTGGGGATCTGGTTTAGGGCTGAACCTTGTAGTGCAGGGCTTTCGGTTGGACTTGGTGATCCTAGAGGGGCTGTGATTCTGTACCTAATGTCTGCGTTCGAGAGACTGTTCCACAGTGCCCTGGAGAAGAGACCCGAGCAAAAGGGCGTCCCAGGGCTGCTCCTGCTGTCTAGCGTTACCGGAAAATGGAGCCGAATGGGGCTGGAAGAGAAGAATGAACATTTCTGCCTAACCTTTGTCAGTTGAATGTGAAGCGTTAATATTTGTTGGCTTGCTTCTCTCTGGTCTGCAAAGAAGGTGGTTAGGAAATATCTTTGGTCTCATCTTTCCTGTTATGATAAATAACTGATCTGTGGTCAGAGCTGTAAAGTTCATAACCTACCCAGAAAAAACTTAGGAACAAACCACTGCTGCTGCAACATTATGTAAAGTGGAAAACCTTTTTTCCTGGGGAGGGGTGCTGCTGAAAGATGATTTCACAAAAGAGGAAGCCCTTGCTGTTTATCCTGCTTGATCCAAATGTGCAACATTTCCTGTGGCCAGATCTGCAGCAAAATCAAAGGGGGGAGCCATTCTCTGTGGTCGATTGCTTCCTATTGCAGACCCCTAGGGGAGGGAGAAAATGACCCCAACCTTCCTGCTCCAATTAATCGATTCAGGACAGCGATGCACTGGTAGTAACTCCCCCGTGGCCAGCTGGGAATCCAGTTTGCACACCTGTCTGGCAGAACCACTGCACATTTAAAGGTGACAGAAAGCAGCTTTACGTATTCCACAGGGTAGAATTTATCCTTTAGACTCTGCAAACAGAGGGCAGGCAGCTGATAAAATCTTTACTTGCAGGTCATCGAGTTTTTGCGCAAAATAGCTAAATCTTGGAGTTCAGAAAACCAACAGGACCATTTAGAGGAAGTGAGAAATAAAGACCCTTGTTAATAATCAACATCTGGCCAAGTTTTGCAGTCCTGACTCCAACACAATCACTACTGAGCCTGGGAGCTCTCTGTGTTCAGCTGCTGCGTTATCTTCATGTCTGCATATTTCAGTTATCCCGAAAGGTGCGTAGAAGCTCAGGGGTAGCAGCTGTATGGCAGCAAAGCAGTCAGGAGAAAAGCAGGCAGACCTCAGGCCTTCCCTCAGATGCAGACAGACACAAGTGCCATCAAAGCACTGGCAGAAGACCTGTCACTTGAGGCCAAAGCTGGCGTCTTGGCTAACACCGAGGGCATCTGTGGGCAGCAGGGTGCATACCTTTCTTGGCTGGGCTCCTCGAAGGACCTCACTGAGCTGTGTGCAGATCCTTTCCAGGGACTTACAGGAGGCCTGTGGCAGATGAAGAAGACTTCACAGTCCTTCAGGGGTGCAGGCAGTGCTACCAAACATGCCTGAAAAAATGATGTAGGTTAGAAGGTGAGGCACGGAGCAGATGGCAAGTGCCATGCAGGATGGCCTGTGCAGCCCTGTTTCGAGTCCCCTGGGCGTCTGATAACATTGCAGTGGGTACTGCAGGAGACAGAGGCACTAGTGTCTGGCTCAGTGTGTCATCTTCAGCAGCAAATGTAAGTCAAATCAGGGCATACTTTGATCCTCCAGGGAAGGCAGTTACGGGATCGAGTGTTTGTTACAGCTGGCTCAGTCAGTGCTGCCAAGCATGGGCACAAGGAGCTCTGGGCTGTTGGGTGCCCTTTTATCAGGGACAGGCTGACAGAATTAACAAGGGTGCTGCAGGGCAGAGCAGTGCTGTTGCTAGCCTGCTGAGAAAGTCTGTTTCTTGCCAGGGTACTTTCTGCCCCCTTTCACCTAACTGGTCACTACCTTCCCTAGGTGCTTGATTCATTCCTGGAGCCCCCCATGTACCATCTCGGCTGCATCCTCCACAGTTCACCTCTCTTTGCACTGGGTCTGTGTCTCTGCTCCACATCTCACACAGCAAGGCCAGACTCAAATAATCCAGGGACAGAAATACATGCACATGCTCCAGCTACTCTGCACCAAGCCCAGTTCTTCTGATGCAGGTCAGATTTACTGCCCACAGGGTGTCCACAGCATGCCGGTACTCTGAGTCCCTGGCACTGCAGCAGGCTTGCAGAGCAGCCTGGCACAGGGAGCTCCTCAGAGCTCCTCCATGGGTGGTACTGCAGCATCTGGGGGAAGGTGGCAGGGATGAAATATGGAAGAAAGTGCTCTTTGTGGGATAGTGCCTGCTCAGTGGTACTGGGAAGAGTCTGAAAATAAAACAGAAGTTAGCAACAAAATAAACATGTAGAGCACCCCACAGCTGGCTGCCCAAATCCAGGTGCCAGTTTCCTGCCCCCAAATCAATATTCTAATTCTGAAATATCAAAGTGCTGAAAGTGAGTGTCCCAAATCTGAGACACATGGACATGTTCTGCAAATTGTCAAAGAAGGCAGCATTTGGGTTGTGTCTTGATGTTGACCCTTTGTATTTTAAAACATTTCCTATGTAACTTCAGTGAAATGTTTTCAACAGAAAATGTGTTCAACAGAAAATTCAACAGATGTTAGTGTGGCAGTGTGGAAATACTGAAGCATGTTAAAGTATTGCTGTCACCTAGGCTAGTCCAGAGCTTAGTCCAGTATCCACACAAAGTACAGTAAATGGGAGCTGGTTCAGTTTGCTGCTTTCCTGTCTTACTGCTTTGGCTGCAAAGAAGCCAGTCAAAGTGGGTTGGTGTTGCTATCTCACAGGAGTTAACTCGGTTGGAAGTTAGTCAGAGATGAGGAAAGATTGGGAAGGTGTCTGAGGGCAGCAGACAGCTGGACCTTGGCCGAGTGCTGTGGCTCACATGGACGTCTGTGCCATTGCTGAGCAGCACGTGTCGGGGGTCAGCAGCAAGCTGCAGTCGCCCGATGCCAAGTGAGACTTCTTCCAGCCAGGCAGCTGACTGCATCTGTCTGACTCTCAAATACCTTTCAGCACAATTGCTAGCTCAGATCACTGATTTCAGCCCAGCTCAGGTTATCACCCATGTTGATGTTTATATAGGGCCTGTCATCACTCACTTAAATGGATAAATGTATGGGTAGAGATTAATTCCTACTCTGTATTTTCTTTTAAAACATAAACAATGTTTTAAGCTGCTAATTCCTGAGGTGTGACTCTTGGTAAAAGATCTACCTAAACCCTAACAATAGTTGCTGATGCGTGGCTCAGGGCTGGCTCCAGTGTTACTGGCAGAGTGAACAGTGCTCAGTGATTTGATTTCTGCAGTGGAAGCTTCATTTTCAAGGGCTTGAAACCCAGGGCCAAATGCTGAACTCTGTAAATCAAAGATGGGTTTCCGATTCTCTTAGCAAGGTAAGAAAACCACGTTGGATTTCTTCTGTCATTTAGGACCAGCTCTTCAGACCCATGCTGTTGAGTGGAAAGCTGCTGTTCAGCTAGGCTGTTGGGGGGAAGGGTCTGTCTATAAATGGCAGGTAGCTGTTTGGTGTGACCTTGAGCTGAAGGACATGTTGATGGACATGGACTGAGGAGTGAGCAGCTCTGAGGAGGGGACAGTTGAGTAGCACCACCACAAGCAGCAGATGAGACATGGAGCTGTATCATACCAATGCAGGCACCCATACTGTCAGGGTCAGACACCCTAATGAAGGCTTCTGATCCTTAGGCTGTGAAGGAGGTGGGGAAGGGCCCTGTTCAGACTCCAGATTGTCACCCTAGAGCCCCAGATCTGGGTTTGAGAGGTGCAGTTGTAACCAGGCAGCCAAAGAGCTGGACTCACCCTTCTGAGCCATGTCTGGGCAATGCCTCTGAGTGCTGTCTCCTGTATTGGTGTCTGCTTCACAGCTTCTGCAGGCAACTCTACCTTCTCTCCTACTCACACGTGAGATGAGTTTTTTCCTTCCTTTTTTTCTTACTAGAACCTTGCTCTGGGTCTCATCGTCTCATGACCAGAAGCTTTCCTTCAGTTTCTATCCCCAATATGGGTATTTTATACCTGTGTTTGTTTTGCTGTTTTTTAGTTTCAACAACTTTTGTACTGCCTCCTGCCAGAGTACCTGTAGGGAGAAGTAGTTTTAATTTATCTAGAGGTTAAAAAAGAAAGGGTCCAAACTCTGCTCAGAAAAGAGGCGTTTCAAACATGATAGAGGCCAAATGTTGTGTGCACCTCGCACAGCTGCAGAGCTGAGCTTGCAGGGACTGGGGAGCACCGAGCAGTGGCTGTGTGGAAGCAGCTGAGACTTCCACGCAGCAGTTTGGATGTGACTGCCCAGTGCCATGGGCTTAGATGTTTGGGAGAGGGCAGCCCTCGCTTTGACTCATCTTTAAGTCTCTTCAGCCATCTGTAGAGGTGCTCCCATAAGGCTTGGCTCTCCCGGTGAGCTGCATGGGCCCCACACCTATTGACTCAGCTGGCACAGCGCCCACGCAGCACATGCAACACTATGCATGGCATTGCACATACAGGTGTGAGCTTTGGGCAAGACTGCTTCTGCAGAACAGACCCCTCCGAGTTCTCTGGCCACATATAACCCTCATCTGTGTGATTTCAGCTGCTGCATCCCTGTGTGTGCTCAGTGTGCCAAGTGCTGCAAGCCAAGGCAGGGCTGCAGCGCTTCTGTCAGTCTCCCTGGATGGCTGGCACTGTGCTGCCAAAGCCATCGTTTGTCACCATCAGCAGCTGCTGACAGTGCCATTAGGGGTCTGACATCACTGGGTAAACAGGACTTTTGGTTACAAGATTTTTGCTCTCCCAAAGAATGTCAAGAACAGCAATAGTTACGCAGCGGTTAGTACCAGCCAGACCAGCTGAATTTTCACTTGAACCAATGCAGCTGACACTAAGCAGGGGCACTTTGTAAGCTTAGCCAGAGTACTTGAAGTCTTGACCAGTCCCCAAGTGCAGACAGTTGATGGTTCGAAACCTTAGGTATCACCTCAGCACCCAGGGAAGAACACACTTGTTAGAAGTAGCGTGAGATGACTCCACTCCTGAGGTTCTGGTGTTTGTTACCCGTCCAGATCATTCCATGAAATCTTTGCTTGAACTCGTTGGCAAAGTTGCCTCAGTATCTCCTTGTAACGCTAACTGAACAAAGTCAGGGCTTATGCTAGTGAATGGTCTTTGTTCACTGCTAGTAATTAACTGATTCTGAATGGGAAGCCTGACGCTTCCATACCCTCAAGGTGCAGGCTCAGTGCAACTGCTCAATGTAAGGCTCGGAATCATCAGAATGGAAGTGTCAGCAGACGAGTTCCTCTCAGATTATCTCGGTGGGGGAGGCTGGCAGCCACAAAAGATTACGATTGCTCCAAAAAACAATTCCATGCTGAGCATGCTGCCAGTTGCCGTAAATCCTGGAACTCTTCAAGAGAGGGCTCCGTTATTAGCAGTGTGTGTGTGGAAAAACGAGAACCACAGTGCTGGCATCAGGCACATCCTGGAAACTGATAAAAGGCACTTTGTGTTTGGAGAGAGCCTATCATTTGGTTCTCACCTCTGGAAACTGAAAGAGGCCCTGTGCGGTTTCACCCAGAGGAAGCTCAAGCCCAGCCTTGTTTATTAAAATGGAAGCTACAATGTTATCTCCCCTGAAGGATCAGCTTCCATGCTGGCATGCTTCACCCCAGCTGGAGCCAAGGGGCTTGCTGCTGGCCTGGCTGGGTGCAGCCCTGGGCAGGTAGTGACTCTGCCCCAGTCTTCCAGAGCTTCCTGCCCGTGAGGAGACAGTGCGTAGGAAGAGTGTCCTGGTCATGGCACAGTTGCCTCTGGAAGCCAGCATGAAGCTGTGAGGTGTCCCATGAGGAAAGGGCAGAAGCCACTCTGAGTCCTGCATATCCCTTCACCTGCACTGCTGCTGTCGGGACCCCCTCTTTGCACCTGTGACCTCACACTTCTGCTGTCCTGGGGCAGCCTTACTGCTGTTCTGCTGGGGTGAGCTGCATCACTTGCCTGGGGAGGGGTCTCTTGGGCTAACCTGCTGTTTTCATAGCCAACTCTGGATCACAGAAATATCCTGGCTCCACTGAAGCCAGTGGAGAATCTTGTCCGTGGATTTTCAAACACGAGGAGATGAAAATTTGACTCCTAACTTTCCCTTGGGGTTCCTGAATTAGTGGTTCAGCTTCCAAAAGCTCTGACACCCACTGGTTTCAATAGGAGCTGCTGGTGCGCTGTAAAAAAGGTTGTTCATTTCCAACACTAAATATGGACGGTAGAATCTTAAAATTAGGCTCCTATTTTTGAAATCTTGGCCCAAACCTTGATTAATCCCACACAGCCATGTGTCCTGCATCTTTCAGCAAGCACAACAGCATTCAGATCCACATCTGCTGTGTTCTCTAAACGTGGGAAACAAAACTGGTCTCTTAATTGGCTGTGGATGAAGAGCTCTCGCTGCAGCAGCCATCGCCAGCTATGGCCGGGCCAGCATTTGCTGCAAGCTGCAGCATTCCTGGTCGGCACAGGGGAGGAGTGCTGTGTGTATGAGCTGTTCCCAGGGAGCTCTGGTGATTGGAGTAATTCCAGCATTTTCCATTTTCAGAGGAAGTGACTGCTCCTGCGTTGTTACCTAGAGTAGTTCTTACTGACAGGATTATAGGGCTGGAAGAGGCGATGCCACACACTAGCTGTGCAGTCACAAAGGCCTTTGTCACTTCTGTGTTTATGTTCTTAGCACTGCTAGCTCAGGGACATGCAGTGCTCACCTGCCTCTGTCCAAAGGCAAAAAGGCAAGAAAAGAAGGTTTGCTCTGTCATTGCATCGACACTAGGTCAGATCTACTCAGCTATAACCTCGCCAGAATGAGCCAGCTCATGAAGGCTGGCTCTGATCTGAGTGGGAAACCTCTTGGTGCAGAGGAAGGGCTGGAGGAGGTGGTGTTACTGGTGCTGTAGATGGCTGAGTCAACAGCCCCCCACTGCTTTTCTCTTGCATTGGGCACTGAGGGCACTCACTCATTGTGTGTTCAATAAAACTTCTGTGGGACGTTTTGCAGAATAATTAGCCCAGATGGTTTAGCTGAGTCTCAGTGTGGCTGTCCTCTGCTTATCTCTCTAGAAGCAGCAAGGGCTGGTGTTGCAAAATATTTTCCATTATAATCCTTGCTTTCAGCAGATCTCTAATTTCCCAAACTGTGTGCTGCTGCTTGCTGACCCTTCTGGAGTTCAGCTGCTGTTGTGCAGTGAGGTACAGCACTCTTTGTGCTGTGGTGCAGCAGGATCTCTTCAGCCACTTCTGTGCAGAGCAGAGGAATGTTTACACATACCCCAGCACAGATTGAGCCACTTGGTTGTGAACAAAGCTCTGGTGAGAAAGTCCCTGCCCCCAAAGCGGCTGAAGTGTGACGTTTAAAACCTGACAGGAACAAGCCAGTTGTGGCTGCAAGATGATTAGAGCCAGATCTTTGTAGCTGTCACTCTATGCGGCCTGAGCAGCAATCGCATGGATACCACAGGACCTGTTGCTAATGTGGAGTGCTGCTGAATGTGACAGAGCTGTGAGGACCTCACTCGGGCCAGAGAAGGCAGGACCTGTCTTGGGTTTCTGCTGCTTTGAAAATAGGTCCCCTCAACAGTAACATGGCAGAGTAGTACTGAGGCTCTGTCTCCTTCATCCCCTAGGAAGCAAGAGACAGGGGCAGTGAGGAGGAAACCACACAAAAGCCTTGTTGCATTGCCTCATCAGCTTTCTGCATTTTATTACTGGAGGCAGGGTCTGGCTCCTCATCTGCTTTTCATCAAGGCTGGGCCCAGTGGTACCCTTGTCTGCTTGGGCCGTTTGAGGCTGCCGTAATAAAAACAATAAACAACAAATGAGCCACTGGAGTCCAGAGGCGTGGAGCAGGCTCCCTCCAGGTCCTGATGGAGCCAGTGCTGAAATCCCAGCAGAGCAGGAGAGCCCCAGCTGCTAGTCCTAAAGGCCAGAGGTGCCTGCAGGCCTGTCGTGGGATGCACCAAACGCACCCTACTGGTGTGTGGCTGGTGCTCAGCAGCAGTGGCTCAGAGCAGGATCAGGCCATTGCTGCCTCCATACTGTGAGCCTCCCAGTTCTGCACATCGCTTTGGCCCACGTATTCCAGCAGATCTTAGTGCCTTCAGCTTCAGCTTGCTTCTGTAAGACTCCAACCTCTCTTGTCTTCTACCTTTCCCCTGGCTTGTAGGGAGCTCCCAGTGTTGCTGAGGACATCTTTTGGTGTGAATAATGTGGATGCCTTGGTGGCTCCTGAGTATTTCTGGCATAAGATTGCTGTGGAGTGATGCAGAAAGGAAGCATTTACAGCTCAATCCACATCCCATTTAGGACACTGGATTTACCTGAAAGACATTTCAGAGCACAGTGTAGCACTGGGTCTGAAGTTGGCTGTGACAACGTTGTCTTGTGTGTTGAGATGTTGGGCTTGTCTGTCTTTCAGTGCTGAAGTTCATTCAGTCCAGAGGCCACCTTCAGTAGCGCTGCAGCAGGGAGCACCCAAGCAGGGTCCGGTTCTGCCCTGCTGCTGTCAGCCTGCCGAGCTGTGCCTGCCTGCCTGCTCCGCAGTGTGGAGGCTCCAAAATGCAGAAGGTATTTGACAGGTTGAAAACCTGAAAACCAGAGGCCACACCTTTATGCCAGTTTAGAAACAAGCATAAAGCATCTGGTTACCCCCATCTGGGAAGCTAATCCACAGGGAGCTGCAAGTATCTGGCAAAGAAACACGTTTTGCCTTGGGCCTGATATGGGGAGGGAAAGAAAAGGTAATATTTCCAGTTTTTGAATTGGCCTTTGGCAGCTGTGCAGCCCTGCCTGGCAGGAGAGCTGTGCTGAAGGGCTGCAGCCTGCGCTGCAGGTGAGGGCTTCTGAATCCCTGCTCAGTGCCTGCTGGTGTGGGGCTGGTGAGGACAAGCACTGTGCTGAGCTTTGGGCAGGGGTGAGCACCATCGTTTTTGGGGCGTTCCCATGACACCAGCATGTGCCACAGCAACATGCTGCCCACTGCCTGATGCTGGGGGTTAGATCCTGGTACCAATCTTGTCATTTGTAGCACCAAGGGTGAGGGGGGTTTAACGTATGCAGATGGTAGCTGGAGCTGGTCAGTGTGAAAGACAGCTTTTCAGCTTCCTCCTGTTCTGCAAGGCCGATTCCTCCTCTTTCTGGAAGTCTGTTGCTACTGGTTTTTGCTGCTAGAGTGTTGGTGTATTTGAAGGTGATTACATCAGGACTCAAACACACTTTAAGAATTGATTATTTAGTACTGTACGCAGAATAAATTATTTGAGGGCTCCTGAGGAGCCAAAGGCAGGACCTGGGCACTCAGTCGCTGGCTTTCTGAAGGAGCCTGGTGGCAGCACAGCCCAAGCTGGTTTGTATGTTCTGGCTGTACAGTCCCTGTGAAGAAATCCAAGGAACTGGGCAGGAATTCTCACAGGGCTTTCCTTTCCTTTTCCCTGTTGAAAGGAAGCTGGGCAGCCAGGTCCCATTGGTGTGCTGAACTTGTGGGAACGGATGGGCTTGATGAGCAGGAATCGCTAACGAAGGTCCCATTCTTTTGCTGCCCTCATTGGCACCTCCAAAAGACTCTGGAGGGGAAGCTGTGCAGGGGAAAGTGCGAGTGAGCAGCATGGGTCTGACATCTCGAACTGGAAAAGGCTACGAAACGCAGGTTAGGCCTCTGTAAGGTTTCTTGCCGGGGAAGGGAGCATGATGGTAACAGTTGATTGGCCCCAAGCCAGGCTCCTGCTGTTGCAATGTGTGTTCTCTGCTGTTGAGATATGCCATGCTAGGAAGCTCTGGCGGAGCCACCAAGCAACAGCAGCAGGCCCATGGCAGAGTTCTTCCTGTTTCTGAATGCAGAGTAAAATTGGCTGGGAACAGAAGTGGGCATCAGGACTGCTGTGAAATCCAGAGGAGGACAGGCCTGGGGTGGGAGCGACCCTGGCTTGGCAGAAGAGGTCTGCTTGCTGAAAAGAATAATAATGGGCTACAGTGAGACACTCCAAAAGGCACTCACTGGCGAAGCACACACCCGTGTGCCACATGCCCAATCCATCATAATTTCAAAGGCATTTCAGCATTGTTTCAGTTACAGCCTATTGTGACAGGCTGAGGTGAGAGCCGTGCATGGCAGATTCACCCCTGAAGTGAGCTGGGGAAGGCCGGGCATTGGCATCTCACAGCTGAGTGAATGGGCAGTGCTGCCAGCTCCAGGTGTGGTGGAGGCTGCAGGATTCTTCTTGTGGTTGCCAAGCCCAGCACAGGTAGAGGCAGGGCCAAATCTCACTTGTATCTGTTTTTCTTGTGGGAGGATGCCTACTGACGTTGGTCTCCCACTGAGGTAGGCAGCAATTCAGCACCTGAGCAGCCTGTAATGGCACTCAGAAACAGTTGCTTTCTGCTGTTTGTAGGTTGCAGTACCATATGGAAATGGTTGCACGAAGCCTTTGATGGAGATGTCAAAAAGTTTTAGGAAAGTAAAATCGACTTGTAGCTCGCTCACACTCTTGTTCCACTTTGTGCTAAACCCCAGCTAAACACCACCAGCCCATGTCAGGAAGAACGTGAGGGCTCAGGTTCAGAGCCCAGACACAGCCAGGCTCCCATTTCTTGGTGTCCTAATTCTGGGTCCAAAGCTTTGCAGCTATAACAGGGATCTGCAGCAGGAAGGTTGCTGTGCAGATGCAGAAGTGAGCACTCCGTTCTAGAAACAGGCACTGAACAGTTTGGGAGCAGTGCTCTGTATGCTTCTATGCATTTGGTGAGCACTGGGCTGTCAGGCTGGTTCTGAAGCTCTTGATTGGCACCCAGCACCATGACCCTCACTACCGCCATGCAGAGCCCTCCTGAGACAGTTGCCAGAGCTGTGGAGCTGCTCTTGTCTCTCGGTGAAATCAGAGAGATGCAGGGACCTAGCATAAATTTCCAGCACCGCAGAGCTGTATCTTAACATAGGCTTTAATTAATGCCCCAAATAATCACAAGCCCTTTGTTTTCCCCTTAACCCCTGCATATCACACTGGGGTAGGCCAAGGGAAGTGCTCCTCTTTGTTCCTCAGGGATCCTGTGTATTCAGCTTTTGTTGTCTGTGATAAATCAGCTCAGCCTCGTTGTTATCCCAGGATTTGGGTGATGGCAGGGAACGCATCACAGCAGAGCCAAGGGCTAGCTAAGAGCTATTTTGCTATTCCAGGCACAATTAGTGTCCATTACAATTCCAGGAAGGAGCAGAACCGTAACTTTAAGAGGTGACTATGTTGCAGCAGCATGAAAAGAAAAATGGCATCCCTGCTTCAGCTGAGCAGAACAAACAAAGAAAAGACAAGACTTTTGGTTGCGTGCTCTGTGTTAAACACAAGCAGTCCCGCAGGCATTTGGCTCTTCAGTGGAAGGCAGCTCTGGCTCCTCTGACTGTTGCAGTTTCACTTAATTTCACTTAACCCTGTTTAAGGCCCTTGTCCTGCACAGTTAGGAAGAGGCACCTGTGCAGAATGCTGCTAGCTTCCAGCTGCCTGGGACTCCTGGAGCCTCTTCCCCACACAGTGCCCATGTGCCAGGGCTGTCTCTGACCTTTTGCAGCCACCCTGCTCACCTCAGAGAAAGGACAGGCATATGTGTGAAGACCTGGATGGTTCTAGGCACAGAGCATGACTGAAGTTGAAAGGGATTTTCTTTTGCCACTGTTAAAAAAGCAGCAACTGAGGCCTTAGCTGCAGTTGTTTGCATTGATTTTTTTTTTCCACAGTTTAATGCTCTCAAGAAAGCATTTCTTCACTTGAACTTGAATGTTTTGGGAACATACTTCCCTGTCCAGGTAGAATCAAAGTAAATTCCTGATGTTAAGCAGCCCCCCAAATGCTGGTGACTTTCCATCTCCTAAGAGAATTGTTTAGGCAAGTGGAACAAACAGGTCAGGAAAAATGACACCCAAAAAATCCATTCCTGGCACCGGAGGACAGCACCAGCGCTAGCTAAGGAAGAGGGCAAGTGCTGAAAGCAAGACACTTTAAATAACCTCAAAGCTAGTTGGATTAGACACATGGACACGATGCTGGTCATGTTCCTCTGACAAGATCTTGTGTCACACTCGTGTGCGTGAAGAGCACTGAGAGTGAGTTACTCAGTGAGGACTCCCGCAGTCTCTAGTGCCTCATTTACCAAAGGTTGTCATTTCCTTGCAGCTTCAGTAAACCCAGCTGCTGTAGGACAAGGGAAACTGTTTCTACAGGTTCCAGGCAGCAGGGTTTCCCTGCCTAGTTCTGTAACTTTATAATGAATTCATGTTCTTGGAGTAACAATATTAATATCATGTGTTGCAGAGATTTAATCACAGATGACACTTGAGCTGCTCAGACATTTGTGTCTGAATAACTGTGTAAGGTTACTCATAGAGCAGGATCTCCAAACACAACAGACTGGTTTTCTTCCCCAGACATCTGTCCTGCCATCCTTGAGTAGCCTTTTGTGCCTGTTTGGCAGCCTGCTGGATTTATGGAATGATGGTCCTATGAAATACAGCAGCAAGAATGGAGAGCTGCCCTCTGTGCCTGCTGCTGCTGCAGGGGAAGGGCAGGTCAAACAGGCCTCTTTTCCCTGAGGTGTGCTGGCTGTGGGTAAGCCTGGGCAACCTGGATGGGCTCAGATAAGCATTTGTGCCAGGGCATGGCATGGGTACTGGCACTTTATGCTTCACGCCAACCTGTGTCCCACCTGGATGGTACTGCAGACCTCCAGCTGTGGAAGCCATGTCCATGGCCACTGAGTGTTCATGAGCAACATGGGAATGAGGGCTGGTGGCTGCGGTTCCTCACTGCTGCCACTGACTGAGGCATGGTTCTGGCCAAGCTACCTGTGTTGAGAAGGGTCCACTTCTAAAGCAGGGGCAGCTGCAGACCAGAGTGTGACTGTGTTGGGCTGAAGTGTGGTGAGGACCCAAGGCTGGACAACGTGGCGTGTGAGGCACAGGAAAACACTGCAGGTGCTTGGGGTCATCACAAGTGGCTGTGTCTGAGTATCTGACATGGAGACAAGTGGTGAGTTAGGGCTTGGGTTTCGTTCAGAGTGCACATGCTGCATGAGTGCTGTTCAGTGAGCGCATCTGCAGGCACTGTCTGCTGGCAGCATTTACCTTCGATGTGAGAGACCAAGGCGCAGCTCCGTGGGGCTGGTTCTTGTTTTGCTGCACGGGAAAAAGAAACAGGAGGAGCCCTGAAGTGCCTTTTTCTTTTCTTTCTTTTTTTTTTTTTTTTTTTTTCTTTCACCCCCTGTGTCAGCAATGCAGCCAGCTCAAATGCATAGTTATTTTGTGTTTGAAATAATGCAAACTATGCAGAGTGCTATGAGAGCTATGAAAAACACAGGGCCTGGAAAATGGCAGTTTTTGTGGTTTTGGGGTTTTCAGTGAAGTTTCACAACCAATCAGCCCAGAACAATGTCCGGTAAAGGCATTTGTGCCTCTTACTCTGTTTATTTACTTTGGCCTTCTGTGCCAACGCCAGACACATCTGGAGGTAGGTCAGTGAAAATGCTCCGGATCTGTCAAAGGGTCTAATCTTGCAAAGTGCTGAGGACCTGCTGCTGCTAGGGAGGTGCTTGGGAGCGGGCTGCAGTGCAACCTGCCTGCCCAGGCAGCACAGGCACTCAGCAGCTTGCCTGACGAGCTTGCACAGAAAGTGAAGGCAATGTTGGATCCATTTAGAGCTTTGGCAGGGGAGTTGGGCTGAATGATCTCTGGAGGCCCCTTCCAACCCCTAACACTCTGTGACTCTGTGATTCTTTAGCAGCCACTGGTTTCTGTGGGTGTCCTTTTCTGCCTGGCAGTCCTGATCTCATCTGCCTTGCTGAACCCTTTGCTTGATGCTGTGTCTCTTTCAGCAGGCTCCCAACCCCAGTGCCCAACCTGCCCTGCTGGTGATGCCTGAGCTATTGACTGAGCGCTGGCAGCTGTGGGAGGGAGAAGATGCAGCCTGTGGTGCCTTGTCCCACTCCCTACAATGTGCTACGTGCCATACAGTGCTTGGCTTCTGTGTCGAGGCCCCTGGGATGCTGGGGTGACTGGAGATCTGAAGGGCAGCTCTCCTTCAGGAAACATTTGCCTAATTGGGGATTTCCAGCGGGAGAGGCTTCCTCTTCTCAGCTGTCACCAGGGCGCTGCCCTCGGAGGGCTGGAGCATGGCACCAAATGGACTTAGGTGTTCCACAGGGAGCAGGACAGTCCTAGGGCTTGGCGTTGGTTGCCCTACTGTGCTTTACCCTCTCTTGTCCACAGTGCTGCCGAGGCCCTAGCAGAGGCTGTCCCTGCAGCAGAGCCTGCGAGAGCCTCCTCGTCAGGCTGTGCCAAGGTCCAGAGCAGGGGTCCCTGGCTCTGCAGCTTTGGTTGTGTCCCGTGACAGGCGTGTTGCAAGCATCTGTCACCAGGAGGTGTCTGGAGAGAGATAATCAGTGTTGCAAAGCGAAGGCTGCTGTCCCATCCCGCAGTCCCCAGCCCCCTCCCCAGTGCTTGGCTCCCTGCGGGCACCTCACAGCCCAGTGAAGACCTGCCACGTCCTTGTGCCAGCCGCCACCCTTGCCCGGGGCTTGTGGCACTCCGTGCACCAGAAAGGAACGTGCGGCCATAGGGACCTGGCCGTGCCGTGGCCGTGCCGTGCCAGGGTGGCAGCCACAAGCGGGCACGCATGCTCCGGACGCGGCCGCAGGGGGCGCGGTGGCAGCTCCCCGAGCGCAGCGCCCCCTTGCGTCCGACCGTCCCCCCGCAGCCTGTCCGGCGCGGATCGGCAGCTGTGCTGCCCGCCGGGCAGATGTGGTTGTGTGGCACCGCCGCCTGCCCGCTGCAGCGGGGCTGCTCTCGCAGGCGCAGGAGCCGAGCCCGCCCGGGCACCCGCCACGACGCTCCCACGCGTGAGCCATGGGGTGATGCAGCTACTTCCCTTGGATCCCCAGTGTCCGTGGCACAGGCTGGATGCCCAGACAGCAAAGGAGCCCTGAGTGCCATCAACAGCCCCACTCAGGAGCCAATGGTGCTGTGCAGCATGGGAAGAAGGGCCAGAGGGGTGTTTGGTTGGTTGGCGTTTCTGTTCTAACCTGAAAGGTCAACTCCAGCTCTCCCCATCGCTCGCTGGCTGCCCCAGCAGATCGCTGGCAGCCGCACGGCTCCGTGGCAGGCTCTCTGCACCACATTAGTTTAATGGCACTGTCACTGTGAACTGCAAACTTTCTCAGCTCCCTCCTGTGCTGGTGAAACATGGCAACGTAAGGACCATCTGCTGCCTTACCCTGCGCTGGAAATGGGAAACATCAGACTGTGTGTTTGTTATTAGCCTTATTTGGATGCCAGTGGTTTTGTTTCTAAACACATCAAGGCGGCTGAATAACCTTAATTGAGCACTGCAGAAAAAGCATGGCTTCATGCAAATGCAGCTGCCAGCAGCATTATTAGGACAATACTGAACTTCTATTCCTGAGAGCGTTCCAGTTCCTTGGTTTTTCTATTGCTCCCTTGCTGCCGAATTTCATTATGAGCATCTCTGCACAGCCCCATCTATAGCTAGGCAGTAAACAAGTTAAATCCTTAAAAGTTGACATTAAAAAGCTAAACAAACTTAATTATTCCAACGTGCCTTGCAGCCTTTCTGTATGCACAAACCCCATTACCCAGTCTTCACTAGGAATGCCCAGCACAGGTCAATCTCTCTCTTACAGGGCTTCAAACAGTCTCCAGGATTCTCACTATAATTTCATTACTGATGACAAATTCTTGCAGCTCCTATGGAAGGTGACAATATTTGTCCATGGAATCAATTAATAATTCCCAGATGCAGTTATAGTGGGCTCATTGTTCCTGCATGATCAACCCCAGCACACAACAGGCAATGAAGCACAGCAAGTGTGTGCAGTTCTCTGGCTCACTCAGTGTATGGAATCCCTTCACCATGGGGATTTAGGGCAGATCAGACACTGAGAACACAGCAAGGGCACAAAAAGTGCCAGAATCTGTTCCAGCATCTTCATTGGTGTCTTTCTGCATTGCAGGGCTTCTACATCTTTCAGGACAGGCACACTTTGAATGAGCCTTCATCAAAATATTTCACTTTTATCTTATTTCTCTACCAGCTTATTGCAGCATCCCAGAAATCTGCTAACCAGGTGCAGGCTTGCTCAGTTTTTGATAGTTTTACCTGGATTTGGAGAGGCTTTTGGTGAACCCTGAAAACCAGGCTTCTGGTGGGAATGATAGAGAGGCTTTTCATCCTGTAGATTTAATTTAGGTTTTATTTCCTTTCAGACCCATGGCAGAATTTCAGGCTGCTGCTTGCAGTTCCTGGGAGAGATGTGCTCATTGTCACAGAACAATTGGATCTGGTGCCATGTTAGTGACAGTTTCTCTTTAAGGAAGACAGACTATAAGCCCAGCAGAGGTTTTGCAGGTCAGGATTGTGTTGTATCAGCAGAACTGTTGTGGGGAAGCTAGCACAGCACGTGCCTGCCCTGTCTGGCTCCATCCCTCCTCTTCACAACTAATAACATTTACTCCAAATTTAAAGAGGCTCAAAGGTCAGCAAGCCAAATTTAGTCTGGGGGTGCCTTGCCGAAGTCATCAGAGCAGATAGACTCGGCCTGGTATTTGCTTTGGGAGAGCAAATGTGAGAACAGTTCTGCAAGTGTTTCTGTTCATTTTTACAGTCACAGGAGGAGGCAGTTTGCAGCAGAATGCAGCACACAAGGCTGCCTCCAGAGCACAGGGCACAAAGCAGGCCAGGCTCTTCTCTTGCTGTAATTAACACTAGAAGTTTCTGCTGGGTTTGTGCACATCTCCGTCTCCCCCAGTACCACCTCTCTGAGGAACAGGCTCTATGGATACCATCATCTGCCTGGTCATTTGCAGTGGGGCATCTACGCTGCTATGCACCGTGGTTGTGGTGGTAAACAGTGATAGCAGTGGTCTCTGCTTCCTAAACTCCTGTTCCTCTAAAGCTTCATCATATCCCCAGGTCTCCCAGTTAGTGCAGCACAAGCCTCAGCTAATCAGTCAGTCTATGTGTCTGGACTCTAGTGCAGCCTTGCCCATGCCTCTAGCAATTCAAACAAGGGTTAAACTGCCTGCAAGTGCTTTGGTGAGTTGCTACTGACCAGGATGGAAGTTGGGCCAAAGTGTGACAGTGAGGAATCGGTGCTGACCCCTCAGGGGCAGAGTGGGGTGGCAGGGTTCGTTCAGTGCCTTGCTTGACCTGTTTTATTCTACCAGATTTGCTCAGTGTTTCTGCCGTGGTTTGTAGCCTGAGCTCAGTGTGTGCTCTGCGGGGTGGGTGAGGTGGTGGCAGGATACACTCCTGGCTGCACTGCTCGTGGAGCCTGAGCACAGCACTGGTTTTCTGGTTCAGCGTGGAACGTTCCCCTTTGTCACATTGGTGTGTTCTCCACTGTCATACTGAGGTGTTCTTTGACACATTGGGAGCTCTGATCAAGAGACCACAGACCCAAATCCTCTTGGAGTTGAAGTCTGCAACCATCTCTTTTACGAATCAGAGAGGGACATTTTAACGGAAGCAAAGCACTGCAGTGTCCCGAGACATCAAATCACTGAGAAGTCACCATTTATAAAATCCTTCCAAGCAGACTCATGTCCTGGGAATGAATCTGAGACCCTTCCTCTCCTCTGACCTCCCAGCCAGTTGCTGGGAGCTTGCCTGGGCTGTGGTGCATGTTCTTCCAGGCCAGTATCAGCAGTTGCTGTGAGTGACACCCAGGGCACCCTCAACTTCCTCAAGTCAAGCAGGGGTGAGGGGAGCCTGGCAGAGCAGCTCCTTGCTATGTGACAGGGTGGTGCCTGCTTGCCACGTGGCTCCCATCTCCTTCAGAGCAGGAGTGCCAGGCTGAGGCACTGAATGCCTGGTAAAGGCAGCTGGCACAGCCAGCACAAGTTGCTCCATCACCGAGGGGGCAGAGAACAGGAAGCCAGCTGTGACTCACAGTCCACATCTCCCCGCTTTGCTCTTGAGGCAGCAGAGCCACACACAGCCCCTCGCTCAGAGCAAGCTGCTCCGGCACAGGCCAGCCCCTAGTGAAATTCACTGCATCTGGTGCTGCTCACTTCCTTTCAGTTTTTATCTAGTCTGTCTGGGCTTCCTGTTAGGACCCAGTGCCCTTCAGGACAGCACAGTACTGGCTGTGCAGAAGCAAGCAGCTGCTGGGGGCTGCAGCAAAGGGCTGTGATCCAGGCAGCGGGAGTTTGGGTGCATTTTCCTCCTGCTTTTCCACCTTCTTGCTCTCCCAGGAGGGACAGTGTCAGGGATGAAGAATCGCTGGCACACTGAGGGCCCTCTGTGAAGTGGATCCTGGTTTTCTGCTGGGAAGGGTCATGAGAAGCAAGCAGCAAAGACAAAGTCGTCTGTAAAATGTGGGTTCTAGCTTTGATCCTCACCTGTCTCTGTCACTTGTGCTGCCATACCCCTGCACTTGAATATTTTCAGCTGTTCTTAGGCCTGTGAACTTCTGTGTGCCAGGCAGGTTTTCCTCAAACTCTCCTGGTGCCAGTAGTTAAGAGGTTATGGTAATTACCTCCCTGGTGCAGATACTGAGTATTAGCATTTAGACTGAATGCGCCCACTTTGATTTCTCTGCAGTGACACTAGGGAGGCTGTGGCCGAACTCTGCTCTAAATGAGCGCGGTGTCATTAATGACAGCGCTCTCACAATGGATGCTTTTGTGCTTAAGAAGCTTTCTATACCTTAATCCAGTCTGATGCAAGCTCCACATGCAAATGTGTTGCAGGTACAATTTACTCCGTGGCATTAACAAAACATAAAGAGAGATTCAGATGGCACTGTGGGGTGTGGATCAGATCCTTGGGGCTGGCCGAGCTCCACTGGCATAATGCTCTCCTTTTCCTGTCCTGTGCCTGGCAGCAGCCTGAATGCTCTGCTCCTCCCAGGCTTGGTCCTTCAGGGGTCACAAGGAGTTCAGAAATAGTGTAGATACTTTGTGAGTCTCATTTCTCCGGGCAGCTGTGGCAGGGCTGATGTGGCATGCTGCTGACTGCTGCTGCACCATGGTATGAGGTCCTGGGGAGGCCACGGGCATCAGCCAGCTCATGTGGACACGACACACCAGCAAATCTGCTCCTGTGAGCCCTGAGCAGGAGCCAAGGGCTGGGAGGGAGCAAAGCAGCCCTACTGGAAGGGCTGCACATGTGGTCTGGCATCCCTAGCACTCCTGCCTCTGCAGGCTGCTGCTCAGGGTCTGCTGCCTCACCACATTTGGCTCTTTCATGTCTGGCCAGACACGGCCCCTCTGCTAAGGGCAGCTTTCCCACTGCAGGCAGCCCCCTGAACTGATGATAACGTGGTGCTTCTGTGCCAGCTGCATTTGAGAAGCTGTGTCTTGTTTTGCAGTTCATCTGCTAGAACTGAACTGGCAGTGAAATTGTTCAGGACCTGAAGACCCTTCCACTGTGGGCACTACGAAGCTCTGACACCCATGGAGTGAGAGCTGATCCTCAAGCTCCTTGCAGGTCAGCCGTCTTCATTCTGTGTTTTCCTTGTCTCCTCTCTAAGGCAGCTCTAGAGCAGTTGTGCTGCAAGACAAGATGTGCCTGACCTGCCCTGGGAGTGAGCCCATGCTCCAGGTGCCTGCTTCTCATTCCCAGATGCCCAGCCTGGGAATTCTCCACTGTGCCTGTGGAGAAACAATTTCTGCCGATCCTTCACCTTTGGCTTTTGTTTGTCTCTGCCATAGTGGCTGTATGCTGTGTGTGCCATCTCCACTTGCTTCCTGTTCCTGGCCAGCTGTGGACTGATGATAGCATCTTCAAGTTGTTGGACTTCCTCTTCTTGTCTTTAACCTCTTTTGGTTTCTAAATGGCCGCTACGCTTACAGTTACCAACCACAGCAGGCAGGCAGCAGCCGCTGGTGGCCAGGCAGACAGCGCTGAGCACAGTTTGAAAACCACCCCAGATCTGCTGTGTAGGTTATAGAAGAGGATTTAGTGCAGGGCTTGGTATAAGGCAGACTGAGGCTCTGGCAGTGAGCATCCTGAGTGTGCTTGTTCATGACGCCCAGCTCACACTGGTTACAGTTTGCCTTGGCTGTACTTGGAGGAGCAGTGAGAGCCAGCAACACACTGGCACTGTGAAGCCTGTAAATGCAGAGTGTGGCAGCACGAGGAGGATTTTATACTGCATGAACTTCCTTGGCTTGCTTGCAGTAGACCTCTTCCTAGAACTCCATGGTTTCGTGTCCCTAAATCTGCAGGCTGCAGGTCAGAAAAGCCACCCATTCTCTTGGCTGGACACCTGTGCTCCAAGCCAGACTAAAGCAAGCCAAATGCAAGCAGCCAGTTCTTCAGAAGCAAAGCCACAGGTGATTTTGCTTCCTCTTCCTTGCCTTCCTCACTAAATTCTGGTTGCACAGAGCCTGACTGAGATGCAGGGCAGGTATTTGGAAGAAAGTCCTGGCCAGAAGCCACTTTTTGCCTGTTTCTAGTTGTTTTTTTGTGTTAAGATAGGAGGGAGATGTACTTTACTATTACAGAGGTTTCTTCCAAGCTGTATGAAAAGTAAGGCTGAGCCAGGAAAGACAGAACCTCTCCTGCCAGGTGCTGGAGGCCCTCCCCAGCTGGGAACACAGGCAGTGCACAACTCGCAGTGCTGGAGCACTGCCCATGCCAAGAGCAGGAAAACAGGAGGGTGGATCGGTGCTGCTGGGCTGCACTGCTCACTACAGGCTGGGCTTGGAGCTGATGCTGTGCTACAGCCGTTCAGGCCTGCTAATGCAGCTAGAATTCTGCAGCATTATCATCAGGATGCAAAATCAGGGTGGTGGCAGCAGCTTTTGCTCTCAGATGCCTTCAGCCAGTACCCATGGGTGTGCTTCACAACACTACAAAATGTTGCTCTCTTCACTGCAGTCAGTCCCAGCCTGCAAGCTTCTTCACTTTGGTCTATAAGGCTGCTATTATCTGCCCAGTGTTCCACCGGGGAGGAAGTTGTGTCTGTCACTGCAGAATCACGGCCACGACCTGCAGATCTATATTCAGTTCATGATGTGTGCCCAGATGCTTTCCCTTATACCTCAACCCTGCAGCATCTGGGTGCCTTGAGCTAAACCCAGTTGAAGGCTGGCATGATCAATGCCATGGACTGGTGTAGGACAGTAGAGGGTTTATCTTCACTAATCTGTTATATCCTCTTATCTCTGGCTTCATTTATACATGTGCCATAAAAGTTCCTTTATCAGCTTGGTTGGGTTGTTTGAGCAGCTTTAGTCCCAGACATCTTTTGCAAACCTCACACTTTCTGGGCTTGATACAAAATCCAATGAGGACAAATCAGACCAAAACCTCTCAGGCTTTGGGGAGAAGCTGGAAAGGATTATGCTGTGCAAGTCTGGTGGCCAATGCATCCTCGGACTGCCCCAGACCTAACCAGCGGCTGTAGGCGGACCTCCTGCCACCGTGTGCCTGCAGGATAGCCAGGCTGCCAGGCTGTGGATATGAGACTCATCCCAAGCAGCTCTCACCTATCTCTTCTTTTGGCTCCAAGAGCCGGGATACAGTTTCCTCATACACCACATTTTGCATTGGTAGGTGCCTCTTGTCTGATGCTGCCTTCTGGCAAAGTAGCTCCTGCATCCGTTTCAGCTGGTTTTGCAGAGCAGCCCAGGCAGCAGGGAGGACTCTCAGGTGTGTGATGAGCCCACGGTACTCGCCTGGAGCAAGACCAGTGCCTCCAGCACAGCACAATGGCACCCACCTTCCTGGCAGACTGCAAGTAGCCTTTGCTGCTGTCACCTTTGTCCTTAGACCTTCCATAGAGTCTGCACGTCAGGGTGGTGATGCAGGAGGCCAGAGGCCAGTGCCTGGGCTGCTGCTTCTTGCATGTAGGATTGCTGGCACAGGTATCACAGCCACTATCTCATCTGTCTGGCCTTTGGTGAGCACCCTGCCTACTACAGTTACTTCATCTCCTGGCATTATGGAATCCCCCCAACCCTCCAGAAAGCACCACGAGTGCCAGCCAGGAGGCCCAACAGCTGCCTTTGAGCACACCTGAGTTTTGTTTCACAAAGGGTCACTTCCTCTTCTCTGCCCCAAACTCGAGACAGGGAGACACTAACTGCAGGGGAAGGAGGCAGTGGGCAGAGAGCTCAGCCTTGTCTCATTGGCCCGATGCATGCCCTCCCTCTGGCCCAGCCTGATCTGTGACCTGCAGATGCAGAGATCAAAGCGTCATTGGCAACCGCCTGTGCTGGGCCACAGATTAGCTTCTGAGAAAACCTGGTATCATTCTCCTCCTTGTTACCAGGGCTGGAGGGAAGACTCCACATGGGCTGCCTCCCTGCCCATGGTGCAAGGATGTCAGATTCCATGTAATAGGTGGTGATGGTGGAGATGACACATGTGCTAGAATGGACACGTTGAGATGTGGGCCAGGGAGGAGTTGCTGTCCTCTGCAGGGTGCTCGGCCTTGTGTCATGGTGGAGACTCTGCGTGTGTGTGTGTGCACAGCACTGGGCTGCCAGTGGGAGCTGCACAACCTCAGCTGCACTCTGCTTGCCACTCAGCTCTGCATCAGGGAAGTGTTTGGCCATAGTGAAGGAAGAATCCTCCTCTGATGTGAGCAATGTGTGTCAAGAGCTCAGACCCAAGAGCCTGGGAATACCTTTGCCTAACAGTATCTTATGGTTTACGGCTGTGGTTTAGGGTGTGGGTTGTGTAGGGTTATGACTTAGGGTGTGGGTTAGGTTGTGTTATGTTGCCAAAGGCTGAATACTGATTTTTGCCAACCTGGCTCAAGTCCAGCCTTTCTCCACTGGCATCTACACTTAATCCAATTGACTGAGAGTTTCACAGCAATCCTGGCTTTGCACTTCCAAACCCCTCACATTTGATCTCATCAGTGCGAACTGAACATGCAAGGAACACTAACAAATGGGGAGAGCGTGCCCTGGAAGCCCAGCAAGACCTGCCCTTATCAGTCCAGGCCATGTAAATCACTTTCCAGCTCATAACCTTGGGCTGTGGGTTTATGCCTCAGTTGCTCCTTTTCCAAAACTGTTCCAGTTCCTCTCTTGATGCATGGCTGAGACTCTTCTATCACTGACCCTGTCAACTGGGTAGTATCCTGGCCCCTCCTAATTGTGTAATTCTGCCTCATTTTAAGTGTATGACTCCCCTTGTGCTGTGAAACAAGTGGTCTCAGCACTGGCACTGGCACCAGGAGGTCCCCTTAGCTCTGTTTTCTGTGTGCCTTTCCTAGAGGAGCTCTAACGTTTTGCTGACTTCTGCCTCCCTTACACTCCCACCAGCACATGTGCAGCTGCTTCTGGAGACCACAAAGCACACTTGCAGGAGTGAAGGAGAGACCCAGATGCTAACAAGGTGCAAACACAGATCTTGTTTCGGGGAGTGCTGCCAGAAGAAGCTGCAGAGATGCCTGCAGCTCAGCCTTGCAGGTCGGCGTCTGCTCTGTGTGCAGGGCACTTGTGGGCTCCGCCGCTCATCCCCCTGCTGTGACTGAAGTTTGGAACTGAAACGCGGCCGAGGCTCTGCCACTTCTGGCCTTCTCCTTCCTTGGTGGCAGCTGAGAGCTCCTCGCTGGAGCTCAGAAGCGTCCAAAGTACGTTTGATGGAAACAGTAGGAGGGCAGCGACCGGAGGAAAGGATCTGTGAGCGAAGGCACTGCTGGGGCAGGCTGGTAGGGGCGGTGCTGCCCTAGGAGCCTGGCTGTTCCGATGTCATACCCTTACAGGCACCCACTGCCATTACAGCAGCCAGATTGGTGAAGACTGATCCCACCCTCTGCCTGTGGCCACGTTACCTCCACGAGGAGACAACCTGCGTGGTGCTGAGCCTCCGCTCTGCCGTGCGGGGCACGGAGTTGCTGGAGGCGCCTCTGCTCGGGGGGAGGGCAGTGCAGTGCCCACCTCTTGGTGTTTGCCCTTGCACGGGAGGTGTGGAAGGTGCTCTGCTCAGCCCCGATGCTTCCGGAGCGCGGCGATCCGTGCCCAACGGGCTGCAGGGCAGATGGTAGCAGGCGAGCAGCAGTTACGGGTGGGTCGCGCCGCCCTGGAGGGTCGCTGCTCTGGAGGACACTGGATATGTCCCCGAGGGTGTGCAGACAGGCCCGTCGTGGCTGTCTCTGCCAGTTGGCCAGAGCGTTGTGTCATCTGCTGGAAGCTCCTTAGGGCTTGGGAGAGCTGTGCAGGGAAACATCTTGGTGAGATGTGCGCTGTGAGTTACAGCCCCGACGCCATCGGAGTGGGCAGCGCTCCTGTGCCTGGCAGCAGATGTCCTGGCTGTCAGCCAGGGCACAACCTTGCTCCCTTAGGTGCTGAGGGAGACAAGCAATGGTCCCTGCCCCAAAGAACTCACAGATGGCATACAGCAACTATTAAAATTATTCAATATAATTTGGAATATGAATGACTTACAGCAGTAGACAGAAGGAAGATGCAGGTGGAGTGTAATGTTGTGACAACACTTCAACCAACGACTAATTTGCATGTTTAGATTAGCTGGGGTTTAAGTGTCTTGTTTTTCGTCCCAGTTTTTTGCACAGATAGACCTCAGCTATAAAATAATCTTGCTTTTCCTATACACTGCTAAAGATGGTAAGTCAGAATTCTGAAACTGTTTTCTTGCTTTGTAGAGGGCTGGGGGTGTAGCAACACCATATTTTAAAATAGGCGTTCCTCTTCCTGGCGAGATTTGCAATTCCAGTGGAGCCTGACAGCATCTCCTCCTGCTTCACTACTGCCATGCATGCATGTGCCTGCTGTTAGTTACAGGATGATGACTTCACACCAGACACAAATGAGCCTCGACCGACAGCCAGACTGAGACTCTGTGTCGATCACAGCTCTCCCCGTGGCTCCTTCTAGTGGAGGAGCTAATTCCACCCGTGGGATGGTTGGTAGTTGATCGTCTGCTGAGAATGGCTCTCGAAGTCCTGTCTGCCATGAATTAGAATGTGGATGGGGCCTCACAGTGCATTTGCTGCAGCCGCAGATGCCTTGGCAGAGGCTTGACACTGCGGAAGTGTTGGGATGGCTCCTGTGTCTGCTCCTTGTGATGAGCATCCCAGGATTAAACCACACACATCTCCACCACACCTCTGCTCCTTGCGTGTGCAAGGTGAAGCTCGCCTCACTATTTGCCTTTCTAAATGAAGGTCTCTTCTCGCAGGCAACACTCAGGAGCTCACAAGAGCAGCACATGAAATGAAGCATGCTGGCTGTGAGGAGCCAGAGGCTGCCAGGCATCAAACATGGTCCTTACCCCTCAGCATCAGCACAGGGGGATGTGGAGGTGCTTACAAGAATCCTGCCCAGAGCCTGCCATTTCTGTGAATGAGTCTTTAATCTTTGGAATTAGAGGCCACACAGGAAATGAACTCTTCCTAGTGAGTACCTGAGGATGGAAGAAAATGTGCTCAGGACCCATAAGGCTCAGTTCTTCACTCTGAGTACTGGTGAGGAGAGCAGAAAAAATCATGTGACCTTCCCTGACCTCCTCCCTTTGCACCAGGAGTGAGGGATGCTTTGGTTTTGCTCTCCCCTAGGAGGAGGAAGGTGCCACTCTGAAGCCTGTAGCCTCAGTAAGGAAGCTCTGCCAGTTTCCTCCGTAGGCAGAGAGGCAGCAGGCTCTGCACGGCAGTGTCCGTGACAGTCCAGCAGAAAGTGTACAGAGCAGGGGCTTGACTCATCACCATGGGTGCAAGAGCTGTTCTTTGAACCCACTGCCCTTGTGGGAATGGCTTTCCTGGAGAGGTGAATCATCACTGAGGCAGTCCAGGATGAGCTATGGCCATGGCCTTCCCAAAAGGGACAGCTGGGATATCTTACACAAACTCCCCTGGGCTGCCCTAGCGCCCAACCGCTGCTGCTGGGAACAGGCCATGTGCTGCAGATCCTGGACCTGTCTCCTCAATGTCAGCTCTGAGTGTCCGGGGCTGTACCCACAGACACCTGCAGTGTCCCCTCGGAGCTGCCTGTTGACCAGAGAGGGTCACAGGCAGTTTGAGTCTGTCTCAGGAGGCAGATTGTGTGGGGATTTCCAGAGAGAGACCAGGCTGTCGCCTCCTTCGCACTGCAGAAATCCGAACCCAGCTCGGTAGTGTCACACAGTCTGTGGCCCAGCCTTGGCTACACGAGGTGGCAGTACCAGAAAAGTGATGCAGTACCGGAAAAGTGATCCATCACTTCTCACCAACAGATTACCAGAATTTCCCCTGAAAGTTTTGGTTGTCTGGAGTTTTTGTGGGGAGCACAGGTAAATCTCAGAGAGGGTGACATGCTCTGGACTGCAAAAAGTGAAGGGTGAGAAAGAACCAGGGTGGGGTGAGGAAAGATGGGGCAGTAAGTGTATCCTAGGACCAAAAAAGGCTGAGAGTTTGTAGCATGGAGGAGCCATCTCCCAAGTGACAGCCCCGGGAAGTGACTCTGAGTTCTGCCCATCTTCATTGGTTGTGGTGAAGCCCCAAGGATGGGGAAGAAGGAAGGAGCATGTAAGGTGGAGAGTTCAGGTGGATGGTGTGGAGGGCATACATCCAGCTCAGGGAGGGTGCAAAGTACCTGGAGAATGGGTAAATGAGAGATCAGAGAGAGCACAGGGAGCAGGGGAAGCACCAGGACCATGACAGGATGCAACCCAAGGCAGCTGACAGGGCTCTAAGCACGTACAAGTAGCTTGGCTCCAGAAATTTGTAATATGGGGGTGGCTGGCAGCTGGGGAGCACCCAGGGGGAGTATTGTTTGTGCTTACCCTGTGCTCAGACTTTTCCCCAGACACTTTGCTTTTGCCCACTATTGGAGACAGGAGCTAGCTGGACCTTTGGCCTGGGCAGAGTGTCTGCTCTTACATTTTTGTGCTGTTGTGCAAGCACCGAGTCCCTGTAGTGAGGCTCTTGGGCAGGAGCTGCAGGACCAGCAGTGCTCAGGGCAGCTCTCCGCTGAGTCGGGCGCAGGGGATGCTGCGGGCATTCCTCACTGCCCTGCACACCCTGTGCTGAGCACCTTGTGAGCAGCAGGCGCTGCTCACAAAGCCAGCTGGGCACTTCCCCAGGATACCCTTGCATAGGCACAGCAAATAGCTGCCGGAGTCCCTGCCTGCTGCAGAGGACTCCTGCTGCAGGCTGTGGAAAGCTGGCAGCAGCTTTCTGTGCAGCAGCTCCTGTTGCTGTTTTGGTTCAGTGGGCAGGCTTTTGGGGTGGTGAGACTGCCTGGAGAGCCTCTCCAGGGGCATTCCCCTCACCTCCAGCCCCTGCTGCTCAGTAATCTCCATGCTCCAGGTCATCATGCACAATGTGCTTGTGATGCTGCTGCTGTTCCCTGGGGAGATGGAGGGGTTGATGGATCCCTTCACTCCTCTCTCTTTTCTAGTGTCTCAGCAGCTGGGACCAGGAGAGCTTTTTGAATCTCCTCCCTGGGCCTTCTCCCGCCTCACTCCTCCCCCACATCTGTGGCTCTGTACTCCTGACTCTCTTGAGGCTGTAGTTGTCTCACATGGGTAGTCCTCTCAGTATTGTCTATCAGGCTGGCAATGCCAAGAATGGTCTCCATTTTTCCAGGAATACAGTGGCACTTCCCAAGTGGCACTCCCAAGGAGGTGAAGGTGCTGCTAGAATCTCACAACGGCTGCAGTCACCTTCCTTTTCCTCTCTGCTTATCTTTTTCTACCTGTCCCACAGTGAGAATGACAATAGTGCCAGGTAGGAAGAGTGAGAATCAGCTTCCAGACTAGATGTGAGGACAAGGAGGGTCAGAGGATTGGAGCAGGGCTTGTGTTGCATGTGGTTCATGTGCACGTTTCTTCTAAAGTCATTGTCACTGCAAAGCCCAGACCCCACTGAGGGAAGAAAGAAGCTTTGCCAATAACTGGATTCAATTTATAAGAAACTAGGTGGAAATAATGATGAGGAAATGAGAAAAAGAAGCTTTTGACGACATAATTAATGACTAGTTGTGACACAATCTCACAGCAGCAATCCAAGGCTGAAGGACAACAGAGGAGCCTGTCTGCTGCCAGACAATTCCTGCCATGCCAAGCCAAGGACCCTCCTGTCTGCAATTTACAGCCATGCCCATGGACATGAGCTGCAGGCGCTGGCAGCTCACTCGTTTGAAGTTCTCTGCTAGCAAACAGCAGCACTCCCCTTGCTCTGAGGGAGAAATGGACCAGCAGTTTCCAGGCAGCTGTGCAGTGTGTAGGACAGGACCGTATCTAGAGCAGCCATGGCCAGCACAGGAGCGTTTCAACATGTGTGAGTTATTGTAGTGCCAGCAGAGTGAGCAGACCTTGGCACCAAATGGGCTCTGCCTGCTAGTGGGGGTGGTCAGTCCACATAGCCAGGCCACGGCTAGTCAGACCCCCCTGAAATCACTGCCACACAGATGCAGGCATGGCCACATCAGGTATGTCACAGCAGTCTGGTTCAAGGTGTTACCCATCGCTGCCCACGGAACCCCTGCCAGCGCCCTTTGCTCCCCAGTGGAAGGCAGGCTGCTTGCAGAGGTGCGGAGCCACGCTGGTTGCCTGGCGCTGGGCAGCTCCTCTCACCGGGCTGCTCTGCAAGAGCACCGTCCCAAGCGGCTCGGTGGGGGAAGGCAGACGGGAGCCAGTCGGCTCCTAATCGCTTCCAGAGGCTCTGCTTCCAGCTCGGTCCAGGCACTGCTGAGTCATTTTCATGCAGATTGACTTATGGCTGTGTTTAAAAGCTCTTTATTATCCTGCAGTAATCCAGGGCTCAATCTTGTGTGTTTAATGTTGCTCTTCTAAAGGGTAGATTTATATGTAAAACACTTTACACTTTAGTTTCCTCCTAAATAACAGCTATCGTTGTTCTTCTAAGTGCTTTATGGCACTGGCTAACGAGTTCTGACAACACTCTGCTTTTCCATAAGCGCAGCAGAAGGCTTGGAGAGGCATCTGAAGTCTGGGGTTTTCGGTTCTCATGCTTTTATTGCGAGTCTGGGGTGGGCCTTTTCTCCAAGCCTCAGCTCCTGCAAGCTCATGCTCACAGGACTTGCTCACTCTTCTTTTTTAATAATACATTTCTAATTCTTCCAGTTGCAGGGGAAAGCCTGGAAATGTGGTCCAAAGGCACTGCAAGGCTCAGGAGCCAGAGGCCAAACAACAACCGCGTTGCCATTTCTGAAATCTCTGAAGTTCTGCAGCTTCGCCTGCGTTCTCCGAGGGTGGAGGGGCTCAGCAGTAAATCAAGCTTCACATTACAGACAGGTAAAGGCAAATAAGGGATGCTAAGAGTCTCTTTCTCCCCTCTTTTTCTTGCTCGTGTCTGATTCTTGTCCTGCATGTACTTTGCTTTCCACATTGCAAGCAGTCACGTTCCTCACAGTGGTAAAGAAAAGCACACTAAAAAAATCTTTGCTGGAACAGAGCAAATTTTAAACCAAGCCCTAATTTTACAAGCAAATAAGATGAAGGCTTTAAACTCTTCCAGCTGGTACTGTGTGTGTTTGCAAACTGCAACGTGCAGCAGGCCAGGGCATACAGTTGGTGACTCTCAGGGCTGCTGTAATGCACCAACCATTACTGCTGCTGTGGCTGCTACTGCTGCTCATAAACCAGAGCTGTTCTTTGTTAGGTGGAATTTGCAATTGTGAACGTTTGCTTGCTCAAGAAAGGTGCAGGAAACCATGCAGTAGGCTCTTCTTGCACCGTGGCACACTGTGAAAGGAGCTGGACAAAGCAGAAGATCAATGTATTGACTTTGTGTCACAGACGTTGTGTTTCTTCTCCTTCCTTATTGCCTTTGTAGTGTCCCATTTAATTTTCCCCTTTATTTCCTGCTGGCAGGGTCGCAGATTAGAGCCTGCAGCTGGCTGACTATAGACAGCAGTTTAGACTTGTCTCCCCAGGCTGCTAGTTCTGTATGACACCTCCTGCTCCTGAGGGCTGTTGCTCTTCCATCTGTGTGTTCTGCGTGGGAATAGGATCCTGTTTTAATTACACAATGTATGGATTTGTTCTTTAGCTATAAGAAAGTCTCTGTTAGGTAAGGTCCAGAGCTTCCCTGCAGGAGCTGCTTTCCAGCCTGCTAGCTCTCAGTGCTCAAAGATGGTGTTGATATTCATGATGAAGCTTACTTTTCTTCATTTTCTCCCATGGCTTCCAGACAAATATTTCTGTGGCTTCCTGAACAAATCCTTTTTCCCTCCAAGCTGGATAGTTGCCTCCTCCTCACTTCCCGCTCAGCTGAGCAATGTCTTCTTCTCTTCCAAGCACTTTAACCATGCTTGCTGCTTTATGAAGCATTCTCCCTGTTTACTCATGTATTTGCACTCTGAATAGGAAGAAAGAGCATTGCAGGTAGAACCCAAAGGAGGAGTGGTTTGCATCCTGTGGTGCACAGCTGATGTGTTACCACACCTCCAGATGTGAAGCCACAGAGGAGCTGTCTGTGCCAGCCATGTGCAGCTCTGATGGTCAGGATCTGTACAGCTGATGGGAGGGCCAAGTGCTTGCTTCAAGTGCTGACCACAGCTTCAGTGAGACAGGTTTTGTCCAGGAATCCAGGGATTCCTCTACTGCCATCTTCCTGGGACCATTCTTGGCCCACTTCCCTTAGAATAAATCTCCAGGTCGCTTTAATTTTGCAAATCTTTGGGTTTTTTTGCTTCAGTTTGGAATGGTCAAAGGCAGACAACTAGTTTATGTTGGCCCTCGTCAGAGGCAGTCAGAGCAGGGAGACCAGCACAGTGTGCTCCTGACAGTCCCCCTTAGGAATGCTAACAGACACAAAGGTAAGAGAGCAACCAGAACACCTGGAGGGAGCTTTTCCAAGCACAGGGGCAGAGGTAGACTGCAAAGGGAGAAGGTTGATGAAGGACTCTGGGATGGCTGCACTCAGTCTGAGGGAGGTGCCCAGGACTCCAGCTGATGGATTTGCTGGTATCAAACAGAATTACTATTGAGCACATGAGAGCCACCAACAGGTGCTTCCCAGCACGGAGCTGGCCTCCTGCTAGACCACTTCCTCTCCACTTCCAACAGTGCCAGAAGCAGCTCCCCTTGAAGAGAGCAAGAGTTGGAGATGAACCGAGCTGCAGCACGGGCACAGCTGCCTGGTGGCGGTGGGATGGGTGCGCCTGGGCAGCCTCCCAGCACGAATCAGGAGAGTGTGTTTCTGGGACAAGGAGGGATCAGGTTGATGTCAGGGTTGTTTACTACTGAAGTTGGGTATCTAATCAGATGGGCATTGTGTGCCATGTGTTCTAGCACAGAAGGAAAGCTGGGCAGTGAAGTCCAAGGGCTGCAGCTACTCACACCGGCTGCTGAGGAGCTCCTGGAGCAGCAGGCACCTGCTGCCCTGCATTGGAGGGCGCTCAGCTGCTCACTGGGGGCACGCAGCTTGGCAGACTAGAGAATGGGAACGTCCTTCTGCAGACCCAAGTGAGAAGTCAGTCTTTCAGAAAGGAGGGTGATGTGGGTTTGGGAGTTNAATGGCTCAGCTGGAGACAGAGGTGGTGGTCAGCTGCCTGCACTCCGGCAGCTTTCTAACCTTCAGCCTCAGCAGCCTGCGTGAAGTGGGGGAGAGCAGCACTCCGGTGCTGCAAAATGAAGTGGGGGAGAGCAGCACTCCTGTGCTGCAGAGGGCTTCTAAAGAGAGCAACCCCCAGGAGTGTAAGATGCAGGCTGGGGAAGGAGGTGGCTCCTGTGTGCAGAGCAACAGCTCACTCCATGGGGTAATGAGGCCAGGAAAGATCTCGCATGAGGAAGGGACAGAGAGGCACTGATTCAGCTGTCTGCGCCCCTCTGTGTCATTTCTGTTGGATTTACCATGCAGCTTGGTTTGTTCTGCCTGCCCCAGTCCTTCGGACGGTGATGCCCTTTGCGATGATTTAATACACACCTCACAATACAGCAGCTCATGGCAGCAGCTTGACAGATTTATGTTGCTGATTCTGCAATGAATGCAGCAAGTGCCAAGTGTGCTTTCAATAACTTCCTGTGTTCCACTGAGATAATTGGTCAAAGGCATCTTGCTGAAAGACAAGAACAGCTCAGAGTCGTACCTGGGCATGGGTTTGATCCTCATGCACTGTTAGTGACTGCAGAGGTAGTTGTTCCCCTTACAGCTTTGCTCCAACAGCTTCTGAGGCAGCTTTTCCTAAAGGGCTTCCCTCCAGGGGAGCTCTCATACATCTTCTGGCCCGAAACTTGGGCTGGCCAGAGAATGGAAATTGTGTTCCACAGACAATTTTGAGATTTTGAAATTTGTTTTCATTCCAATTCGGAACAAAACCTCAAAATGTTGAAATTCTCCACAAAGGAAAATTCCACTAAAATAAATTCTTTTGCCTTGTTTAGACAATTCTATCTTTTAGAACCACACCTATTATAGACAATTAAAACCCCAGGTGTTTTAGTCCAACAGTTGTTAGCATTTTTCTCCTTAAAAAAAAAGAAAAAAAAATAGGTTAAAAATAAGAATTTACAAAACATTTTGGGTCTGGGAATGGCACTTGGGAAGGAAAGCTACTCCATTGAATACTTTTCCATCTGAAGTTCATTAGAGGTCCTGTGGCCTCCTTTGTCCAGACCCTTTGCTGTGATGAGAATACTCCACACTTAGCCTAGCACCAGCACCAGGGACTGTAATGCTGCTGCTCCTGGACTTCTTGTTGCACATTTGTGCTGTGGCAAAGCCTAGGAGGTCTGCAGAGATGTCTTTGTCCTTAGAAGGTGTGAGGAGGAGTGCTGCTTCTGAAGAGAGCTCTCCAGATGTGAGAGAACTGCCTTGAAGTTTCTCCTGCTGCTGCCACCAAGCCCCCAGCACAGAAAATCCTCTCCCTGGCAGGGGAGCAAGCAAATAGATCAGTGATTGGCACCGACTGTCTCCTTCCATGGGAAGGAAACGCCCCACAGGAGGAGATGTGCTCCTTCCCTGGCCCCAGCCTGGCAAAGCTTGTGGTGAACAGACTCTAGGACACTGTGACAAGCAGCAGTGTCAGCAGCCTGTACCTCAGAGCTCCGAAGCAAGTTGGGATGTGCTCCCAGTGCCTCTCCTTGCACTTGTGGAAAACCTGTGCTGTTCCAGAGTTTTCTGAACAAAAGGGAATTGAATTTGCCATCCACGTCCAAGCAGGAATTACACTGTGAGCAGGTGGAGGATGCATCTCCAACTGCAACCTACCCAAAGAGGAGCTTTAGATACTACAGCAAACAGTGGCTGCACCACACTGCACCAGTACAGCAGCAAGGGGGAGAGAAGCAATGAGGGTGCAAAGGCAGTGAAGCAAACACCCAGCTGCACTGGCTGCCCTCCCACCCTTGCTCGGAGGCCTGGGCAGAATGGATGGAGCTTGAAGACTTCACTGGCGCTGCTGCCCCTTTGCTCCTGGTAATGGAGATGGGTTGGACGTGTGTCACCCAGTGACACTGGCAGCTGATGAGGCTGTTGGATGACAAACCTGATCACACAGGTCTGGTGAGATTCCTGCCCTGCATGCTGTGCCCAGAGAGGAGGAGCAGTGCTGGCTCCCTGTTGTATGTACACAGAGACAGTGTGTTGTCTGCGAGGGGGCTCTGGGCCTGGACCGTCATTCTGGGACATGTTTGCCTCTCTGAGACATTTCTGCAATGCAGTCAGCATGCTCCCCACTAGAAAGTGACATTGCAGAGCCACCCTGCCTTGCTGAAAGCTTGGTAGAATGTCTGTACAACATTATGGTCAACGAGCTATGTCTGGGCCTAATTGGCTGCACGTGGGATTGATTGCTCTAATATAACGACGTGGATGCATTGAAGACCTGCCAGAGCTTGTGGCAAAGATTAGAGCAGGTCAGATAAAAGACCAAAAGTAGCTTTAGTGAGAGCAGTTCCAGTTGCAGCTCTCCAGTGGAAGAGCTCCAGCTGGGGCTGTGATCTGCCGTTGGGTGCCCGGGGCTGGATCTCAGCAAGGGCCCTAGTGTGGCAGCTGTGTACACCCTCCCTGCAACTGCAGGGCTTCATCTTCAGCCAGAGCCAACAACTCAGCGTGCAGAGCTCTACATGCTTCAGTCCCCTAGGAAGTAAAGATCTCTCTTGAGACAAAAATTACAGTTGTCAGGAGCTCCATGAAGGCATAAGGGGAGAGGCACCAAGGCCACACTGCCACCCTCCCATGTCCCCAGAGACTGCGACTGCCACAGAGCTCTTTCCTTCACCTGTCTCCTCACAACATCCCCCTTGGAGACCAGGGGATCACAGCTCTGCAAACAGAACCTGTAACAGCTCAAAACCGAGGTCGCAGGTTTTGCATGCCTCCGGAGAAGGCAGAGTCTCCTTGTCTGCCAAGCCCTCTGGGCAGCCTGTTCCAGTGCTTTGTCACCCTCGTGGTGAAAAAGTTTTCCCTTCTGTTCCCATGGCACCTCCTCTGATCCAGTGTGCCCACACTGCCCCTCGTCCTGCCACTGGGCATCCCTGAGCAGAGCCTGGCTGTGTCCTCCTGATGCTGCACTGCACATCTTTATTATCAGGAGTGAGGGCAGCCCTCAGGCTCCTCTGCTCCAAACTCAAGAGCCCCAGCTCCAGATGTGCTGGCAAGAAGCCTCCTGTTCTGTGTTGTGCACCCCACCAGCAGACTGGGGACAGTTGCACAGGAGACCTCTCCATCCTGGCCGCCCAAGCCTGTCCTTTCCAGGGTGGCACCTTCAAGGTTGCCAGAATGTCCCCAGCTGGAGCAAAGGCTGGAAGAGGGCCACACCAAAAACAAGTGGCACTGGGCACTGTGACTCTTTGATCCTGTGATCTCTGCTCCTGCCTTGCCAGCAGGCACCAGAGAGGCTGCAGAGGCAAGGTTAAGGTGGAAGAGCAGAACCTAGCCAGACACATTTGATCTGCACCAGATTTCCAAAGGCCTCTGGGGCTCTTCCCATCTGTACAAATCACATATCACCTGCTCCTGGGCATGCCAGCGATGGGCTCCCCTGCTGGGCTCTGGGTGAATGATCTCCTCCCGTTCCCTCTAGAAGGAACTCTGGAGATGTGCTGAACACAAGACCTGGCATTATGGTGCCTGTGTTGGCAGAGCAGCCCAAGCCGAGCCAGAGTGCCATGCAAGGGATCAAAGGATGCTGTGCTGCATGCTGGCCTGCTGCAGCTGCCCATTCACTGAAGACGGTGCTTGACAGAATGCAAGAAAGGCAACTGGGTGGTTGTGGCATCTACATCCCTGCCCAAAGCCCCTCAAGGTCCAGGGAGGTAAAGTCTGGCTGGGCTAGAGCCACTTAAACAAGCTGAAGGCATGAGCAGTTTCAAAGCCCTTTATTTCCTCACTCAGCAGTGTGTATTTAGACACCCATGAAAGGGCTGTGCCTGCTTGGCACACACCAGCCTGCTGCAGCTCATTGAGGGCCTGGCAGAGGCCACCTTTGGTGCCAAGCACTCCAGAAATTCCTCACTAGTTCCAGTTCTGTTTGTTTTAGCACCTTTGCAGAGCAAGCCACCTAAAAGCCACCTTCTGAAGGCCCCAATGTTCAAACCTACCAAACACTCCATGGTGCTAAGTGGGGACTCAAACTGGTGATATTTTCCCTTGTGAGATGCGTGGGGAAGCTGAGGCAGTGTGGCTGGAGTGTCCCTGTGACCTGTGCTTGTGATTTGGAATGGCCTCGGCCCTCTCAGCAGAGGGCAGAGGTGCCAGTGCCTCCAACGTGCTGAGAAAGAAATCCAGCATGAGCAGGAGCCGTGGATTTGTCAGCCTTTACTTATTTAGTGTTTTGTTAATTAGTACTAATTTAGCAAATGAGCGTCTCGATTAGCTCGGTTGGGATTGGAACAGAGGGGAAGGTGTGGGGTATTGAAGGGTTGGCTCTGGTTTTAGGTGGAGCTGGGGAGATGCTGTGCTTCAGGGAAGAAAGGTGCAGCTCAGTGGCTCCCCTGGGGCTGGCCGGAACAGGTGGGCAGGCTGCTGCTGTCCCTGCGGGAAGCAGCTACTCTTCACACAGTCCCCAAAGCAGCACATCTTAGGCTGCCAGCCCCTTGCTATGAGCAGGGAGGTCACGATGGGTCCATGTCCATATAGAGCATGTTGGAGAGGCTGGCAGAAGCCTGATGGAAAGAGGAGACTTGTGTTGTATGGTCGGGCTTGGGGAGCCTGAGCTGCTCTTATGGAGCTCCTGACTCCCCTAACTCCCAGGGGAGAAGGTTAAGCACAGTGAGCAATTTTGCAATGGCCTCTTCCCACTGTGGTGCTGCCTGGTGAGAAAAGGAGGACTGCAGGCACGGCCACTGCAAACTCTGACCGTGGACACCAGCCCCTGCAGCTGGTATTCTCTGGGTGCCAAGTAATGAAGCAGAGTGTTGGGTTGGCACCCCAGTACTGGTGCCCACAGGGAGGCCCAGGCCCCTCCAAGAGATGCAGCTTCTCCAGAGCCACTGAAGCAAGCCAGTTCCCCTTCATCACAAAATGTGACGGCAGCTAAGAGCCGTTGAGTTGATGCTGCACATATCTCATGAAGCGCTGCCAAAGCCAGTCCAGCTCCAGAAGTGCCAGCAAGGTCCAGGGGAAGCAGCAATTATCTGTTGTCTGATTGTTGCTTTGTGCAGTAGGGATGACTCCTTGACATTGGGTCTGTGGAGGCCGCCTGCTAACAATGGTCTGAAATAGTCAAGAGGTTACAGCAGTGAGGAATGTCAGTGAAGAATGTCCCCGTGGAGTTTAAACAAGCAATGTTTGAGGTAGGGCTTGGTGGGTTACTGTCCCTGCACAAACAACTAGAATGTGAGAGTCTGGGCTGGGAAATACTTCAACTGTTTGGAAAAACTTGTTTTGTGCAGCTTGAGAGTGTCCCTGGAGGCTGTGGCCCGATGCCATGGCTCCTGGTAAAGGCTGGGCTGCAGTAACAATGAAGCTTTTATGGGGAAGCTGGAGTACAATCAGAAGGCTTTCAGTCCCCAGGGATTATGGGGAGGGGAGTTCCTGGGTTCAAGATGTCTGGCACATTATGAGCATTTCCACCAGGATTTGGGGGTGTTCTGTGGCACTCAAGGTATGTACATTGCTAAATGTGTTTTCAGTCTGCTGTGCTGTCTTTGCGGGGCGAAGGTTTCCTCTTCGCTGTCAGCAGAAGACGCGATGGGTTCAGCATGCCGGAGAAGCGCGGTTGGCCCACGAGCAGCACTGACCTGCGGGCAGCCTGTGGGTCTGATTCTCCAGCATGCTCCCAGCTGGGCAGCCGCAGGTTATTCACAGATTAACTTTCCTGCGGCGAGCAGTGCCCTGACCTGACAGGCACCTTCGATGGCCCTCTCCTTGCCTGAGCCATCCAAAGCACGCGCACAGCTTCTGCTGGCCCCCGCTGTGGTCACTCGGCCCCAGCTATTGGGACCTGGCTGTGGCAGATGCCAGCAGGAGGTCTCGCCACTGACCAGAGTGTCTGCTGAGCTGGCACAGCACTGCTTCGGGCTGGCTGCGTGGGCTCCCTGCTGACATCAGCCACGCCAAGGGCTTCCTTAGAGGCCAGAAGCACTTCCTGGGAGCCAGGGGCTGCCATTGCTGCTGCTGCTGACTGCTGCAGGACCTGGGCAGGCTGGGCCTGCAAACCAGAGGAGAGAAGGGGCTGAACCAGCACTGCTGCCATGCATCTGCTCCAGCAGCTGCTTTGGGAACTGACCCAAGGACCTCGGTGGGCTGTGGCTGGGACCATCCGGAGGCCAGGGAGCAGCTAACCCAGCACTGCACAGAGGGGCAGCCCCTCACCAGCCTGTGGCATGAGGTGCTGGCCGTGCCCCGTGCCCCACACAACCTGGTACCACGTGCACCAGGGCAGCGCAGGGCTGGCCCAGCTGCTGCAGGCCTGGGCAAGGGAAGGAGCCTCACATGAGCAGAGGCCAGGAGTGGAGATGCTGGAAGTGAATGATTTGGGGTTAGATTTCAGAACTGTAGTAGACAAGCTAGGGCTGCCCACTGCAGGGGCTGCTGGCCGTAGTGCTGATGCTCCCTTTTCCTCTGGTCCCTTGAGGAAGCGACCTGGGGGGCACGGGGGCTGCCTCGCTGATAGGACTCACCTCCTTTTGTGCCTTGTCCCCTTCACTTCCTGAGGGCTGATCTCAGGCCTGCCTCCAGTGGGGCACAGCCCTGTGAAGGCAGGCAGGCTGCGTGGCGTGCATGGGGTTAATCCCCACCCAGACTTGCTGGTGCACTGCCCCGGGAGATGCCTCAGCCAGAGCAGGCAGCAGCGTGAGCAGAGCCAGCCTGGGCCTGCGGCCTTCTTGCAGCCATCTTTGCTAAGCTGTGTGCGCAGGGGAGAAGCAAGGGATCTGCCATCACCTTGGTGACAACTCCTGGGCTGTGATGGTTCTCTGCCTGGGATGGCAACAGCCTGCACCTCAGACCCCGTACAAAGCAGGTTTCAGGATAGCTTTGATGTCTTGGGTGGGGTTTGGAGGAAATGAGTGGGTCATCAATGGCCATGACCAGCTTGCCTCCTTTGTTTCTACTGAACTAACAAGCCCAGGGTAAGAAACCTGCAGTGCCAGGTGCTGGTGCATGCCCTGCAGTGTGATGCTGGGAGACCTACAAAGTCCAGAGGACACCCAGCTGGAGATCCACACCAGAGAGTGGTGTGGGCAGCGTGGCTTCACTCTTCTTGTGCCAGGTGAGTGACGTGGAGAGGCGCAGCGGTGCGGGAGGCTTCAGCCAATGGGTCACTGTAGGGACCGATGCATTCAACACTGCCCCCGAGTCAGCTGCATTCTCTTGCACACAGATGACCAAAAGGTTTCCTGCAGCTGCTGGCTGAGCTCAGCTTGAGCCATCTCCTGGGGCTTCAGCATCCCCGCGGGCAGAGTTGGCTGCAGTGTCCCTGGTTTTCAGGGGCTCGGGGCTGCACCACAAAGGGCCCCGATGCTGTTCCTCAGCAATCTGTGCCAGACAGGACATTTTGTATGAGACAGAAGGTTTTGTCACCTCGATTCACAGGCAGTTGTTTGTGTTAATGCTTAAAGGTAAGGTGAGACAAGCAAGCCCTGCTGTGGCACACAGGTTGTGCCACAGAGGCTCACGGCACACAAAGCAGCCTCTGTGGCCTTCATGCTCCCCACGGATGCCTTTGCAAAGTGGAACTCCTTGCAATCCAATAAACTAGGTCTGCTCTGGGCAGAAACCCTGGGTGTCCAGGGAAGTGTGCTCCTCAGCTTTTCTTACCATTTATCAGCCCAGCACATTCCTCCTCATTTTTTTTTAATGCCTTCCATTAATAGCTGAGAAAAAAACAGGGAAAACAAACACTCTATTCCTGATTGTTTATTCACCAGTCTCTTAGGAACCATAATTACGTCTCCCAGGAATTGTGTGTTTTATCATTCTGTATATCTTAAAGAGCCACTTTAGGTAAAATAACAAGGAGTGCCTTATGAAGGAAAATTGGATTCGTTTTAAGACTTTTTTAACCCTCCAAAGAATGGCTCTTTGTTTACTTTTTTAGTGCATGTGGCAGCTTGCCCAAGTAAATACTATGCTGCATAAATACCAGAGATTGGTATTTATGATATTACATAAACATGCTCTGGAGAATGATTCATTGTTGCAGTGAAGAAGAACTCCAGCAACATACATTGCAGCCCTGCAGTGTGAGGTGGCACTGAAGCGTCGTAGCACAGAAGGATGCTGAGGCTGGAGAGGAGCAGTGGCAGAGCACCGCTCAGCGCAGCAGCAGCCAGCCAAAGCAGGGCTGTGGCGAGGTTAAGAACTGCCGCAGCCAACCGTCGGTGCGTGGGGGCTTGGAGCCGCCATCAGGTGTATTTTGGGGTTGATTGGCAAGAGGTTTATTGCTCCTTCAGACTCAAAACCATCATTAGAGCAGTCAGCTGAGCCCTCAGGGGTCATACTCCTGGCCAGTGTCACTACACTGGATCTGCCTGCAGCAGAAGGATGCTGACAGATTTTCACTCATGGAGCCACCCTACAAGTGCCTATTTCTGAGTGCCTTTGTTTCTCCAGCCACAGTTCCCCTGGATGTTCACCTGCACTCCAGCTAACTCCTGTGCAAGCAGCAATGTCACTGTGCCACCCTAAACAATGGCTCTCCTGCTGCGTGGGATTCAGAGCTGAGGCAATGACAGCCCAAAAGGAAGGTGTGTAGGCCAAATCTGCTCCTGTAGAGCCAATGAGATAGTATAAACTTGATTTCTCTTGTGCAGACAGCAAAAATGAAATGCACTCAAGTGTGCTAGGGGCTACTGAACCACCCCTTTGGGAGGGATGATGAAAATTGTCACCCACAGTAATACACTGCCTAAAAGTAGGATGTCTTGGAAATTCCCCTCGTCCCCTGAAGAGCTGCAGCCCTTCAGGAACAGCAGAGAAAGCCAAAGGCTCAGCATGCCCACAAAGTGGGAATCTGATTCCCCTAAAAGGCAGAAGTTTGGGGGTGCCCTGTGCTGGGCGTACCATACTGGATGAATGCAGGTTTGCAAACTGTGACAGAGGGGTGGCTTCCTGAGCCTGCTGGGGACCTTTCCTCTTAGATGTGAATAAAGGGAGAAAGTGAGGAGTACACCTCCCATTCTCCTCTCTCAGTGCTGTCTAAGAGCAGTGGCAGCTGGATGACCTGGATCCCCCCCAGCTGGTGTAGCTGAGTTTGCTGTAGATGCCAGCCCTGATGGAGAGCTCCCATGCATGGTGCTGGGCCCCAAGTCAGTGGGTTCCAGGATAACATCTCTGTGGTACTCAGGTGTGTTTACCCTCAGAGCATTTTCCTTCAAAATCCATAGTACAGAAGAGTTTATCTTGGAAGACTTCAATCCCAGAGCTCTCGTCCAACAGCTCCAGGTGAATCACTGGGTATGGCTGCCCACTGCAGGAGCCAGCTGAGTCTTCCTGCTGGCTCTGAGCTCAGCCTGCCCCCGAAGCAAAGAGCCAGAGTGCTTTCCTCCCATTGCACCGAGGTGCCAATAGTAATTCTGCACTCAGGTTTGATCTGATGAGATGATTAATTGCACTGCTGCACAGATGCAAGTGATGCTCAGGTCTGCTTCCCATCTCTCCATTTGGCTCCCCGTGCTGTGGGGGGCTGTGGCTTGCTTTCCAAGACCAGCTTGGCTTTTGTCAAGAGTGCAGCTCAGACTTGACACTGGGGCTGTTGATCAGTTCCATTGCTCGCTGGTTTACTCCTGGAACCTTTCTTTAAGTAACCTGAGCTCAGCCTCATTGATGATCTCACATGAGTCAGAGCCGTGCCAGAGCCCAGCAGTGAGATGATAGTTGTGCTCCCGCAGCCACAGGCATCCAGCTGGCATTATTTATGTGCTATCGACAAGGGGCATGCTCAGGCTTGAAGGACTAGAGCTGACCTTCCCTTGCTAATCATTTATACACTCCTTGTTTTGAGTGCTCCACCTTAAGGTTTCTCATGACTCACTTTCTCTCTGGAGTGAACAAATAAATCCTGAAGGACTCTGTACACTTCCAAGTGTGCAATCTGTCCCTTCACACTCACCTGGTTCTCAGCAACAGAGCTCTTGAGGCAGAAGTGCCATTGTTATGGTGCAACCTCTGAGCCACAGGGCTTCAGAGAGCTGAACTGGTGATGGTCAGCTTAGTTTGGGCTGCTCCTGCTGAATGTCGGCAGTGAAGGGCTACAGCTGCTCTGCTGCCTGGAGGCAGGGCAGTTGGACACTTTCAGTCCATCCTCCAAACAGGCAGCCTCAGAAGTTCAGACTGGTAGCTTGCCCATAGTCAAAGGCTTGTTGAAGCAAAAGGAAACTTGAGTGTATCTTACAGGGCAGTACATGCTACAATGCAGAGCACATATGGGATCTGTAGCCTCTGCACTTCAGGATGTTGTACACTTGCAGCCCTGCCCTACGTGCCCAGCACACACTGCAGGGGGCTGTACCCCTGGGTCAGCACACCCACACCTACAGACATGTCCCCGTGCTTCTGACAGGGGTGGTGCATTTGAAACCATCCTTGCTCATCACACGTGGCTGGGAGCTCCCAGGGTGGTTGAGTGGCCACTTGCAGACTGTTTTCAATCTGAAGGGATCTATACTGAGGACACCGATTTCTGGGCTCTTTAGAACAGAAGTCTTCATGCTGGCCCCTCAAACACTGAGCCTGCTGCTGACTCTTAACCTCTCTGTTCTGGCTGCTCCTCTGCTAAGTGGCACTGCTAGTGCTCACATCCTCACTGCCCTACTCTGCTTTAAGGGGACATGAGCAGCAAATCGTTGCAAAAGCTTTGAACATACAGAGAGTGCAGAAAGGTGAACATCACACACAGTACAAACACCAAAGAACACAGCGAGAATGGCAAAGCACCAACAGCGCTGAGCCAGGAAGCAGCTCATGGGCAAGACCTTGGGAGCAGAGAGGAGAGCAGAGGACACTGGTACAAGAGGTGCAAGGAGTCACCACTTTGCCTTTGTCTTTTCCTTGGCAGCTCTTCCCCTAGAGACATTGCAGGGAAGTGGGGTAGGGGGGAAGGACTTCCCTCCTCACTGAAGGTTTTCAGGGAGCTTTGGAGAGAGCTGGGCTGCCTGGAGCATGGCTTGGCTATGGAGTCAGAGGGGGAGGGGAGGGAGGAACATCTTTTGGCTTATGTTCAGCAGAGGCTGTGGGACCAGAGCTTAATTGTGAGGGGCTTGGGATGGGCCAGTAAGGGTGGGGGCACATCAGAAAGGAGGAGGGAGGCACAATCTAACAGGCTATGAGCATTGCTGCCCTGATGGTCCCTGCTTGAGACACATCTAATGGGATGCAGCTTCACCACAGCAGTCACAGGGGAGAAATGCTAGAAGTAGGGCACCATGAGTTGGGCCAGCATGAGGGAGTCACTCCAATGGCAGGGCTCTGCTGCAGAGCAGGATGTGGTTCTTCTCATTCCTTCCCCTTGTCCCATTGTTTCCTTCTCAGGCACACACAAAATCTTCCCCTCCCTCCCAGCTCAGCTCTTCTCTCTCTGGCTTTTTGTCCTTCCCCTGTTGTAAAGCCAGGCTCACAGTATATACCCACTGCAGCAGGGGCTCTGCCACACTGAGTGAAATTTTCTTGCCTTTGGCTAGCTCTCCCTGGCTGGGACCCATGTTGAGCAAAACAATTGCAAAGGGGACAACTTCCTTGCTTTGGGGTGAAAGGGTGGAATTACCCAGCTGTGCCCATTAGCTGCACTGAGGGAACCCATCTCTGTGACCCTGCAGAGCCTGCTCACAGCACAGAGCTCTGCAGAGCCCAGGTGATGAGGCTGCTCCCCAGCACACAGGCTAGGCTGGGAGTCATGCAGGTAGACACTGTCTGCCAGGACCTGAAGGACATGACCTGTCCTGCTTTAGCTTCTAGAGCCAAACTCTCCCTGACTTCAGAGGACACTTTGTGTGTGGCAAGGTCAGGGCTGGGTTGCTTCACAGCACCAAAACGCCAGTTCAGACATTTGTCCTAGAGCAAGGCTTGAGGGGGATCAGATGAAGGCTGGGAGGCAGTATGCTGCAGCAGCACTGAAGCAAACACCCCACAGCTGCACAGGGCAGTGACACTACCTCTGTTCCCAGATCAACCTCTTTTGGTGTTACCACAGACATGACCTTAAAGCTTTCCTTGGCATGCCAGAGATGCCACCTTTGGCAAGGAGGGGAGCAGTGCAGAGCAGTGACAGCTTCCCAGGGCAGTTCCCAGGTGACGTGCCAGTGCTCTGCAAGCAGACACAGTTCTGAGCACAGTTCTGGGTACAAGCAGGCACCGTTTGTGGTTCAGAGGCTGTGGCTCCTTCCATTTGTTCTCCTTGTCCCCTTCTAAGCTTTCCAAAGCAGATGTGACCTTGGCTCTGCAGTGCAATCTTCCCAGGGCTGGTAAAGAATGTCCCTGGTCTAAATGATTTGGGTAACTTCACCCCAGACTGGTACAGGCCCCAGAAGCAGCATTGCTTGCTCCTCACCTTGGCGATGCTTCCTTAGTCAAAGCCTGGCCATGCGTTGCCCTAGGACCCTGATGTGGAGCTCCTCCTCAGTCGAAACCTGTCGGATCACTTTGCTTCTAAACCTGGGCTGAGCTGCAGGGCACCAAGTTACTTGGCCTGCGCTTTTGGTGATAGCTTTTGGAACATCAATAATTTTGCAGCTTATTGATTTTGCCTCCCTTCCAGTAGCCAGGACAACACTTGGAAGTGTTTCCCACTGGCCTTTGGGAGAGCACAGCCAGGATGGCTTGTTCCCTGCACTGCATTCATTCTAAATTCAGTGCTGTTTCCAGGTGACCCTTACTTGACTGCTGTCCTGCTGGCTCTATGGCTGCATGTTCTTAACCTGAAGACCACTACTGATAGCTGCAAGGTGGCTAAAACTCTGCACCCCACAGCTGAGCTGCTGGAAGCAAGGGCAGCTTTTCCAGCATGCTTCTCAGGAGTGCCCCTTGCCTTTACCACAGCAGCCAGTGATGGCCTCAACCCACAAACCAGAGCGTTTCCAGAGTCTGGCTTCCTGCTCCAGGCCCACAGCTGCGTTTGGCTGGTAGCAAGCTGCTGAAAAGCCACCACGGCATGGAGTCACCAGAGGTCAGCTGTGACTGTGGGTGGCTGTCTCTGCAACAGGGCAAAGGTGAGTACCTGGTGTGCAGCTGTGTGCCTCAGCAACAGCCATGGAGCAGAGGCCTCTTTAGGGTGTTGGGTAGTGACAGGAGCAGGGGGAATGGATCCAAGGTGCAGGAGATGAAATGTTATGAAGTTCTTCAGCATGAGAGTGGTGAGACACTGGAACAGGTTGCCCAGGGAGGTGGTGGAAGCCTCAGCCCTGAATGTTTTTTAAGGCCAGGCTGGCTGTGGCTCTGGGCAGCCTCATCTAGTGGAAAGTGTCCCTGCCCATGGCAGGGAGGTTGGGACTGGATGATCCTTGAGGTCCCTTCCAACCCTGACAGTTCTGTGATTCTGCCTGTGGCTCCCTAGGGTGTGGGGGAACCTCTAAATTCAGGGGACTCTTGCAGCCCCTGCCCAGACAAGGCTGCAAAGTGGCAGAGGGGGTTAGAAGAAGGGGTTCTAGTTGTCTGGGTAGGGCTGGGTGGTAGGTTGGACTGGATGATTTTGGAGGTCTCTTCCAACCTGGGTGATTCTATGATTCTATTGCTCATCCCAAACTTACTGCCTGCTACGGCCAGTCCTAAAGGACAGGCAGAACCACCTTTGAGTGCACAGCATTCACTTGGCAGGAGCATGCCCAGGACACCTGTGGATGCCACAGCATCCAGTGCTCTCCTAGGTGGTGGCTGTAGCTGCCCTGCACAGGAGCCTGCCAAAGCTGTACAGCAGGTGATCCCAGACATCATCTGCTGGCACAGCTTTGGTCCCAAGTGCCCTGCTTGTGACTGTGACAGACAGCTGCAGAGCAGGCTGCTGCTGTGGGATTGGTTTCCTTTCTCTGTAGCTCAGGAACTCATGGCTGTAGAGGTGCAGCTGTACCAGAGACAGCCACACATTGCCTGCTGCACGCAGGAGGCTGCCCTGGCACTGCTGCTGCCCTGGCACCTGGGGCTGGGCACATCCTCAGCCTCAGTCTCCCAGGACAGAGCTGGCTGGGGTACCCTGTGCCAACCCCACCTCCCTTCAGCCACTGCCAGAGCCCCTGCGGGCCCTGGTACAATGGTGAGAGCCCTCGGGAATGGTCTTGCAGGTCCCAACCAGTGTCCCACCGAGGCAGCCGGCACCTGGCCACCTGCCTTGGCCACTAGGCGATGCCTGGCAGAGGTGACTCACGGGCAGGGAGCCCTGCAGGGCACTGGCACAGCCTGCACCGAAACACTGCCTACAGCCTCCCGCTCTGCCCAGCTCGCCCTTTCTGCTGCCTCTGCCCCGGGGTCCTGCTACCGCCTCTGCCGCTCTACGAGCACAGTCCCCAGCGCTGATGCCCTCCTGGCCAGCTCGCCGTGCCGTCCGCAGCTCAGATCGCTATCGCCCGGCTCAGCAGGCAGCCTCCAAACCTCCCTGCCCGTGGAGTGTTTGTGCCGGAGAGATGGAGCGTTTCACCGCGGAGAGTGGGGAACTGGAAGCCAGGTGAATTAAACACAAAGCAGATAATTGCCTGCAATTCATTTACTGACTAATGACTGCACCTGGTACCCAGCCTTGTAGATTCATTTCACTCCGCACAGGTTCTCACAAACAATCTCCCTGCTGCAAGACCAACCCTTAGCTGCCACTGGTCCAACAAGCAGTGCTTGGTGTTGTGGCATTTTCAGAGTCTGCCTTTCTGACACCCACTTCTGCTGGCTTCCTCTGGTCTTTCTTTGACAGTGACAACTACTCAGTGCTAGCCAAGGCTGAGTGCCACTGCAGAGTGAGGCCCTGACTCCACTCCTGAAAGCCAGCCAGTGCAATCAGACCTGGCACCTATGTGCCATCTGCTGCAGCCAAACCTTGCCACAGAGACGCCACTCTTGTCAATTGAGCAGCAGGCCATGGCCCCCTTCCCCTTCTGCTGGGATCGCCAGCACGTTGGAACTCTTCTTGTGGTGTTACCCAGCTGTTCCCACAGCCCCATGCCATCAGCTCTTGCCGGCTGAACAGCAGTACAGAGTACCAACCTTGCCCTGCAAACCCTTGGGTTGATTTCAGGGTGAAGAGCCAAAGCCATTACTGGAGTGAAGATGCTTGTCCTAGCCCAGTGAAAGGCAGCAGCAATGTCCCAGTGCTGATGTCAGCCTGAAGACCACAGCCTGTGTGACACCACTTATACCTGGCACACTCAGCCCTTGGTGACTTGAGTGAGCAGCGCCTGGGCACTGTGTCTGCAGCTGCAGAGTCGATTACTGAGCCATGCCAGGCAAAGCAGCACACCCGAGGCCGAGCTTCATGTCTGCAGCAGCAGAAGTGACCATGGTAAAGCTGGATAGAAACAAAAGAGCTTTGCCAGCTGTGTTCCCTGTGCAGTCAGTAGGCATGAACTGGAGCCACTCTCCCAGGCTACTGATGTGCCTAGGGCAGCTCATCTCATCCCCCTCCAGGTAGGGTTGCATGCTCAGGGTCACTGTGCACCTCTGCCAGTTTGCTGCTGAGGCTGCCTGAAGCTGTTATTCACCAGGCAGAGCAAGCACAGGGGGCAGGTGAATGTGCAGTGCCCCTGCATGGGGCTGTGTCTGCAGTGCTGCAGCAACGAGAATTGCTACAAGCTGCCCTTGGAGCGTGGCTCTGGGACCAAAAGCAGAGTGGCATTGGAGGGAATGGAGAAGAGGCCTGGCAGTTTGGACAGAGGCTGTTGGATCAGTGGTGAGCTGCTGGTAGCAAGGGAAGGAGCCGTGGTAAGCTGATGGCACACACAGGCCTTCTAGCATCACTGCTGTTGGGTGTTCACTGAAGTACGGCATGGTGCAGCTGAGCTCATGACTGCCCTTAAGACAGCTGCAGTGTCTGATGCAAGTCCCATGCTGCAGGGGCACACACTTGGAGATATCTCCTCAAAGCTGCCACCATGTACAGTACCAGAACACCACGACCCGAGCTTGCCACACACCCAGCACCCTGCTCAGCACTGAGTCCTGGGCAAGTAGTGGAGTCTTCTCCATCCATGGCAGCCAGGCAATGAAAACATCATCAACAAAAAAAGTCACCCTGTGCTCTGATGCTTGGAGTAGTTTGTGATGAGAAAACCTAAGCCAGCTCCACTCATTCATGGCCATCCCAGTGGCTGCAGCGCAGGCAGCATGGTTCTGAAGCAGTGCAAGCCCTTTCCAGTGAAGAGCTGGCAAGCCAGGACAGAGTGCAGTCCCTGAGATGCTGGCAGGAGATTGGCATTTTCCCTGTAGGCGGATCTCCACCTGAGATAGTGAGCTGCAGAGCCAGCGAGCCTGCTCCACACGGGGCTGCTCCAGGTTCTCCACAGCACAGCAGCGCTGAAACAACAACAGATAAAAAGGGAGCTTGGTGTCAAAGTCTGTAGCCCGAGCACGGCAGGGACAAGCTGCTCCTGCAGACCCATCCCCCTGGCTGGAGTTTGTTCCAGGTGTAGGAGCAATCTGACAATCTGGTTAGACTAAAGTTTTACATCTCACAACCCCAGTGAGCTAACCTAATAGCTCCCACAGGACTCCCTCAGTTATGGTGATGTGATTGAGTTTGAGTTTTTTATGCAGCAAAGGAGGATTTTTGAGAAAAGAGCTGAGATAGCTTCTGAGCACCTGCAACTCAGGCAGCTCATTCCCATGCACCAGGTGGGCACCGTGTGAAGCTCAGACACAGGATAAGCTAAAAAACCCAGTCCTGATTTCTTTTCAGTTTATGGGAATACTCAGCAGGCAGCTGAAAAGAGCTGAGTAATTGTAAGCCCTTTGCAAGTGATGCTGTGGAAATGCCAACTAAAGGCAGCAAGCAACTTGCAATTAGTATAAGTGTACACATAAAACAATGTAGCATACAAATAAAGGCCAGACTGAAATGATGCAACAGGAACAGCAGCACATCTCACAAAGATGGACAAACAAGCCGGCAGGAGAAGTACTTCTAATTGATCCAGATTTTTCCAGTGATGGGAACAGAAGGGTAAAATCCAGGCAGCGCTCCGGTGTCTGTTATGTAACTTCTGCAGTAACCCTGTCTCGGTGCCACCTGCCCACCTGGCAGACCAGAGTCCTCCCTGGGTGGCGTTCACCAACCACGCTGCCACGCTGGGTGAGGAGCAGTCGGCACAGGCAGAGGCTGGTGGGGAGCCTGCGCTCAAAGAGCAAGCTGAGCTCCTGTGTCACCTGTGGTTTTCAGGGGCTGCTGCCCGCTCACGGCAGCTGCTCTCGAACGCCTCGGCTCTGGTTTCCCAGCGTGAGCTCAGGGCTCCCGAGGGAAAGCAGCTCGGTGTCAGCGCAGGCTCTGCAGCGTCAATAAGGACTCGCCCAGCCCGGCCCAGGGGACTGTGCATAGCCTGAGTGCCACCAACCCACAGCACCTTGTGTGCCACAGGGGAAGTGCGGGACTGAGGGGATGGAGCAGCATGGCTGCAGCTCTCCCTGCCCAAAGAGCAGAGCAGGCTGCAGGCTGCATGCTCCACGGCAGTGCCCGCAGGAGGCAGGCCTGGATGCCAGCAGAGAAGGGGAACAGACATCATACCTTAGGGAAATGTTTTTCTTTCTTCTTCTTGGGTGCACCCATGGCAATCACCCATGCAGCGTGATCCGGGATGTTGAAAACCATTTCATTATGTTCTATAAATAAAGGACTGATGTGGTTCAATTGTATCAATTATGCAACTCTTCGAAGTGGTGTAGTCAAGAGCAAAGGCAGCAAAGGGCACTCCCTTTGTACCCACTCCTGGTCTGGGCACTTCTAGTACTCACCTGCTCCTCACACCACAGGCAGGTGAATCTGCCCACTGTGACTGACCACGGCACCACTGACTCCTCTTTGGCCAGCAGCTTTTCCTATGCACAGAGGACACAACAAAACAGAAAATGGGAGCCTGAACACTGCTCTGTGTTTGTTGTGCAAGGCCGAGTGTGGCTGCGCAGTAATTTCGAGCTAAGCAGGGGTTTAACAGTGTTTAAACTGACACTATTATTATGCAATCTGGTTAATTATGGCCAGAAGGGCACTTGAGGTTAGCTGGCGCTACCTTTGTCCAGTCTGTAATTACACCAAGAGGATGACTAAGTTGTGCCTAAGCTAATTGTATCCACTTGGCTTTACCCCCTTCACCATTGTAAGTCACTTGCAAGCTGACCTGCCAGGAGGTTTGAGGGGTTTGGGTGCCTCTGTGCTGAACCCAGTGGAGCTCAGAGCTGCCTGGGCAGCCACAGGTACTGCCGCGGTAGAAGCACTTAATGAGAGCTGCTCATTACAGCTCCTCAGAGTGATCAGTATGAAACCAAAAGCACTTGGCCCTGCCACTTAAGACACCTACCTGAGGAGAGTTGTGCTCTGTGGGTCCTAGGATGTGTTTGTGGTCACAGATAAAGCTTTGTAGCATGAAATGATGGTCTGCAGACGTGCTGTGACCCTAGCAGGCAGCTGAGGAGGAGTGACAGACAGATGCTGTGCCAGCCCTGGTGCCCCTGGTACCCTGGGGGGGGTTTCATTATTCAAGGGATGCAAAATGCAGCTCAGCTGCCCAGGCTGATGGAGCCGCAGACAGCTTCCTGCTCCTCAGCCCACCTGGTATCCCGCAAGGCTCAGTACGTCCTGCATCACCTGCCAGCAGTCCCCAGCCCAGCCTGCTAGCTGCAGATGTGACCCTGCACAAGAGCTGCTTCTCTGGCCTGGCACTTTGCTGCTGGTGCCAGGGCCATGGTGCGGCCAGCACTTAGCCAGGCTCTGGAGCCAGCCTGGCTGCCACGGCTGCCCTGCCGCAGCCACAGTGCTATGCCCAAGCTATCGCACACCCGCCAGCCATGTGCCCAGAAGTGGTGAGCTGTCTCTCTGCATGTTACCTGGCAGTGCCAGGATTAAAGGCAAACAAACCATCAATCAAACAAACAAAAAATCAGCCCCCAAACCCCAAACCCCAATGACAGATTTGCCCTGGTCTTGTTTGGCTATGACAAAAGGCTTCAGTCTTTGGCTGCTGGCTGGAAACTGGCCTGCACCTGTGTCTAGTGGGGCTGCCTGCGAGGGCTGCAGGCCCTCATTAGCAGGCATTTAGTAATTATTGGCTAATACCATCTAATAGAAATTCTGCCAGCTACTGTGGTAAAACCTGGTTTGTTCCTTTGGTGCTAACACAGTGACTCACCCCAGCCTCACGGGGAAGGGATGCCTTTGGCCCTTACAGATCATTACCTGCATTTCGAGGGTGGTTTAATATGACAACACCAATGTTGAAATTTAAATGTATTTCCCCAAACTGCCTGGAGGGCCAACTGCCTCCTGAGCAGTCACAACATTGCTGATGGAACCTGGCCTCACTATTGAGCCAGTCTCATCCCATGGCAGCCAAGGTGCCTCTTGGGACTGTTAAGCTGCAGTCCGAAGCTCTCTGTGGCAGGCAAACACCCCCTGTAAGCCTGAGAGCTGCTCCGTCTGCAGCATGTCCCTTGTGGGCTGCACAGCCTCACTCAGAATGCACCCAGAGCCTTGGTGAAAACTCTCTGAACCTTAATGGCGAATAAGGCAGCTCTGACCTGGGCTCTGCTCAGGATGCAGCTGTTAGATCAGCTCAGGGCGTTTTCACAAGGCTGCAATAGAGCCTGGAAGGTGTTTCTCAGACCTTGTCACCCAGAAGGTGCCTGCTGAAAAGTTTCTGTCAGATTGCTACAGAGCAGAAAGCAACAAATGAATATTGGCAAATCTCAGCTGAGGTGTGCTGTGGCTGTTGCACATCGCAGCCTAACACCCACCTTCACTTCAGGGAAAGGAGAAACCAGACCTGCAGACACGCTAATCACCAATCACCTCTTGGGCTGAGAGCTGCCATTGCCCTGTTTGAAAACGACCTGCAGAGCCTCCCTGCTTTCCACGGACTGCACAGGGAGCTGGGCACCGCCTGGTGCCTCCAAAGAGTCACCACCTGCACCCCTGCTGCAGTACTTCATGGTGACCTTTCATGCAGAGATGTGGAAGAGAAGGCAGCCTCTGACCTTTCTCATATGAGAGGGGAGGCCAGGTCCTCTCTGCTCAACTGGAAGTGGTACAAAGGTGAGGCACTGCCATTTGGGAGGGCTGGACAGCATGGATGTCTGACCTCTATGCCAGGGGCACCCTACCTGGCTGCAGCTCTGGGCTGCCAAAGACAGGGCTCAGGCAGCCAGACGAAGCCAGAGCCCCAAAGCCTGGCTTGCAGGCTGCAGCTGTGGTGGGTTTGAGCACACAGGCTCTGTGCCTCCTGCCAAGGGCAAGAGGCAATGCCAGAACACTTCAGAGTGCACAGGTGCCCAGCAGTGCTGGTGGCTGGCACTTCCCAGCCATGCCTGAAGTAAGTGAGACGGCCTGCTGACAGCACCAAAGGGATCTGGATGCCACATCCTTCTGACCTCAGCAGTGGTCGCCATCACAAGCACTTGAAGAGCCCTCTGAAACCCATCCCACATGCAGCAATCATGCCAGTGTATGGCATGGCACTGCCAGTCTTATCCATGAGTTCCCTGTCAACCATTGCCCCACCAGGTGACATGCCACATGCCTGCTATGTGCCACCAGTTCTGCAGTGGTTACAGAACTGGGGAAGCTGGGACACTGACAGAGGACAGTGAGCTGGTGTCCCTGTCCTGCACTGCTGCCACCGCTCCGTTCCCTCCACTGATCTGGGCATTAAGAGACAGTGGCCTCCCTTGCCATGCCCATTGCCATTGCATCAGGAGAACTCCTGCCCACCAGCTAGGAACAGTGTTGATAAGAGAGTTCCTTCTCTCTGGGAATGTTACTCCATCCTCCCACACCTCTTTCTTCTTGGCCAACTCCAGCCAGCCATCCCCAGGCCCCACACCCAGCTGCCTGGTGACCACAACGAGAGCAGACCTCGCTGCAGCTCCTGTCCCAGGGCTGGCTTTGCAGGATCACCTGGATGCTGCAGCTGATCCAGAGGTGAGAGCCCACTGGCTGTCTAGGGTTTAGTACTTACTCCATGGAACAGGTTACTCTTCACAGCACCGCAGCTCTGAGGTGCTCCAGGATTCAGGAATGAGCCAAGTGGAGGCTACAGCTGGTCCTGGTGAGGTTTTTGGGTACATCCCCCTGTGGAGATAGGCTCCACACAACCTGAGCATGGGCACATCTGAGCTCCCAGGAGGGCTCCTGTGGGCCTTCCTGCAGGCTGTATTATGGTTGGAGCTGAAAGGGCTTTCCACTTTGTACCAGCTGCCTTCTGTGAAGGTGAAGGATGCTGAGCAAACAAAGCTCAGACTGGGACATTGGTGCAAGAGAAGTTCCAAAAGGTGAAGACCGTCCCCAGGGCTGACACTGTCATGGCCCAGCACTGGTGCCATAACCAAAAGGAAGTGTTTTGGATGTTTGCCCTTGTGTGCATGGCAGACTGCACCAGCAGAGCCTGGATCCACCTGTGCAAGCTTTATTGCCTTTCTAATGCAGGACTCAAGCAGCCACCACAGAGAGTGGGGACCTGCAGGGCAGCCTGCTTCAGCAGGAGCTGTGCTGGCAAGGGAAGCTGAGGGCATACAGTGATAAGCTTTCAGGAAGGGCAAAGCCTCTCGGGAGGGATCTGCATTCTACACAGGGGCATCTAAAATATGAGAGCTTAAAAGGGGACTTCCAAAAGGAAAGGATCCCACCCCCCCACACCCCAGTATGGCATAACATTGTGACTGCTGAACTGCTCTCTAGTCTGGTGGGCAGGCTGGATGCAAAGGGCTGCTGAGAATCAGGACAATGGCAGTGAGGGGCATTCAGTGATCCTTAAAACCATCCCCAGTGTATGAGCTAACGTGTCCTGGGCTGGGGATAAAAGAGACATCAATGAGTTGTGTTTTCACTTTGCAGCTAATCTCAGCAGCCAGTTCCAGGCTTATCCCTCCAGTGCCAACTTGGGAACTTCCAGTCGGCAGCAGCACATAATTAAGATAGGCGTAGGTGAGTCAGCCAAGGAGAGACCCTCAGCCCATCTGCCAAGGGTGGGTGGGTGAATGAGTGTCACTTTCTTGCTAGACTCCAACCAGGGCACCACACCTTGTGATGCTATCTCTGTAATAAGCAAACAGCTTTGAGTGATGTTGTGTCACTGCAGCAGGGTCACCCAGCAGGTTGGGCTTCATCAGCACAGAAAGGACTGCAGCACACAGGGCCCCACTCAGCTGGGAGCCTGGAAGGCTGGGCCTGCAGAGGGGTCTGAGCTCTGAGTCTCCTCCACAGAAGTGCATGGGGCTCCCTGGCTCCAGAGCAGCACCGTCACTACCATGTCCCATTTGCTCCTCTGTGCATTACTGCTAGAAGTCTTCTCAGGTGCTGGTGAGGTGAGCACTGTGAGGCCATCACGGCACGGCTCTGCCACCAGTATAGGTACGCCAGCAGGTGACAGGGCAGTGTCTGTCTCTCCCCAGCAGCAGCCACCCTGGTGCTGCATGCCCAAGCGTCGCTGCAGAGTTCTCTCTTGCACCATTCTCCCTGCCTCCTTCCCAACTGCAGTGGCATGGTCCAGGTCCAGCCACAGGAGCCACATCTGCCCTGCAGGCCTCTCCAGCCAGGAGTCCCACAGCCTCCCAATGTGAGGCTGGCCCAGCATCTCCAGCAGGGTGTTGTGGGCAGGAGCGGAGGTGCAGGAGGTGTCATGCACAGCTGGCTGGTGGGGGGCAGGTGCCATGACTGTGGCAGGAGGCAGCCTCCAGCCACCCAAGGGCACTCCAGCTTGGAAAGCAGCATTTGTCCTGCTCCGGCTCCACACACATCTGTTGGCTTCCCGACTGGTTTGATTCTCGATGTCTACAGCAGCACTTCCCTCAGCATTGTCCTGGAGACCCCAGTGAGCCACAGCTGTGCCTGTGAGCTCAGCTGTCTCTGTGGGTGCCAGCCACTCCATTGTGCAAATGTGTGTTTTGGCAGCTGCTGTCCCTTCCTGGTGACTGAGCTGCTCACGCTCTCTAGCAACCGTCAGGCCTGTCCCCAGCCCTGCAGATGACCTTACCCTTTCCTCTCCTCACTTTTCCCTTTAAAGCTACTCGAATCCTTGCCAGGTGCCAGGCTCTGACACCACCGTACCGTCCCTTGGCATGATAGCCTCATTCCTTCTCTTTTCCCATTCCTTCTCCTTGGGCTGCTGCCCCGAGGTAAGACAAAAGCGATCTCTGAAAAACAAGGATGTTGGTTCTTGGTGCTGAGGCTGGAGGAGAAAGAGGTGTGTCCCGCAGAGGCTGCTCCCCAGCTTGACATGCTCGGCCACTCCCTGCCAAAACTTCCCTCAGCCAGCATGGCAGGCTCAGGCTGAGGGCTGCTCAAACTCAACACGTGTGATCAGCAGGCTTCTGAAAGGGATTATGTGCAGCATGAGCAAAGGGGCAGGTGTCTTACATAAGATACCAGCACAGCTCTCCCGGGAATACTGCGCAGCAAGTCCAAGCTGCAACCAGACGCAAGAACGTGGCTAGGAACAGCTGGCACGGATCTGCTACAGACAAACTGTACCTGGCAACATGGCTGTCATCTGTGCTGAAATGAGGGCTGGATGGACGAAGTGGTGGCAGCAGCGGGTGGCACTTGGGCTCCAACATGGCCTTTGACATTGCTTCCCACATTGCCTGGATGGCTGGGCCACAACCTGGCTGCCATGGGCATGAAGCTCACAGGGTAATAGTGGTCAGCACCTAGACATGTAACTGGCATTAACAGCTGGCATTCCCCAGGTGACGCTGCTAGGGCCAGTCTTCACCTCCACAGCCCCATGTGGCCCAGCTCCTCTCCAGGCTGCTGCTTGTAGGAACAGCAAACACCCAGGCAAGGCACCATGCTTGCCCCTGTCCCTGCTTCAGTGAGGTTTTGTGACACTGACACAAAACCTGGCCCAGAAGGGAAAGAAAAAAACAAACACGAGAAAACCCCAAACAAACAGTAAAACCCCAAACATGTTTGAAAGGGTGCTCAGAAACAAACAAGCAAAACCTCTTCTCCAAACAAATCACTGCTGGGTCTCGGGTGAGACTGTTTGTGAAGCTTTGGCCAAGAAGCTTGCTTGGAGATACTTCTCCAGCCTTAACATAACACTACCAGCCTGGACAAGTGCTACCAGCAAACATCTCATTAAGCTGCTGTTGTGCTGTTTATTTATAGATAGCAATTCCTAGCACACCCAGCATGCTCCAACCTGGCAGCCACCAGCAGCACACTGGGCTGCTCCTGCCACAGCACCCCCTGCCCCAAACACACTCCCCAGTGCCCCCCCGCTCCCTTGCCAACACACCTGCTCCCCACTGGGTATCTGCTGTGTGTGTAGTGTCACTCCGAATAAACCTTCCTGTCCACATCTACCCAGCTCTGCTGCAGCAGGCTCCAAGCATGCAGGTGGGGTTTCAGCAGCAGCCCCACCAAGAGCCAGGCGCTCAGCTGTGTGCTTTATAGCTGGGTGCTGTGGGTACAGTCATCAGTCACTGCAGAGCTCATCCCTGCAGGGCAAAGGCAGCTGAGGCCTGTGTTTGCTAGGGGGTTCAAGTGGCTTCAGTATGCACCAAGAGAAGCTCACAGACAGTACCACAGGCAGCCTGATAAAGCACCTTGCAAAAAAACCCAGAGTGCATCTTCAGTGGGGAAAAATAAAAAATAAAAGGAAAGAAAGAAAGACGGAGAGAAAAAAAAAAACAAACCCAAAAAAGAGGTTGTGTGAGGTGGCTGAGCCTGGCAGGGGCAGGCTGAAATCAGCTTCCATTAGAACAGGTTGCTGTTGATCTCGCTGCAGCAGTTGTCACAATGGCAGCCACCACTGTGCAGGTCAGCACATGCAGCCTGCTGGAGACAAACCTGAGCACAGAGGGGCACATCAAATGGGTATGTCAGCAAGCTTCCATCCCAGGGATCTGTGGGAAGAGTTGTTTCCCTGCACAGAGACTTTCACTGTGGCACCTGATGCTTTCTGCCAGCTCTAGATGGAGGCACTGGCAGACACATCCCACCGCAGCTTCGCAGCCCTTCCCACGATCTGGCCCTTCAATGTCCAACTTGTTCTCAAACTTCCAGGCTCAGCAGCTGTCTGGAGTTCCACCTCTGGGAATGCCCAGAACTGCCCCAGTCCTGACAGGGCCTAGCAGCTCAGCCCAATTCACACCTAAGTCTGATCATGCTCCCGAGGCTGGGAGTTGCTGTGCACGGCTGCCCCGTGGGCTGCCATGGCGGGTTATAGGTTACCTGGTGACTGCCTCGTGTGAAATGCACAAACAGTCCTGGGAGCAGAGTCCACAGCCTCCAGCTCCCATGTGAATGCTCCCACCAGCAGATCAGACAGCCATGCTGCCCATCTGCAGCTGCTTTCCAGCCCTAGGATTCAGCAGCATGTTCATGTGGAGCAGCAGATTCTCAGCAGGCAGTGGGCTACCAGTATCCTGCTCCCTGCCCTGTGGCTAGGGTGTTTTGCTGGAAGGGGCAGATGGGCACAAACAGCCTGAGCACAGTGACCCTGTTTGTCACTCCCTGGCTGCTGGTAATCCATGTTTCAGAGTAGACATCTTTGCTGTGACAGAAAGGCTGTTGGTACTCACCTTCCAAAGGAGCTGCTGAGCTGGGACCTTGCAGCAGAGCATTTAAGATTTAAAAATCTCCATCTTAGTTTCTCTGGTCACCATGCTGAATGCTTTGGTCCTCGTATGGAAGTGTCAGGCTTGGCTCAGGCACACTGCAGGGGTTGCTGGCTCTAAAGCAGGGCACTAGAAATGAAGAAACAGAATTGAACACTGAGAGATCCAAGTGCTCTTTGTGTCAAAAATGTGGCATTGTATCTGCAAATGGCCCCAGCAGACACCACAGCCTGGGCACTCAGGTCTTGGTGCAGGACATGAGGAGCTTCAGGAAGCAGGATGTGCTGAGGAAAAAGACACTGGGAACTCCTGTGCTGCTGCCCCTGCTCAGGAGCACATCGGCTCCCCACTCCAGTGCTCTCTCTCCAGCTGCCAGGGTGGGTGGCATCCTACATGGCTTAGGCACATTGTGAGGGCCCAAGAGGACAGCAGACAAGGAGCCCTAACCCAGCCTAGCTGTGCATGGTGGTCTGGGGTATCTGCTGAAGCAGAGCTGGAGACCTGAGTGCTTCCAAGCACATGAAATCTGGCGGCTCCTGAGCAAGGCCTCTCCTCAGTGGAAGGGTCTGGGCTGTACAAGGCTGGAGGGTGAACCAGAGGGGCTCCCCCCTGCACAGACTGCATGTGGCAAACAGAAGAGCTTTGAGGCTGATGCTGGCCAGGAGCAGGAGTCTGTGAGGCACGGGCTAAGGAAGCCTTGCCACCATGCTCATCCCCACCAGCCAAGCTGGCATGGCCCAGCAACATCAGTGCAGAGCTCTGGGTCACAGCTCTGTTTGTGGGGAACTGGCATGGACCCTGTGCACATCTGTGGTGGCTTCAGGGGAAAGCTAACAGGTGGGCACAGGGGAGAACTCCTGAGGGCTTTTCCCCTCTCCTCTGTGACAAAAGGCTGCTCAGCAGCTCCTGGAAGCACCTGTGTGTTTTCCCAGGCATCCTGGCTCCCAGGAAGAACAGAGTGGCTGTCTCTGCAGTGGTGTTTGCAGCACTGGGCTCGCTTTGCACTTGGTGCCCCCATGGATGTGAAAAAGGCTGCACAGAAGGTCACTGGCATGGTGCTGAGGGGTGGCATGGTGGTGGTGACTGCTGGTGAAGCCTGACTTCAGGTAACAGTGAACATCTTCTGCCTAATCTTGACACTTCAGGAGAGGCACCTGACAGCCTGGCACCCCAGTCTGCCCATGGCTGCAATGGGCAGCAGTGAATCCTGACTGGTCTGTAGAGGAGGGGAGCAGTGTACCAGTGCTGCTACAGACAGCCCAGACACCACAGATGTTGCCCAGGACAAAGTGCAGCAAGAGGAAATAGCACAACATCCAGGGCCAGGAGCAGAAGGCTCCACCACCCTGGGTGTATGCCACTGCAGAGAGGCAGGGATGGGCAGCAAATGTGTATCTCATGAGTAACCCACACGTGCGTTTTCATGTGGCATCATCACCCTGCAGAGGCTGCCAGCTGGTGACACTGCTCTCTGCCACAGCGTGGCCACGTGCTGCTCCAGGGCAGCGTGGGGGCACAGGAATGTGTGCTGCCATCCTCCCAGCCTTGAGAAGCTACGAGGGGTCTGCTCAGACACCCAGCTCAGACTCCGTACAAAGATCCATCGCACTGCACTCCCTGCTGCCCATGGCAGGTGTTGTGGGATGAACAGTTCAAGGATCTCTGTACTGCTTGCCAAGCACCCAGCTGCAGCCCATCCTGCAGGTACAGACTCCAGGGCAGCCCCAGCCCCAGCCATGCCCACTTCCCCAGGATGCCATGGGGATGCTGTGCAGATGTCCTCTTCTCTCCTCTTCCTTGTGTGTTGATAACAGAAGAGCAAGGCAAACATCAGGGCTCTGGGACATCCCAAATACCCCTCTGCTGGCAGCTAGAAGCCACTGGTGCTACCTTCTAATGTGTGCCAGCACCCAGCTGCACAAATTCTCTCTCCATCCCACTACAAAGACACCAGAACAGCTTCTACCTCCTCACACCATAATCTGCTACTCAGCCTCAGTGCCTTCTGTGGTGCCAGAGAAGCAGGTCTGCAGAAGGCCATTCCTCCATGTCCCTGCTGCTGCAGCCCTGCCTAGGGTGGAGGCAGGCCCCAGTGCTTCTAGCACTGCTCAGCTCTTTCTTAACACTCTGGCACTGGAAAGATGCTCTGAGGCCACAGCCAAACAGGACCTGCTCTGCTTGGGAAATCTTTCCCATCGGCCTTTGGTGAACCTCCTTGGGTTCACAGGCAGCTGGGGTTGCTGGGGGAGGGGCTGTTGAGTTGTTGAGGGATCACTGCCTTTCAGAACTGCATTTCAGGAGACTAGGAACCCCACTTTGCAATCTGCATGGCTCCCGTTCCCAAAGGCTACTTTGTGCATGTGTGTGTGTGTACGCTCCTTAGGAATTAGCCCTGACAAGGCAGAGTAGCCTCCCAGAGCCCACAGTGCCATGTGTCTGTGCTTTGCCCCTGCCTGCTCTGGCACTGGGTACATCACAGCCCCTGTTTGGAGGACTAGGTGTGTGCCTCAGGCCAGCAGAGTTGAAGGGCATAACCACTGAGGGTTGCAAATGAGAAGCTGTGGTTGGCTGGCAGCTGGCACAAGTATTGCTTTTGAGATAAGCACACGAAGGGGCTCATTAATAGCAAAACCCTTCCTAGTGAACCCTGCAGCCAGCAGAGGAACCACAAAGGGCAGGCTCCAGCACTTCTCCAGAGTCCTGTTCGGTGACCTGCTGGGAGAAGGAGCAGGGCAGGGGTGGCAGTGCCTCAAGGGCACATCTGCTCAGTCCCTGGGCAGAAGGACGATCTGCAGCACTCAGGTTTGAATGTTCCCTGCTGGCTGCGAGCCAGGTGCCGAGCTGAGGCCGGAGGTCTGCCCAGTGACAGCAGTGAGCAAGCAGGGTGCCACAGCTCCCCTGGCACAGGCCCACGGGGAAGATGCACGGGTCCGAGCCCAAAGGAGAGCCTCCCAGGAGGTAACGAGTGCCCTGTCTGATATGCCAGCCTTGGTCGCCTGCAGCGTCCTGAGACAAACACTGGGAAAACCACGGGGAGGAGTTGGCTGTCGCTGTTCCCCGCTCACAAGCCCCCTGCCTGGCGTTGGAGCCATTGAAGGTGAGCTGTGAGCATGCGGATCGCTTCTGAGGGGGCCTTTCTGCCGAGAAATCAGGGCGATGCAGAAGAGCCAATGAGGCTGGTCCGCGGCAGCGCAGCTGCTCTGCACTTCAGATTACTTATTAACAAACAGCACACGGGCCTCTGCCTTGACCTTTTTTCCTCTGAGCAAACACAACTCTTTCTGCCCCTTGTAAACAGCAGTGCTGGGAGCTGAGTCACGTACCCCTCACGCCACCCCACTCAGGGGCTTGCATCCGTGGCAAGGATTTTAGGCAAACTGAATTTTGCTCGCTGAGGTTATTAGCAGTATTATTAGTCTCAATAATACCAACAAGTAATAATAATACTTTGGATCACCATAAACCTGAAAGCATGAGTACTTCACAAATATTAATTAACTGAGGGACCAGCAAAAATTGTCAGCCTTGCTTCAGAGCTAAAAGCAGAGCCATAGCAAGCAGAGGTGGCACCACTGCCAGGTTAAGTGCAGCAGCCCACAGCACACATCTGGAGCAGAAGTCAGTGACACATGTGGGAAGAAGTGGAGTCAAAATGACAGGTTCTTCCACTGAGAGCTAGGCTGTCAGCAGCTGTGCTGCCTAGAATGGGGCCTCTGGATATGCCCCTGATGTTTTGGGAGCCAGGACCCATTTGGCACCTGGGAAATCCCCACCTTGTGCTGATCTGAAGTGAATCTGAAGACCAAGAACATGGCAAGAATCTGCACAGGTCCCAACAAACTACAGGTACACACTCCTTGGTCAGCCTGGATACTAAACCTGCTTTGAGTGCAGGATGCAAACTCTGACAGCCACAAGGAGCCCCTCTGCAGTAACCGACAACTACTTTTCCTGCCTAATTATGTCCCTGGATTCTCTCTATGAGTACCAAGGTGGTGGCTGGATCACAACAATGGCACCAAGGAGTTTGCGGTATTCATCTTGGTTGTAAGTTAATGCACCCTGCAGATATCACCCAAATCCACTCTGAGTTGCACAGCATCAGGCACTCAGTAAACAAGGTGAAAGTTTCATCTAGATTCCTCCCCAGTGATGCCTATGAGTCTCTGCAGTAAGGGGTAATTACTGGTGTTAATTGCAGACTTCTCCGAGCTGCCTCGCGCCACAGCGCACAGAGCATGGGTGAGTGAGCAGTGACTCTTCTCCTTGGGTTTGCTCAGAACCCTGACACTTGTAGGCACAGAAAGGATCCAGGCAAAGCCAAGCCAGCTGTGTTACCTGCAGTCAAAAGGATGCGGCAACGAGAGATCCAAGTGCAGACTCCCACTCTGGCACAGACAGCTCTGGGGATCCCGAGCACGTAACCTGTCTGTCTCCACCTGTACACCCAGGATCACAGCAGGCAGTTCATGGCAAAGTCTGACAGATGTCCAAACAGCAAGGAAAAGGCCTTCTGTCTACCCTGAGACCTCATCCATCAGCCTCTTTAAGAGCTACAGAAAGCACTGTGACCAGACTGACCCCAGATCACTGGCTGTGACACTATCTCTGCCTGGTAGGCAGCTCTTCACTCTGTGACTCTGCTCACTCCCTGTGCTTTACGCCTCATGAGGACACTCTTCTCTGCAAAGGTGGATGGCAACCAGACTCTGCCTTTACACCGATATTCAGCCAATTTACTCCCCTTGACTCCTTTAAGTTCTTTACAGAGTTATGTCAGATGCTCTCCAGCTTTGCCATGAGTTTGGAGCACCTGCTTAGCTCAGTAAATCTCAGTGTCTCACGCCTCCTGTGATACCCACCATGACTGCTCCTTACAACAGAGACACAAGGGCTGTGGCTGGGATGTTGTGAGGTGCTGCTTTTGGGGCACAGGGCAGTTCGTTTACCTCCATTTCCCTCTGTCTCAGCACACCAACCCTGGCATTCCTCTGCAGGAGCACAACGGTGTCGCAGAACCTTCCAGTCCTGGTGTCCAGTCACCGCGAGGAGAGTGGCACGGCTGCCATCCCAGGCTGTGCTTTGAAGCTGTAGCTCTGTGTTCTGTCCCAGGTAGTCTGTAAAAGTCTCCCAGACAATGCAGGTGCAGTCTCTGGCCTGGCCAGCTCTCACACTTACCTTCTCCTGCAGCAGCAGCAGCCCCTGGGCTTATGCTGGGCAGCAATGGAAGTGATGCTGCATCCCTTTGGGAGCCCTCCTAAGCCAGATCCTAGAGTACATGGCACGAGCAAAAGTGGGGGCCCCTGGCATGGCCCTATGGGCCATACCCTCTGGGCATGACATTTGGCATACATCAGAGGGTGTGCTGGTTTAAGGCTAATTGGAATATTTTAATGGAGAAAATTATNCAAAAGCCCATGCCAGTCTGGCAGGAACACTGGGGGCTTCTGCAGCATGGGACAGGCCTGGTGCAGCCACACACACCCCCAGCCTGCAGGGACACACAGTGCCAGGCCATTGTGCAGGGCTTGCTGGAGGCCTTTTGTGACTGAGAGGACAAGACATGAGTCCAGGGCAGGATGGAGGGAAGGCTGCTTGAGCCTGTTGAGAGCCTGAGGGGACACCGTTGCATGGGAGAGCAGTGCTGACCTGAGCTTGCCATGGGCACAGTCTGCAGGTTTGCCAGAGCCCCCTTTCTGTCCCAGCCAGCTGTGAGCTCTGTGCCCCACTGTCAACCTGGTGCAGCAGCAGCATAGACAGCCCTGGAAGCAGGGCACAACATCACTACGCAGGGCTACAGCCAGGAAAACAGTGCCCTGATGCGGTGCTCAGACTCAAGGCTACATAGAGGCACTGCCAGGAGTCAAGGAGCAGGATGATGCCACCATGGCCTGCTGCACTCCTGTTCCCCACCTCCATGAATCCATGGCAGCCAAGAGCAGCTGGCCGTTGGGCAGGGCTGTCCCGCACAGCTCAGGTGCAGAGGAGCTCTGCTGCACTGCAGTGGTGCAGCAGCTCCTGTCCTCACCTAACCCTCCCTCTCCTCTGCCTCAGACACCAGGCTGGTGGCTGCCTGGCTGCCTTACTGGACAGCACCCCTGGCGTGCTGCAGGGGAGCAGGGACACAGTAGATGCTCAGGCTCTTGCATGGCTGCAGCAGAGGCTGTGGGATGACCATGTTCTGGGCAGCCAGCACCTCAGCCCTCTGCTCCTCCTCCGTGGAGGTCCCCCTCGGCAGCACGATGGGAACAGCAAGGCTCTGGAGGGCCTGTGGCTCTGTGCCGCTCTCATGTCTGTTTACATGCACTGCTCTGAGTGAGCAGAGGTCTGTGGCACTGCTGAGTCATGAACATCTTTGCCATCTGTGGCCTCTGCAAATGAGGGTTCACCCTAAGCCAAGGATGATTTACTTTTCTTGGTGGTTCATCTCAAACTGAAGCTGGCTCCAAGTCCCTCAGACTTCGAGGGATTTGGGTAAAAATAAATATTATTGAATCTTTTCTGAGGCTGTTAACTCTGAGCAACAAAACATGAAAGTCTCTGACAAAGAAAGGAAAGCTGTCAAGAGTTAGTGCTGGGGGATTTCTCACCAACTTCATACTCAGCTATCTTCAAACCCACCAGCATCAGCCTCATTGCAGGGTCACAGTCTAGAAGCCACTGAAGAATAAGCAAGAGCCTCTGACACTCCAGGGCCCTGAGCCGGGTCTGAGAACAGACTGGAGACAGAGGTTAAGCTGCCAACAGGCTACAGCCACCTCCTGTTCCATCTCCAGGAAAGCTTCATTTCCTTCTTCCTCACCCCAGCCACCATCAGCACCTGCAGATTTCAGCTTTAACCCTGCTGCCTCCCCCTGCTCACCCTTCTCCCCGGATTCTAACAATCTGTTCTTGCCAATCTACTTTCCTACAAATGGCCACAGCCTCACAAGCAGGGCAAAGCTGTGGTCAGCAAGATCTCCTGCCAGGGCATGTTAGATGGCATTGCTCTGGCCAAGCAGCTGCCCCTTTCCTCCCCCACAGCTACGCCTTCCTGCTTGTGAAACCATCCCCTCAGAGCCAGCAGAACCCACTCTGGTGCCTGGAGAGGGCCAGCAGGAAGCAGCCCTGAACCCTTGTCCTTGGAGCTGACCCCAGAGCCCACACCGGTGCTGCTCAGCTGCACCTCCCCCCACTGTGGCCAGCAGGGAAGCTGCTCTGCATGCCTCAGTGTGAGCCCCAGCCCTATCACAGGACACATCAGAACCACCACTGTCAAATTTTGCAATTACCTGAGTTTAATTAAGGAGTACCAAAGTCTTGCCAGGTCAGATGCAAGCTCTTGGGTTCTCACGTGGGGCCTGCCAGGTTGCTGTCACAGGGCACCTTTAATAACCCCTCAGGAGTTTAGCACAGGGGCAGGAAAGCTGCTGGCTGATCTGCTGGGATCTGTCCACAAGGAGCCCAGTGCAGAGCTGCCTCTTAAGCAGTTACCAACAATGGAGGGCTTCAGTGCACAAACCTAGACCTTAACTGGAGCCCAGAGTCACAGGGGTCACTGGCTCCATCACCTGCACTCTGTGCTCCCTCCTTGCTTCTGCCCCTGCCCAGAGGAGCATCTCCACCCAGATGCACCTTACCCATTCCTGCATAGGCACCCAGAGATGAGGTTCCCTTTCTCTGAATGCTCCAGGGCATGGGGTCTGGCAAACCAGCTCTGAGAACACTAGCTGTGGCCCAGGGCCCCTCACAGCACCAAGCTCTGATTGCTTTGGAACAGAAGATTCGGCTGCAGTGGGATGGGCACAGCAAACATCCTGCCGGTACCAAGCATGGTTTGCCCCTGAGGAGCTTCAGCCCTGGCAGCTGGTTGGCCCTGAGCTGGATGGGCGCAAGGGAAGTGAGAGAGGAGCACTCTCGGATTGAGGAAGACAGGGAGCTCAGGTCTGCCACTTCCTCACTCTGCAATGACAGACTGAGCAGACGGGCACCGCACAGAAGGAAGCAGCACAGCTCTCCTCCAAGCCACTGCTGGCACTGGCCCTGGCCAGAAGCCTGCCACCAGAGCCCTTCCAGCCCTGAGCAAGGTTTCTGTGCTCCGTGGGGTGGCAGGGATGTCAGTGGAAGACCTCAGAAATGCCTCTTCTGCCAGCCTGCCCTCTGCCTTCAAGAAAATGCTCCAAGGTCTGAGTCAGCTCTGCATGCAGCCCTGGCATGAACAGGGGAGGGAAAGGCTGTGCCACCATGCTCTGGCAGCATCCTGCTGGGGTACCTGTGCCCTGCACTGAGCCTGGCACACCCCAGCTTACAACCTGCTACAATTTGTCGCAGCTCTGGGGACAGGAGTGCCTGAGGGACACCGTTGGCACAGCTTTTCTTCCACCTGCACTCTTTGAATGAGGGCTTGTGGCTCCCTGAAGCTTTGCAGGGCTGCTGGCTAGGGAACGGGCATGCTCTGCAGGGATTTCTTTGTCTTCTGCTCGTGACAGGACACTTGGAAAGTGCTTTTCCTCCTTCTGTGGAAAGTGGGACCAAAAAGGACATTTCCACACTGCAGTTAAAGAGCCTCTGAAGCTCTGCCCCATGTCCTGCCACAGCATTCTGTGCTACCTGGCACTGCAAGGGACAAGAGGACAATCTTCCCCCATAGGACAGGGTAGCACAAGCCCATCAGGCCCAGTGCTGGCTGGCAGCTCCACACAGAGTGCTGCCAGGGCTGTTGTGACCCATGGACACAGAACACGAGCTCTGCAAGCTGTGTCTGCTGGCAGATGGCATCTCCATCTCCAGTGTTACTCCAGAGGTGGAAGTGGCTGCCACCACTCCTCACTTCAGTCAGACCTCACCAGAGCTCCTGCAGCCACAGCACAGCTCTGCTTTTGTAAAGCTTCTGAAGAGTTTTGGATCAGCCTGGACACCAGTCTAGCAGGGTGCCACAAATAGAAATAGCAGAAGAAGGTAGCAGAGTAAAAATACACAGTGTTAGGTCACGGGTGGAGAAGTAGAGCAGACAGGAAGCTGAGGGAAGTGACAGGCATGCTGCTGCTCTCTGCCACTTGCACTCCACTTCCAATTGCCACAGAATTCCCCCTTGCGCTGACCTTGCCTCCCTCCCTCATACTGGCGTTGGCTAAAAAGGAGGGCACACTGGGAAGGAGATGGGCTGCTTTCAAACCTGCCCTTCCACGCCGCCTGACAGTTTGCAGGGTCACCGCACTGTGACGTTTCACAGGTACAGTGGGGCTGAGCACAGAGCCCTGTGCTTGAACCTTCCTGACCTTACGGGGCGTACCTGCAGCCTGTGCCCAGCCCACCTGCCGGTGGCCCACATCTGCCGAGCTGGGTGCCTGCAGCCAGGCTTTGTGGACGTCCCCACTGGCCACGGCGCAGATTGCGTCCAGCTGCTACTGACTGCTGCAGGATCCCTCAGCCGCACGAAGAAATCTGAGTACGGGATGAGAAGCCTAACTGTTGGCACTTGGGGTGCAAGCCTGCAGGCATTCAGCGCGCACAGTGCCATTGCCTTGGCAGCTGGGGAATGTGAGGGCTCAGCACTTTGCAGCCAGGCGCCACATTAAAAATAGATTCAGCTGCAAGGAGCCCTCCCGACCCGCAGCGCCCCGGCCACGTCTGCCAGCTGCAATGCCTCGCAGGTAGTTGCGCTCCAGTGAATCAGGTGCTGGCTGAAGGTGCCCACAGTTGCCTCGAGACACAGACAGAGTTTTTTTCCAGAGACACTGTGTTGGTTTTTTTTTTTTTTTTTTTTTTTTTTAAAGCACCATATGAAACTCAGCAGCTTCAACCCTAAGGGGATCCCTGTGAGCCTCCTGCTTGCTCCGGTTCCCATGGCACTCACAGCCATTGAGTTTCACCTGGAATTCCAGCCTGACAAATCTCCCAGCTCAGCCTAGAGTGATGAACTGTGCTAACCACGGGCTCCAGCTATGGAGCAAGACTCTTCCCCTTTCTTTTAGCACTACTGTATGAAGCAGTGGAGGAACCAAGCTGCCCTCTGTGACACAAGGAGAACGCAATCAGCCTCCAGTGCAAGGTGCCAGCAGGACTTATTTCCTGCTCTGTCTGCAGCCTGAGGGTGAAAAAAGGTGAGGAGCTTGCTTCCCTGCCAGCCAGGGACAAAATTCACTTGCCCCTTTGGTTCTCTTCCATCTGTCCAGCAGTGACCACAGAGATTTGCTGGTCTGCTGGTGGGCACTTCGGACAGTTCATGGGGTTGCATTTCAGTGGCTCTGCACTTTCTTCTCCAACAGCTCCCAGAGGACAGGGATGCTTTTGTGCACTGTATCTGCTGCCATTTGGTATTTTATCTTTTCTTTGGAAGTAACTTCATAAAGGACCAAAACAAAACACAACCTCAAACCCCAAAGCTCAAACCTCAGGGAAAGCTGAGGAGTGCTGCAGACATCACAAAGGCCTGACTGCTCCTTCAGCTGATACGGAGCCAAAAGAAGCCAAAGCCCTGCCTGCTTCACAGGGGTACTCTGCCATGGACTGGTGATTACTGGTCACCAACATTACTTCCTTGGATTTCTGTCTTCTTCTGCAGTCCCATGATGTGGTGAGGCCATTGATGCTGTATCAGCATTTGTGGCATTAAAAAAATAAATGTGATAATAGACCAAGCCTTCGGATTCCGCAGCTGGGGTGCTTAAAGACATACACGACCCAGCACAGCCCCGGTGCCCAACTGACCTCCTCGTCCATGCAGAACAGCAGCTAGGGTTAGCCCTGCAGGAAGGGCTGACAGGAGACTCACTGGGAGCAGGCTGGATGCATTCGCATGCATGGCATGGGAGAACACCACACACACTGCGGCCGAACTCAGCTGCAGCTGAGTGCTGCAATACACCTGACGGACTAAGACACTTTGTATTTGATTAGGTTTGATTCCCCTCGTAGCTCTGTTTCCCCTGCAGGACTGTTTGAGAACGCCTCGCAGCAACAGGGCCAGGAAAAGAACAGCATCTACCAGGTATGGCAATGACTCATCCTGCCCCATGGTGAGAGCCGTGCCAGCACCTGGTGGGGATTTCAGAGCAGTTCTATCTCTGTAGACTGTGTGAAACATCACTGACTGGGTTCTGGTGGGATAAATCAAAACAGGGAAATGACAGGAAACAAATAACAGCTACGGAATAATCAATAACCCAGGGACGCTGCCCCCGGGCCCTGCTTTTTCCAAAGATGTCCCCTGCTCCCTATGCTCTGCACCCAGAACATGCACTGTAAGGTTCAGAAGCAACCTTTCCTCACACATAACTCAGAAGATCTACACCAGGCTTTCCAATCCTCAAATACCTCAGTGGCAGAGAGCCACAGCTGCAATCCGGGGGTGGAAAAGCTGTCGGCATAGCGGAAAAAGTATTCTGCTGAAACTCCAAACTTTGCAGAAACAGCTGAGTCACTCTTCCACAGTTAAGGTAGTCTGGGCTTGTTACCCTCTCCTGTGCCTCTGAATGGTGCCTGGCACACCCCCTGGCATGCCAGTGCACCTCTGAACAAGAGTTGCCTTGGAAGCAGGGTTGGCTTTCCTCACTGGGGTGCATCTTGTCGTCCCCCACAGACTTAGTGAACACTGACCCGCCCTTGGGCGCACACAGCAGGGCAGGTGGATTGGCAGTGGCCGTGCACATCAGCTCTGCAAGACAGCACCCAGCAAGATGGTCCATGTACCATCTGCTCACACTTCTCCAGGCAAGCCACGTGTCCCTGACCTCCTGCACAAAGATGGTGGGAGTTTGCAAACTCAGCCTGAGTACAGCCAGCTAAAGGAGCGTGACAGCAAACTGCAAAAAGACCTCCTCACTTTGCCTTCTTTTTTTTTTTTTATGTCTCCTGATTCTCCAGTCAGTATTATTGCTTTGGCTGGGAAGAGGGAGCTGCCTCTGAGCCATTTACTAGCACACAAAATGACTGAAATTGCAAAGGTCCAGAAGCCCTAAGGGCCAGCAGATGATAGCACAGGAAACCTGCAAAGCTCCTTTCAAAGGAAGCATAGCACAGTCTGCACAGGTTGATCACCCAAAATAGAATTTGGCTTGAAAATCCTTTGCTGTTTTGACCTGCATTTTAATCAGAACATGAAGTTCTGCTGCAGACTTGTACTCATGTCCAGATCAGAAGTCTGCAGATAGGTAGCCAGCAGCCCACCCTGTAGTGCAGCTCCTCAGCATGCAGGGACAGTTCCCCAAGCAGCTACGGCAGCAGTTCGTGCTCGCGAGCTGCACTGTGCACACAGCCTTGGCACTGGACCCCACTGCTGCCCCTCTAGAGCGGCAGGGACAGAGGTCACTGTGGCACCTGAAGCCCTGTGACGCCCACACTGACAAATCTCCCCTCAAAGCCTCTTTCCCAGCCTTGCCTTACCTGTTCACCTGACAGCCACTGGCCAGTTTACCTTGCACCAGGTGCTTCCTGCTGCAGTGGGAGGAGCTACTGCACACCGTGCACTGTAACAGGGCCCAGGCCCTTACCCTGCTGGCCCAGCACACTGGAACTAGGGGGGCAGTGGGGAAGGCTTCCCCTCGGCTCAGAATTCTCTGGAACTTTTCTCCTTGTTCTCATATTTCACAAAGTCCAGCAGTGCTCCAGCAAGAGCACTTTGCTTGTCATGGGAAATGACTCTGACTGGGGCAGAACAGCTTTTCTAAATAAACAGCTCAGGCTCCATGAGAGCTACAGAAGGAAAGCAGCCTCAGCACGCCCCTGCCCCACCTGCCACCGCCAAGCGCACACATGCCCAGTCTTTGGTTGGGTACCATTTCAAGTGCTAGGCCCAAGAGCAGACATCAGGCAGCTTGTTCTTTCTTTGGCCCCTCTCTCCTTTGCTTGGATTTCACTGCTTTGGTCCCAGTCTGGTCCAACTCCATGCAAATGGTGCCACTGGCAGAATCAAACTCTACATATCTTACTCCTACATTCCCACAGCAGCCTCTGTCCTTCTCTAACCTTCTCTCAGCATCACATATTCTTCCAAAAACATCCTTCCTTGTTTGTGCTTCTGCTCACAGGTGGCTGCCCACAGCTGACTGTGCTGTAGCACCATGCTGTTGAGGGGAAGCCACTGCCTTGCTTGCCTGTGTCTGATATGCACAGCAACACGGAGATGGCATTGCCAGTCTCACCTTAAAGCCTTGCTGTGCTCATCTGCTCAGCCCTGGTTCCTCAGCCAGTCCCTGCTGCAGCACAAAGGGGCAGAGCTAGGGCACCAGCTGAGCTTCTGCCGTTATCAGCTGCACAACCTGCAAAGCAGCAGCATTAACAGGTAAACTCTCTCTCCATCAGCAGCGTGCTCAAGAAAGAGAAAGCAGGCACAACACTGAGTCATAGAATCATAGAAGGTAAGGTTGGAAGGGACCTCAAGGATCATCTAGTTCCAACCCTCTGCCATAAGGAGGGACACTTACTACGAGAGTCCTTCCAGAAAGCTCCCTCCCAGACAACCTGGGTAATGCCCAGGGAAGCCCACCAGAAGGCAGATGGGCATGGAGGAGGCATCTTGTGCAGGAGTACAGCAGCCTTCGAAAGCTGTTCAGCTACAGGCATAATAAAGACCAACATACCAACTGTCCGGGTGAGTGAATGTCACCTATTAAATGAACACGTGAAAACTCTCTCATGGCCTCTTGGAAGGACAATCCAGGTGAGAGACTGACAGAACTTTAGTCCACCTTGTCTCAACCAAGCCAGCAGCAGCCAGGACACTGCAATAGGCCACGCTCGGCAGAGGTGCTCACTGAAGGGTTTCTGGCAAGCCTTCTGTGGTTGTAAAAGAGGTCCATGGGGCATGGCCAGTGATGTTATGGGGTAGAGGGGCACCAGAAGCACACACTACCACTCCCTCTCCAGAACTTTCAAGAATACCTTACATGCATGGGGACAAGGCTATAAGAGAGGACTCAAGCAGCCCCAGGGGTGCACCTGCCACTGGAGCAATCCAGACAGCTTGTGGGGACCACAGGACCCAGGGGTGGTGACACTCAGCCTCTCCCTTTCTCTTGCCCATTTCTTCTCTTCCAGTCACTTCACAGAGAAATGTTAGGCTTCTATTTACCTCCTTGTTAGATACTAAGCTTTATTTGGAATATTTGCCACACCTGTCTGTTAAGCTTGAGTAAAGCACTCCTCAGCCCTTTGGGAGCCACCTTTGAATTCCCAGCTGGGGGGTGATGGAATTTTAATGTCTCTCCTGAGTTACTGTGGTGACTCCTGTGTACTGGGATAGACTGTCTAAAAGATCTCCTCCCCTGGCCCACCAGCTGGGACAGGACACCAGTCACTGAGGAGTATATCCAGCTACTGACCAAAAGTCATGAGCGACTCCAGCTGTGGTAAAAGGCATCTGTCACTGCTTCAAATCATCCCTACACAAATTAACTATCAGCAGGCACAGTTACATCACTGATGGTCAAAAATCCAGACTTCCTGCCCCAGTTGGCAATCCAAATGAACTGAGGTGAGCTGAAGAAGAAGTGTGAATGACAGCCCTCACTTGGGATATCATCACCACTCTTGGGAAGCAACCACTTGCAGTTTGCCTCAGCAAAAGCCACCTTTGCATTGGCTTTATCAGCTCAGAATTCTTGATGTGATTTTTGCAAATGGTATTGCTCACAGTGCAAACACCAAGCAGCACACCTAGAGCTTTATTTATTTACGTTGCCTACACATTCACTTAAAATCACAGCTTGGTGCTTTCATGTGGTAACCATAGCTTGACCTTTCAGGGCAGAAGCTGCCAGTAAAGTTGCTGTGATTGTACACATCCTTCAAACGGTGAGCCAGACAACACAGTGCTGCTCTGAAACCTGCAGTCTAGGGAACCAAATCCTCAACAGCAACCCCCCTGCCTCCAGAGACAACTGAAAGAAGCCAGTTCTGTAACCAGTAACACCGTAAGTCAAGAAATCTTTGCTATGGCAGCTCTGGCTCTCCTGTTCTTTTGATATTTTGCACCAGTTCCAGTAAGCACAGGAGGGTTGCTGACTGGAAGGAAGCAAGCGGCACTGGCACACAGCCCTCCAAATTTTATATTATTTTATGAGAAGTCTAAATGCTAATTTGCACAATTATGAATCAACAAGAGACACTCATTTCAGCCTGGCTCTGTCAGCAGGGCTTTAACTGAGCTGACACATCCATAAAAACATGAAAATGTGTTTTCAGAGTCAGTGAGCACAGGTCCTCAGCCCCAAACTGCAGTGGTTCCACCAGCAGCAGTTTCGCCGTTCCACTCTCATCTCCCAGTTGGTCTGGGTGTACTTACTGGGGTCAGTTTGCATCCTCTCCTCTCCTGGGGGGCTTCAGTGCAAATCACCTGCTGGGGCAAATTCACATCAGCATCTCAAGATTCATTCGGTTCTCGAGGCAGGTCTGCAGTCAGACGCAGTTAGAAGCTGTGGAGGGAACACCCAGAGTCAGAAAACGGAGGTGTAAAAGTTCTTTGGTATTCTAGAATGTTCTGAAACATTCTGGAGTGTTTGCTGAGCCAAGAATTTCCCTGACTCCAAGGGGATTCTGCTGGAGAAAGTGGTTTGGACCCCTTAAGTGAGGTGAATTCCTAACTGTGATCATTTCAAAGGGAAGTGCCCAGACACCCCCAAACCTTGCTCAGAAGAGCTGCTGCCTCCAGGTGACTGCACTAAGCAGCATCCCTTGCTGCCTGCTACCCAGCACCCTCACACTGCCAACAAGTCATTGTCAGAGTAACAAAGCAGGCAGCAAAACTAGGGGAAGTCTTGAATCTCTGCTGCCCAAGAGCCGTGGTTAGAGCAGGAGCTGCTCTGCTGCAGAGAGCTCAGGCAGGGCAGGTGAGCAGAGACAGCTCCCAGCACATGGGCCTGATCCTGCTCCCACTGAAGTCAGTGGCAGGACTCCAACCTGCTCAATGGGAACGGCAAGAAGCTTTCTATCTGCTCCATATAAATGAAGATACACATCTCCTCTCTGACAGATTTTGGGCTCCAAGCCACTGGCTGACACTTGTTTGGTTCTCTGCACCTCTGTGACTCACAGGATAATAAAGTGCCCGATTTCCATTCTGCCAGACCTGTCTTTCTCCATGGTTAATTATTAATTTCAGAGGCAAGATGCAATGCTGCAGTAAAATAGGATGGTGTTAAACCAAAAAAATTGTGCTTGAATACTGACAGCAAATGAAGCAAGCTCCCTTTTGTGAGGGTTTCCTTCCAACAAAAGAGGTTTACCCATACAGTCCTCAGACACCAGCCCCTTGCTCCTGCAGAGAGGCAGTTTGTGGGAGTCTCTAGCACAGCAACTGGCAGGCAAGGCAATGCAAACACACTGCCTGTACCCTCTCAGGGTGGCTTGAGGAGGAACCTGATGATGGAAAAGGCATTTAAAAACCAGTTGATTTTTGTGTCAGGGTACCTACAGAGAACTGGGCTGCACCATAAGCTACAAGCACTTGCTGATTTTCCACCACAGCTGTAAATGCTGTGGGATGAGGGCTGCCTTTTTCCTCATTGAATCCACAGCCTAAGTTTGAGATACTCACCAGTGCCACAAAAACATACATTTATAATATAATATGGACTGGAAAGAATTACCTGAACAGACTTTCTGAGCCTTCTGTGGTTCCTTAGGATATGCTTATTATTGCTGTTGTCTCAGCTTTAAAATGCAGTGACCCCAGACACTACTGAGACACCTGCTGTGTGTGTGCCATGTCTCTGCCATGAGCATGGACTGCAGTGCAAGAGATGCCCAGAACCATAAAGCTACATGTGGAAAACATTATTTTTTAGTTAATCTGTTAAAGCAAGAGAGGGCAATGGGCCCACTCCCTCACCCTTTACTCAGATATTTGCAATTCTTTTCACCAGTGAACTGGGTCAAACCCAATGCAACAAGTAGATTCAAACCAGCAAAGCACTGAGCAGCACCTGCTTTCTCTTAACAGCAAAGCATCTTCCACCACCCCACCTTCAGTGTGGAGATTCTGGTGCAGCCCTCCAGAAGCTGTTCCTGTCCTCCAGACCTCCTGAAGCAAGTTGATGGCACAAGCTCCTCAGGGGCAATTTGCTCATCGCAGCGTGAAAAAGCCTCAGTTTACTGTGAAACCTTGGCCTCCCTCTGCCACCCCACCAGCTATGGTCATGAACAATCTCTCAGCTCTGTACACAGTGCTGGCAGACAACTACTCCCTTCCTCCCCAACATGTGATTGCTGGCCTGGCCTCACTCTCACTGCCCACCGCCACTGCTCACTCCTCGTGTCCCCATGGTTAGGACTGGTGAGGGTAGGGGGTAAAGAAAGAAGGAGCTGCACCAGACAGGCAGAGGCTGGCAACATTGCAACAGTGTTGGGTGTGAAAGCAACGGGCTTGGTGGGAAACTTCCAGAAAGCCACCTCACGGTGGTGAGGACCAGCACCACTGTACACGCACCCACAGCACTCTGCCCACACTGAGGCTGCCCAAGCCTGCATGCACAGTTCTGGTGGGCTGAGATGAGTGGGAATGCCACAGCCCCTGCAAATAGCCCTGCCACACCAATCTGCTGCATCCATGGCACACTGCAGCCTCCACTGCCACACTCTGCCACACTCTGCCACTGTGAGATGGGCTACCAGCTGCTCTCACAGCAGCATGCTGGACCAGGCAATCCTCAGAGATCCCTTCCAACTCCAACTGTCCTGTGAGATATGGAGGGGATAAAGCATAGAATTCCTTCCCACCACCCAGCATCTGTAAGGTGTGCCTAAACCCTGCAAACACAGCCAAGGCCTGGGATCACACCTGGGAGCAGAGCACTGCAGTGCTACTCACTTTGATGCCACTGTTAAAGCAAACATCCCTCAAGGTGCTGCTGGGAAAACCTTTTCGTCTGGGCAATGACTTAGGGACTTGCCAAAGGCTCAGCTGTGTGCTGGGCTAAGGGTTCAGGCTGAGAGGAAGAGAAAACGCAGAGGTGCAGCTGGGCAGGGCTGGGAGGGGGCTGTCACGGCAGCATGCTGCCAGGATGTTCTTGTCTGGGGCACAGCTGGGAGCCCCATAGAAGGCTCAGCTCAGTTCGGGCTAGGATCAGGGGAAGAGTGCTCACTTTGCACTGTGCCCAACACAAGTGTCTCTGAACACCTCCCTGCTATCAGCAATGCACCCTTCACAATACTGCAGGGCGTGCTGTGTTTATATAACTGTTGAAACACCTGTGGTGGATGTGATCTTAATTTGAAATCACAGAGTGGTTGATACTTCTGCCACTGAAGAACTACTTGATCTACAGTTCATTTAAATTGACGGAAAAATCTTTGTCTAAGGCCATAAATGGTTCGCTGAAACCACACAGACTGGCATGCACGGAGCGAGCCGCAGCTCCGAAGGTAACTCCAAGGAGCGGGGCAGTATTCCCATGCTCTAACCATCGTATTTCAGTCCCTCCCACAGGCACCCTGCAATAATCTCTGCTCAGATAACAGCATTTTCCCCGCTTGACACGTCGGGCAGCATTGCTCAGCAAGGCACATCAGAGCTGACGAGAGCATGGCTCTGTGGGGCAGGGGAGTGAGAGAGCACAAGTCCAAGGCATTGTTTTAATCCAATGCCACTATAACTGAACTTCCCTTGGGAGTTAACAGCTATGAATCCACCAATTTACACCTAACAGAAGAGTAAAATCCTTAACCCTGACCCACATTCGCTACTTGCCTGTCCCGAGCAGCGGGTGCTTGCAGACCGACGCCACGGTGGGCTTTGGGACCCGCCCCATCTTCCCTCTGCCCCGCAAAGCAGCCCGGACCTCGCCGGAGGGAGGCAAAGTCCCTCGGAACTGCCCCCTGGGCCGCGGAGCGGGGCAGCTGCCGGCCCGAGGCCAAGCGTCCGCACCTGCACCGGACTGAGGCGCTTCGGGAGCCTTTGTGAGGGCACGGCCAGGGCATCACTGCTGGGCGCCCGTGAGTCCCAGCCTGCCTTTCTGAGGTGCTCTCCGTGCGATGCTCCGGGCACACCAGGCTCAGCCTGGCGGACGCAGGCGCTGCAAGGACCGGCACCTGGGGCAGCTCTTCCTCGCACACCTGGGGCGCAGCCGCAGCCCAGCCGGCGACGCCCGGGCCCGAGGCTCTGGCGCAGGGGAGGGCGGGCAGGGACCGGGGGCCGCCTGCCGACCTCCTCCATGCCCCCCGGGCACCGCGCCACGGGCTAGGCCGGGCCGAGCGTTACTTCACCTCCCGGACGGGACGGCCCGGCCGGAGCTGCCTCCCGCCTCGGGCAGCCCTTTCCCGCCCCACGGCGTGGGGCCCTATCGCTGCCGGGGCTGGCGCCGCCGCCCCTCCGGGAGCGGACGTTGGCGGCCGCTGGCGCTGAGCGCCGGGATCCCACCCGTACGGCCACTATCCCCGCCGACAACCCTGGCGCAGCCCGCGTCCTACTCCGCGTCCCGCCGATACCGAAGAGCCCCGGGGAGGCGTCTCTGGGCCCGACGCGGTCGGGGCGAAACTCCCCGGGGGAGGAGGAGGGGCTCGGGTAGCGTCCCGCCGGGCTGGGAAGGGGCAGCGGCAGCGTTCACAGGCGAGCGGAGCCTGGCCCTGCCCGCGGCCCCTCGCTGTGCGGGGCGGTAGCTCGGCCCCGCAGCCCGGGACAGGCCACCAGCGCCCGCGGAGGGCTGCGTGTCCCCTCGACGGCCGCTGGTCCGCTTCCTAAAGCCGGCCGAGGAGAGGCGCAACCCCCTCGGCGGCCGAGCCCCCGGGCCAGGCAGGACGCGGGTGGCAAGGCGAAGTCAAGGGAGGCAGACCTCTGATACCACGAACGTTTCGGGAGTTGCCCTTCTCTTACAGGCAGCAGGGCGCTTATGTCTCTGAGGCAGAAACTAGGGAGCCATGCTCCATCGAGGCGCTCAGTCACTAGTCCTGGCAGGGGCAGCGGTGCCGGCAGAGATGTGAGATCCTGAGGAAGAGGAAGGCTTTTGCTCTCCTGCTACAGAGACAAGAACTGGCAGCAGAAGTGGAAGGTTATGGTAGAATATATGCTGTTTATTTATGAACATAACCAGGACTTCCAACACGTTTTATATGCAGTTGTTCCCTCCCCCTAGTTCAAACAACCCCCAAAGGTGTGTGCATATACGTGGGTGTGCACAGAGCCACGCACCCCTCAGACATACGGCATGCACACATGCCCCTGGCACCGGCCCCCGCTGCCATGCTCCTCAACGGCCTCACTGCCCCAGCTCCTGCTTTCCCTCACGGCTATCTCTACTGGATGGATGCTTGCACAGCGACGACGTTAGGAAGAGACGCTCTGCATGGCTATCAGTGCTTCCTGGAAGGGGGCCCGATCGTTTGTTTATTTTCCTCTCACCCTGGGAGAAGCTCCAGGGTCCAAAGGTGCTGCAGTACCAGGGATAAGCCTCCTCACCCCACCACAGGCATTCTGCACCCCCATGGCTCTACCCAGGTACCCCTGCCTTGGGGGGTCAGTGAGCAGCATCCAGCCCCGGGCAACATGAAGAAGGCAACACACATTCACACTCACCCACCCACCCAAATAATAAAATAACATTGCAGCACAAGGGCATAGTCTCTGGTACCAGGTAAGAAAGTCATGGGATGGCAAGGATCTGAGTAACGCAACAAAAATAAAGTGTAGCCAGTATACACAGAAAGGCTTTCACATTGCATGAGGCACATCTGGGACAGACAGGCTTGGAGAGGAGCTCAGTGTCCTGGAATAAAGCAAACCAGATGGGAAGTTCCTAGTAAATACCCGCATCAATAGGTATTTATTCATTGTGCTTCACCACGTTGTGACATACAGTACGAGATGCTGCTGCTCTTCCTTTTGGTCGAGGGAGCTCACCACACTCCCTCACCAGCTGCTGCTCTGGCAGTCCCAAGCTGTCCATCACTCCTGCAGCAGCAGTGGCTTCTGCCCTGCTCCTGGCCAAGGCAAGGGACAAGGTTTGGCAAGGGCAGCCCAGCCAGGCTGAGACAGTCCTGGCAGCAGCCCCATGCCTCAGTGCTTGAAGCGGGCATCCAGCACTGTGCATCCCTCTGCCTTAATCCTCTTCTCGCCGTCCTCTCCGCAGCTACCCCTGCCTGCTGCACTGCAGGCCGGCTGGGGAGGCCTGGCTGGCATCTCCAGATGCCCCATCCCAAAGCCCGCACATTCTGCACCCTTCTTCCTTGTGCCTTGGCAGGCTGGGGGGAACAGAAAGTGCCAGAGCTCCGGCAGTCAGCTTTTAAGGCACATCTGAATTGCTATGTGTGCTTTATTACTATTATTGTTATTTACCCTGTGTAGACACGTGGGTTTGTCAATGTCCTCCTTCCCTCGCCTTTCCCCTTACGAACCCACCATGTTTTCAGCTTATTCGTGTGTTGTCCCTAAGGCACAGACCTTTCAATACTACAGCTGCCTGGCTTCTTGTATTGGTCGTTAACTGTTAAACAAACAAACAAACAAACCCGAACCAAAACCCCCCCCCTCTTCCTCCTCCCTCCCAGAACAATCCGGTACGTATAGGATCTATAGGTGAGTGGGGGTGGCCCCGCGGTCCCGGCGCAGCTCAGCGCTAGGCACAGCTGCCCATGGCCTTCACCAGCGAGCTCTCGGGCAGCTGCCTGAAGATGCCCCGCAGAGTCTCCAGCTCCCGGGTGAGCTGCTCCACCCGCTTGCGCAGTCGCTCGTTGTCGGTGGTGAGCTCCAGCACCTTCTGCTGCGTCTCCACGTTGCGCTGCTTGGCCTTGTCCCGGCTCTTGCGCACCGCGATGTTGTTGCGCTCCCGGCGCACCCGGTACTCGTTGCTGTTCTTATCCACTGTCTTTTTCGATTTGCTCCGGTGGTCCGCGGGAATCATCTTGAGGGCGCCGGCGGCGGGCAGGCCGCCGGGGGGGTGCGAGTGGTGCGGGTGGTGCGGGCTGGGCACGGGCGTGGGGGGCGGCGTGGGGTGCCCGGGCTGGAGGTGCATGGTGGTCTGGGCGCAGTGGGCGATCTGGTACTGCAGGTGGGACGGGTGCTGCTGCGGGGCGTGGTGGGGGTACAGGGCTGACAGGGCCGCCGCCTTCACCTCCTCCTCCTCGCGGGGCTCCTGTTTAATCACCAGCGGTCGCAGGCCGGGCGCAGCGATGCGCTCGTACAGTGGGTCGAGCTTGCCGTCCATGTAGCCTGCCACGCAGCCGAAGAGTGGCTGCTGGTGGTGCTGCTGGTGCCCCGGCGCCGAGGCGGCGGTGCCGGCCCCATGCATGCTGTGGAAGTCGAAATCTCCGGCCAGGATAGCCTTGGCTTTCTCCTGCTGCTTGCTGTGCTGGAAGAGGTCGGCCAGAAACTCGTCGTTGAAGGCAGCGGGGTCGATGTAGGCGCTTATGTCGATGGAGTTCTCGTTCTCGCAAATATCGCCGAGCTCCGCACCGCCCGCAGCAGGTGCTGCCGCCGAGGTAGCCTCTCTGTAACTGTAGGCGCTACCGGGCAGGGGAGTCTGGAGCTGATGGTGTTGGCCGCTGTTCATCGGGGGCCGGGAATCGACCTCGTAGAAGTTGGCTTGCTCCATGAAGCACCTACAGTCTGCCGGGCATGGTGAAGGGTTCCTGCAATCCAGCTTTCGGACGGGGCGGCGGCAGCGGCTCTACCAAGCCTGCGGCACCCCCGTCCTCTGCAGCGAACGGCGGCGCGGAACGGTGCGGAACGGTACGGTATGGTGCGGCGCTGCTCGGCTCGGCGTTCCCGGAGCCAGTCCCCGCCCGGCACGGCCGAGCCCCGCTCGCTGCCGCCGCGCTGCCAGTGGCTGCTGCGGCCGCGCTGCCGCTTTTATACCCCGCTGGGCCCGCGGGTCGCCCCCTAGCGCCAACCTCCTGCGGGGAGGCCCTGACCGCTGCGCCCGGGTCTTATAGCGCCTCACCGGGGCAGCCGCCGCCCGCCCCGGCACCTCCCCCTCGTCCCGCCGCCCTCAGCCCGGGCGCTGGACTACGCCCGCCGAGGAGGCTCGGCGCTGATAAGAGGCCCGCGCAAGCGGCGAGGGGACTTTGCGCTCTCTCTCTGCCCGGGTCCGCTCGGCGGGGCAGAGCGGCCAAAAGCGGTTGGTACATTTCCAACGCCCGCTCCCACCCCCGCGCTCCGCGGAGTCTCAAAGTTCAGCGTCGCCCGCGTGTTCCTGCCAACATTTGGCCAGCCGGGAGTATTCGTCCCGCCACGTCCGCCTGCGGCAGCCGAAGTGCTGCTGCACCGCATCCCACTGCGGCCCTGCTTCAGCGGCGGTACCCGCGGGGCTCTTCCGGTCACAGCGAGACCGAGGAGCCCAGCCTCGAGCGGTGCTAGGACCCGTCTGGGGATGGCGCCTGGGGGGCAGGGGCGGGGACCCCCAGGGGCACCCCGGCTCCGTTCTGCTCGGTGAGGATCGGCCGGGTGCCACCCTGCCCCGTCCTGCGCTTACTGTCTGTCCATGGAGCCCGGAGGACCTGCCCTCCCGGCAGCCCGAGCCCGAGCCCGGCCATCCGTGGGCCACCTGCCCCACGCCGCCAGCAGCCCGGCAAGGTGCGCTCCGCTGCCAGCACAGGCAGCCCCGGGGCCTTTGCCGCGCACAGGAAACGCGGGATAGGGGCGCGGGTCTTCCGCCGCAGCCCCGCACGACCCCAAGATGTAAATCGGCAAATATCACAATCCTGACCGGCTGCCGGCGCTTACACGAGCCAGAGTGACCGAGGCCGGCGGCCGCCGCGGAGATGCCGCTCGCCTTCCTGGGCTCCCGTTCTCGGCGACTTTGGAGGAGATCGACGTTCGGCATGGCGGGATAGGAGAGAGGAGCTGCGTGTCCCGGCGGCACGCTGCCTTCCCGGGACAGCAGGGTACGTTCCTGGGTAAACCCACAGGCATCCGAGCCCCCAATTCTAAGCAGCTCAGCAGGGGGATGAGGATGCTCATTTCTCCTCTCGCCTCCATCTTTCGTAGCCTGAGGTGGGTTTGTCCTCCCTTGGACACCTTCTGGATGCACCTCAGGAAGCCTCACAGACCTTTAGCTCTGTTCATCCAGAAGGTCCCTTTGACAGTGACACAGAGAAAGGGTAAGTCCAGGCCCTTGGAACAGCTGCAGGTTTAAAACTGCTGCAGGAATATTTTCAGGGAAAACGACTCAAACATAAAAGGCTGGAGGGGAAAAAAAAAAAAATTATATTGCTGCAATTCATAGTTTTACGTGTCCTGGTAGAACTGAAGCGTGTGAGAGCAGATTCTTTGCTCAGAAAAGGTCTGGCAGGCTCCCTGTGATACAAAGTAACTGACTACGTCCTAAAGAGGAAACAGAATCAAGCTGTGCCGGGAGGCCATGACGTGTGGCACACAAGGGGCGTCTGAAGCTCTGAGGAGCAAAAGCAATCAGAGGAGTCCCCTGCCAGTGTCCCCTCAGGAGTGGGTTCTGTGACTACAGCAGGGAAACAGACTCCAGAAAATGCTATTCACTACCTCAGCCTTCACTATCGCCCAAAAACCCAGATGAAAGCCTGAACTCTTTTGCACGCAGTCAGGATCTGCAGCAGTGCCTGCAGTGGGCCAGGGGCTGTGGCATTGCCTCAGCAGCCACCACGCTGCTCTGGTCTGTGATAGGAGTGAGTTTGGGAGAGGAGAAGGTCCCTGGCTGCCCAAGCTCTGCTTGCCCTACTCAAGCGAACCAATGGACAGAAAAGGGACAAACCCAGGGCTGGGCTGGAGGTTCTGCAGGCAGCAGAAAGGAGCTGGCACAGACATCTCCCATCACAGGCCAGTGCTGCAGGAAGCAGCAGGAGCGTGCAGCTAAGCTTGTCATTCAGTAACAATACCCACGCCTCTGTAGTCTTAAAAGGCTCTCGCATTTTATAATCATTCCAAAATTGAGGCCTAACCACATATTAAAAGGAATTCAAAGTAAATCAGAAAGTTTAGGATCAGATTCCATTCCTAATTACTGTAATTAACAAACAAGTCCCCACAATTTAAGGACTGGTTTGCTCAGTATTTTTTTTTTTCCTACACAGACCCTTTTTATCCGAGTTAAGAACTTTTAAATAACCTCTTTTTACACGAAAACATAAATTCCTGTCCAAGCTGGTTTACTGTGGTATAAAATGAGGTTCCCAGACTTAGACCAACAAGAGAATTCTTCATCTTTTTATTGTCCCTCCTTCTTTGAAGGCAAATAAAACATTTACAACTTCACCTCCTTCAGACAAGTATAAATGCCAATTTCCATTTTCATACCAGCAGTGGTTGATACCGAGTATTTCAGATCTGACCTCGAGAGAGAATGTTTGTTCCCACTGCCTCAGCTACGTGTGCCAGGGATGGCTTTAACCGAAGGAGGCGGCGTGCTGCAGGCTGCGGGTCCCCGAAGCAGCACTGTGAACTCTTGAGGGTGCTGTTCTTCCATCTCAAAGCGGACCTCGCTGTCTGGGAGCTGGGGAGGCAGGAGAAGTGCTCCACAATGCAAAACAAAAGTCATTTATGTAGAGGCAGCTGTACTGGTTTCTGCCGGTAAGGAGGCAAACCCAGTAGAAGCACCCAAACGTGGAGGCGTGTGAACATTTATCTGCTTTAGGTAAGGGAATTCTGTGACTGCTGAGGGTTTTTAACTGCACTGAACGCTCCTCAGTGCAGCCGAGCTCAGCTCCTGTGTTGCTCTCAGGCCCTTGGCTGCCCTGGGCTGCAGAACAGGTTACCTGGCTGTGCAGGCAGCACCGCACGCTGCTCTGGAGCCAGCGGCTGGGAAGGGTGTCCAGAGGATGGCATGTGGTAGCCCCGTGAAGAATCGGCATGCTATTACACATTTATTTTACTGCCTTGTTAAACTGCAGCCTTTCATTGCAGCTGACAACGCTCCAGCATGTCCTGGCTGCATGCGAGACTCTGCAGGGTGAATGTCAGCACAGCCCAGCTGCTCCTCTCTGCCACCTGCAGAAAGGCACAGCAGGCAGGCTTGGCTAGGGCAAGGATGGGCAGTGTGGAGCAGAAAGGACAACAGAGCTGCCCTGGGAGATGAGGAGACGTTGTCCTGAGCTGGGCACAGTGCTGTGCCCCACGTGCAACTGGGGAGTGGGCAGGCAGGAAGCAGAAGCAGTTCCCTGTGTGAACACAGATCTGGCAGTCAACCCTCGTAGTTCTGTGTAATGATACAAACTTCTCACCTCTCCTGGGTTCCCTGCCCCAGGGAGGGGAAACATGATCCTGCACACCAAAGCTGCCACCCAGGTCACTTCTTAGAGGCTTGATGTGCCAAAGGCTTAGAGCCCAGCAAATCAGTGTGCAGCACGGTTCCACAAGCCAGCCGGGACCTTCAGAGGCAGCTGGTGACTGGTTACCATTTCTGAGGTACAGTTTGGCCCAACGACAGACAACAACAGACCACTTAAATTCTCATTACAGCTTTTCTCCTTTTGAGAAACACTCAGAAACTCTGAGGCAAACCAACTCAAACCCATACTATTTCCCTCTGCCCTTTTGGTATCACTCCCCTTGCCTCCAGGGTCTCTATGACAATGTTCTCAACCCTTGCCATCCTTGTGCTCTACTGACTTCCGTCTCCTCTCCTGAGAGCTCAGTCCTTTGCACTTTCCAAGCTAGCTGATTGGGAGCACCTTCTCACTTCCATCTGCCTGATTCCTGCTCACCTCCATTCACATGTCACTCTGCCCAGTCTGTTTCCAGCTGGCACAGCCATCAAGCACAGCCAGTCTGTCAAGGGGTCAGTGGTTCATCCGTTCAATCCGTTCACAGTCCCTGCTGCTGTACATGGCTCCTCCCTCACAGCTAGGACCACATTTCACTGCCCATAGCTATGGTGCCCACAACACTCCAGATGCTTTTCAGATACAGGACTAAGTCCTGTTCCAAAGAACACACAATTGAAAGAATGGGGGGGGGGAAGTGCTAGCACTGGGCCTCACCTCCCATTGTTCTCTTCTGCAGTATCATGCCCTCCCTCACCTTGGCCTCAAGACTTCCCAGAACACTGTTTACAGCGCTACTGGTATGCATCAATTATCACTTTGCTCAAGAGTAGGTGCATGCACAAACCATCTCTCTCTAGCCTTTTACCTCAGACTAAACAATGACCTCCCTTCTTTCACACCTCCATTTACTTTCCAGCCTTCTGTCTACCTTACATCTTTCAGAAGTTTCTCTCCATCTCCAATTACTTCATGGCTACATCTCCCTGGGAGCTGGAGCAGTGTCCTTACTTTGTTTCACAGCTAGGGATCTGGGAGACAGACTGACTTGCCAAGGCCACACAAGCAATAAGGAGCAAAGCTGAGAATTCCATCTCTCCTATGTCCTGAGCTAATGCCACAAGCAAAGAGCAGGCAAGAGTGACTGCTGCTTCCCTCCAAATGAAGCACTTCATTTCTCATGGACTTCTCTGCTATTTTTAATAGGTTTGTTAATTGAAAAGTTAAACTAATTTTTATCTCTAAACAGATTTATTTCTGAAGTGAACTGCTAAGGAAACAGCATCCTTTGATTTCTGCCGTGGTATCCTGAAGGGAGCACACAGGAAGCACAGCTTTTTATTCCAGACCCTAGTGCTAGTCCACAGAACTGACATCTCTCTGTGATCCGAGCAGGAAGCCTTGCAGACCTCTGGCTGACACACAAACCATGCACCAGCACAGGAGCAGAGCAGTTACCATCCTCCAGACTTGGTTCCCAACTCTGATTTGAGGGGCAGAACCTCCTAAGGATACTCTGTGTAAATGCTCGCTCTTGGAACATGGTTTTCATGGCATCACCCACAACAGAATCTGAACATGGAGATTTACCCCTCCTGTACACATGGAAAACTGGAGCAGAGCCTGTCTCCTGTCTGCACACAGGTGACACCAGCTCCAGGTATTTCATGGAGATGCTCTCCAAGAGCCTACAACAGCTGTGCAGGGAACTCAGGCTCACACATCCCAGTGTTCTGAACTGCACTTAAAACCAGACACTGAAGTAACAGGGTCCTGAGGGCCTCCTCATGCACGAAGCCCACTGCGCCGCACACCTGGTTTAGCATCACTCCTCAGCAAGGTCTGCTGGTTAGAGCAACAGCATCTCCTCACTTCAGGCTCCCTTCCAACCCAAATCATTGTATGAGTCATATGGCCAAGCTGTAACATCATTCACATCAGCAGAAGGCAGCTAATGGGGCCAAGCAGAACCTGAGCAATGTGTAGGAGACCATGGACTGTCAATCCCAAACCATCCAGCTTTCAGAAGGTGCACCTACAGAGATGGAACAAGGCATTTGGAGAAGGCTCCTTAAGTGAAGAGGAAGGTTGCTGCTTACTTTTTGCTGACCTCTTCAGATTTTAAAAAAGAAGATGGTAGAGCATGGCTCAGGCTTCATCACTCTAAGTAGTTCTCGTGTGCACTGTGGACATTACTCTGGCATGACCTGACAAAGTAAAATTTTTATTTCAGTGGCAGAAGGTTTTGGGGTCACAGGACTCCTCTGAAAATGTCAGAGGTTGTAAGCATTGCCTCCAGACTAGCAGAAACCCCTTTTACTGCTCACTGTAGGTGCCATCTCATATCTGAAAGCTTGACCTCCTGGTTGAGCTAAACTCAGCTTTCTGTAAGTGTGTCACTGCCAGCCCTGGGATTACTGGCATGAGTAATTTAAGCAGGATTTGGCCTACTAAATGGAAAATGTCACAGGCAGCAAGAGGGAAAGCACTCACAAGAAAGCTCTGCAATGTTCTCAGTCACTCAGTGACAGCATCAATGAATCCAAACCAGTCACTGGCATGGCAGAGGAAAGAAGTCAGTCAGGTGCAATCTCAGCTTGGAAACCATCAGAGTTTTGATATGAGTTTCAAGCTCATGACAGTGATACTTCTGGCACCAGAATCTGCCTGCTTCTCCTAAGAGTAACCCCTGCACAAAGACAAGGCTTAAGAAGCAGCTTATGCTTGGCAGCTGCCTTGCAGCACTGCTGCTCTCACCTGCAGCATGCTGACCCTGCCACAGAGTGACCATGCAGCAGGCTGATGGGGCAGCACCACGGGTAGATGAAGTGGGACACAGACCTTCATGCCCTGCAGGGATTCCAAAGGTCACTCACAAATAGCCAGACACTCCTGCCTGCTGGGACAGGACCTCTGCTGCCCTGCAGGCCTGCACACAGGAGCACTCAGGACACCAGTCCTGATCACACAAACGAGGCATCACTCACCTCCAGGTGGATGTTCTTCTGCTCAAGCTGCAGTCTGATGCTGCAGGTAAAACAGGCCTTAATCCAAAGTGCAGTAAGAGCTGATCACAACCAGGTGTCCTGACAAGCAGAGTGCTTTTCTGAAGGGGTCACACTCCCATAAAATCCAGACCCTAAAGCTGGGAGGTTGTAAGGACATTGCCAACTTTCAGAAGAAAGCAGGAATTGATGCTTGGAATAAACCATTCCCTCTGCTTAAAGACAGCTGAGAGATGACCCACAGAGTGCTCTATTTAAGTATGCTCAGAATTCAGATCAATAAAGCCAGAAGGCTTCTTTTGGTGGGAGCCATCATCCTTTTCATTCCCTTCATGGAAGTAGCCAAATGGTATTTCATTTGCAATAGCATTTCTGGAAGTAAAGCACTAGTGACAGTGCTGGGTGTTTGCAGGATGTTTTGGTATTAGAGCCTCATCCAGCAGTGCTGGGAAGGTACTGCTTTCAGCTAGGAGGTAGCAACATTGCCCTGAAACTTGCATGACTGTGGAGCTAATCATTTAGCAAGAGCCCAGGGCTGAGAGGTTTCTAATGCCAAAGAAAAAGGCCTTGCAGACTGCCCGAGTGAAAGCCAGCTCAGCTGTGAGTTGGGTTCCCATGCTGCAGCAGTGTCTACTTTCCTTCTACGCCTGTCATGAAAGGCAGGAAATGTGAATAAGATTTTGGAATCTAAACTATTCACATTGAATAATTCTTTCGGGCCTAAACAATTAACCTGGATGCTAATTTTATGCAAATTACATGTAACATATCAGTCTGAACACAAATCCCATAGCCCTCAGCAGACCCCAAGGTTCCATTAATGGGGAACTGCACACGCTGCTGCAGGACCTGCTGCGGTGTTCTCTGCTGATGCCCTGCACCACTGCTGAACAAAGGCCCCTGCAGTAGGGCAGCGTTCACACGAATGAACTCTTGTGACACGCTTCCTGTGCTTAAAGCACTGCATTTCGTGCCTCAGCTGTTTAGCAGAGCACAGCAGCCCAGGTTAGCTTGGTGGGAGCAAGGTGGGCACTGAGCTGGAGCTCTCCTGGGCTTGCTGCCCATGTGCATATGCCTGCTGGGGCGGGCAGGCAGCTGTGCTCTCGCTCTGCCTCCACTTGGCCACAGGAAGGAAAAGGCCAGCACCTGCGTTAGCGGGGGGGCAGGGGAACCCCTCGGTTTTGCCCTCCCTGCTCAGTGCCTTAATGCCAAAGGGCTTTACAACAGAGGAAGAGGCTGCGAGGTGAAAGTGCACATGAACGATGTACCTTGAAGAACTCTGTTTCCTGGTGAGCAGTCCTCCCCTCCAACTGTCAAAGCAGGCTTCCAGCGGGACTGTGCTGACTTCACAGCATTGCCTGTGCCCCGGAGCAGGGCTCAGCACCCTGGGCAGCCCCTGTGACTGGCCACGGTCATTCCCGGCTCCGAAGGGTTCAGGGCTTGTGCACACTTCGGCAGGGTCCTCAGCACCTTCAGCACCTCCTGGCTACGCAGAGAAACAGGCTTCAGGGGAGCCACCGTGCTTCAGCAGGGCAAGATTCAGCCTCCGCCAAGTGGATTCTGGCACAGGATTGACTGTGGCCTTCAAAAGCAGGCTCAGTGCTCTGCAGTGCTGTGCTCCCATCACCTCCTCCTCTGCATGCTACCCCTTCTGCTCCCATATTTCCACAAGCAGACTGTTCTTCTCTAAGTCACCAACACAAACTTTGTAGTAATACTGCTGATTCTGAATTCTTTCTTTGGGCAAAACTCCTGATCAAATGAGTTGATCTCTTAATTTTTTAAGAACTCATGACCAAAGAAATCCTGCCTGATGCAGGAGAACCCCACTTGGTGTCCAAGCAACTCAGGGCAAGGAGAACTTCCTCTGTACACAGCTTTGCTAAGTTAGTTTTTAAGGCCAGTGAGGTGCAGAAACCCCATCTGAGGTGAGCACACCAGCTGAGCCTGCCCTCCCACATGAGCTGTGTGAGCCAGGCACAAGTGACTCATTTTCTGCTCCCTTCCACAGGCACAAGTGAGGCAGGGTCCAGTCAGGTGCACCATCCCCTGTTAGATCACAAGCTCTCAGTGTCTGTTCATTGAGCTTGTTATGGTACTTCAGAGGTCACACAGGTCCCAGGGAATAACAAAGCCAGAGATCAGAAAGAAGTGTGTGTCCTTAGTCTCCCAACACCAGGAGAACATGCCTCCAATTTCACTGTTTTTCTGCAGGGTATTTATTTTAGGCTTCTGTTCTGAAGAGCTGTTTTGAAGTCTGGATATAATTCATGCCTAAAACTGTTTACTTTTCTTAATAACATGTGAATAAGGTAAAGTTCTTCAGGAGAGCCTGCCCTGTGACAAGTAATGCCCCAGTAATGATGGGTGGGGATTTTCAGGCACTGACTTATGTTGCCTTGGCCCAGAGCCACGGCACTGTGCACTCAGGAGCTAAGCTATCTAAATCCTTGCAGCCCTCCTTTCTGCTTTTGGGAATACAGGACAGGTGTGGCAGTTACCAAACCTGGATACTTAAGAATTCACCTCTTATTCCCAGGTGTGGGCCATTAATTCTTGCTCAGACTTGTCCAGCTCTCAGGAGGCCCTTTTAAAGCAGAATTTATGTGCACAGGGTAGATGCCATTTTCCCCTCCATCCACTTCCCTGCTCTGTTTTCACCCATCCTTAGCCTTGCAGCCTCCTAATGTGCCGCACACCTAAGGTAGCAAACCCCACCACTGATCAGCGGCAGCCTGCAGCTCTGGCACACTCTCCAGAGAACACAATACTCCTGGTTTGCATCATGTAGAAGTTCAGGTAGACCTCAAGCCAAGCCTCAGTCAAACTTCCAACTATGGCTGCACCAATTGGATCAGCAGACATCAGAGAAAAGCCAGAGAACACTTAAACAGAGGTGGATAAAAACTGGACAACCACTTGGAAGGGATCTGTGGCTCTGAACACTACTCTATACCTGGCCACCTGTATTTCAATGCAGGGGGCATCTTCTAAGCAGCACCCTGGGATTCTGAGGGGATGCCAGAAGTTAAATTAAAAAAAGTACACATTTTTGTGACAGCATTTCTAAGGCAGGGAATTGTTACAGGGTGACAGTGATTACTGGGGGTAACGAGAGGGCCTTCTACCTGCAAGACCCTCAAGATGCCACTGCTGCAGCTCTGCCCCTCAGATCAAAGCACCATCTTGTGAGAGGAGGCATTGCTATTGGAGAACCTGGGCCCATCTGGCTTGAAGCACCAGCTACTGGCAGCACAAGGGGTAAGCAAAGGCTGAGCAAGAGTTTCATTGGAAAAGAAATTCATCATCAACAAGAATTTTGTAACCATGAACAAGAAGGCTCTGACATGCAAGTGCTGCAGAACACAGCCTGTTAACCCATGGCACATCCAGGGCAGCAGAGGTCTCTGTCTGCTCATCCTGCCCTCCTCTGCTACTGGAGAAATGTCCCCTTCACCCTGCCCGTGCAGTCAGTTCATCCCTCCTCAGACATCAGTGCGAGGCACTCCAGACACCTGGGTAACTGCAGGGAAGGGAGCAGAACCAGGAGATGCAGCAGCAGAAACTGGAAATAGTTGCAAGACTTGTTAGCTGCACAGAGGGCAAAATAAAGGCGGTGTCTCTGCTGTAAATGCACTCCAGGCAGTGCCCACCATGGAATGGATGTTTGCTATTAGAGCAGAATGGATCCTTTTTGACTGAGGATTTGCTCAACAAAAGGGCTGGAACTTTCCAAGGCTGCAGTGAGGCAGGGCTGGAACTGGAAGCACAGTACTGAAGCAGCGGTCACCGCTAAGCAGTGTTTGCTCTCCTTCACCTACTCAGAACAGCTACCTCTGGCAAATCACCTCACAACTTTCTGCCAAGTGAACGATTGGGCTGAGAACACTCCTCGATGCTGTGCTGAACGAGCGGTGCCAAGCACAGAGGTGTCTAGAATGCTGCTGCTTCCTGAACTTCCTTTTTCAAAATGTGGTCAGGTTCCTAGTCAATGCAACTCTGCAACCCTTCTGCTTCCCAAAGCCTTTACAACCTCAGGTCTGCAAAATTTAGATTTCTAAAAGTGAGACTTGGGCCTTTGTGTGGGTCAGTGCTGAACGCAGAAAGCAATTCCTGTGATTTCAGAGCACAAGGGTGACTAAGAGAAGGGAGGTTTGCAGCACCATCACTAGGGAAAGCCTCTGCTGCAGACTTTGCCTTTCTGGGCTCCTCCTGAATGAAGGGCATCTGCTCGGTGGTCACCAGGAACACAACCCTACAACAAGAGTCTCACTATCCAGCTTTCAACACTTGGAGGGAACAGGGGTAGCAGTTACCAAGAAAGGATCACTATTATTTGATTTTATTCTACAGCTCAGTGCATTTGCCCTCAGACACATGAACACAACATACGTCACAGCCTGGAATGGTAAGCTTACACCTAAGGGGCTTACTTATTCCCACTTGTAAATATAAATTCAAATATGTTTCTTTTGGGAAGGAAATGACTGCTTGCTCCTCTAGAAGAATGACAAAGGCATGGATGTCAGACCAAAGAGGGAAACTGCAGCAGCAGCAGCTGGAAAAGGCAAATAAACCTCAGTGAAAGCTTATCCTTGAGGGCAGCAGAGGCTGAATGCTCACAGAAAAAAACCAATGTTTTTTCAAGGGTAGGCTGTGGTCTGGGGTGTTGGTCCAGGGTTGCCTATGAAGACAGAGGTAACATGCACAGAGTAGAAGAGATGCAACAGAAACGACTCAAACAGCCACAAAAGGTTTCCACACCAAGTGGAAGGCTGAAGAAAACCTCCTCGCTACTGCTGTAACTATGAAGGGAAGACACAAGTGGGTAGTGCACAGGCACACCTGCCCCACAGGTTCCTCTCTCTGCCACGCCTTTGCCTCCAGCTCCCACAATTCCTGTTTCCTCAGGAGCCTCTCTGCCTCTGCCTGGGATTTGCTGTGAGTTACCTGAAGGTGCTGAATGCCTGTGTCCTTTTTTCAAGGACTAAAGGGTTTAGACCATCATGAGGCTGGACGAGGCACATGAAAATGAGACACTCTTGCAACATTGCCTGTAGTCAGCTGGTCATGGTGCTACAGCAGTGCTGCCAGAACCAGCACAGAGGGACTCCAGCCTGGCAGGGACACATCTGCTTACAGCAGCTCGTTGAAGTCAGAATCAAGCAGCTGAACTATCCTTTCCTATGCCACATCTCCAGAGCAGCTCCCCAGATGTTTCTGTGATTACTATTTAGAGCACTTCCATCACATTCTTTTTTACTGTCATGCTGTGGGGAAAAAAGAAAAAAACAAACCAACCAGCCAAGTCCTACTAGCACTGAAGTGGTCCTCGGTGATAGTCTTCCTGCAGAGGAACACAACACCAAGCCAGCATTGCAGCACTTCCCGTGTGTGGAATGGCCTGGGAGCTTTCATCTGTAAGTGAGTCAGACTTCAGCAGAAGAAGCTGGCCTACATTTGATTTTCTTCAGCTTGCTTTGATGGAGTTTAATGACTGAGTGGCTATAAAGTGTTCTCAGAGCCCAGGAAAGCACTCCCAAGAGCACCAGTTACTTACCTATTGTGAGCAAAGGATCATGTTTAATGCTTACCTGGAACTTTGCTCTGGCTGCAGATGGGTGAGTCACTGCCACAGAAAATGTCACAGCTTGGGCCGAGAAACACCTTACAGATGTTAAAGCAAATGCTTGATGACTGGCAATGAAAAGGATCTTCCTGGTAACGAGCTGATCAAAGCCGTTTGCCCAGACTGACCCTTAGAATTCTCCTGCAAAGGTTCACGTTCCAGAGGGCTTTACAAAAACAACCACCGCCAGCCCCCTCCAACATCAGCCAGCCATAAAAACGGCAAAGGCAAACAACGACATCCACACTGTCGAGCACCACGCTCACAAACCTGACCCTGCCCACTGCCCTGGCAGGCCTAGAACGCCCCCCGAGCAGCCCCATGTGCCAGACTGCAGCAGCACACGGCCCACGGCTTTCCCCTCCGCATGTACACCACACCTGGCTTTGCGCCGCTTTGCGCCGCCTGCACTGCCCACTCGCCGAGCTGCGCGCTGCTCCAGCGCTCCGCAGGCAACGGAGGCGGTCTTATGCTGTGCTTGGTTAGGTTGAAGCGAGGCGATGTGCACCCAGGTCCGCTGGAAATATTAAGGGCCAAATTCTTTCCTACAAACCCCAAAGCACTCTATAAAATACAGCAGAGAATTGGTGCGTGACCTTCCTATGGCATTTTATAATGCAGAGGCTTCCTTGGACCTGCCAGCATTTACCACTTTAAAAAATGTTTGAAAACTAACCAATAATCCAGGAAATTGGGGCATTTGCAGTATTTTGTTAAGAACAAAAAGCCCCAAACCCACAAAAGCCCTCGCGAACCCAAAACCAACAGCTGAGGTTTTTATTTGAAGTCTTTGGTGATCCTCCCACTGTATCTCACAGCATCCGACAGAGGCAAACCACATAGCGGCTGGGCTGCGGTGGAAACACGCTGCTGGGTGCCCACTAACAGCTTGGGAGCCATTAAGACGTGACGGTCAGTGCAGCAACACACCAACATCTCCTCTGATGCCCGGGGGCACCACTCAGCGCGGCCCGGCCAAAGGGGAGGGGGTGGCAGCCTCGGGGAGCCCGACATAGCCACTCCCGGCCCGGGAGGAGTTCCCCGCGCTGCTCGCCCCGTGCGGGGACGCCGCCGGTGAAAGGCGAGCGGAGTGAGGCGTGGTGCCCGTCCCAGGGGCTGCGGGGCCCGGAGCCCCTCATGGGCCTCTATGGCTCGTTGGAGGGAGCGAGATAGCACCGCAGGGCACGGGGCTTAGCTCCATCCCGGCCGCAGCACCGCCGGCGCACGGAGGCCCGGGGAGCCCCAGCGGAGGCGCCGGCGGAGCGGACGCGGCCCGGGCCGGCAGTGCCCCGCCGCGGCGGAGCGGAGNCCGCCGCCGCCCGCCCGCGCCGCCACAGGTAAGCGCGGGGGGCCGGGGCGCGAGGGGCCGGGAGCGGCGCCGGGCCGGCCCTCGCTCGGTGTCCCTCCCGTCGTTCATGCGGCGGGTGCCGCCGCCGGGAGCGTATGATGCAATCGGCCCTGGCTCCCCTCCCCCGGTGAAGTCACGGCTTGGCAGCACGGGCACCCCGGCGCCCAACGCGCGGCAGGGACAGCGGCAGCGCTGGCGCGGAGGGGTCGCCCCGGGTCCGCAGCCCGCCGGGAAGGGCGGTGGCGGCGCCGCCGCGTGCCCGCGGGGGAGGGGCGGGACAGTCCCTGTGCCTGCGGTAATTTTCGGGCTGCGCCGAGGCCTCTCTGGGCGCTTTTGGTAGCGCGGCCGTAACCGAGCCTGGGAGCGGCCCGAGGGCAGGGCTCCTTACCCCCTTGGCTGCGGCCAGCCCCGTCGGGACGTGCTGGACGCCCCGGAGCTGCGCCGGGCACGTTAAACGCTGCGCGTTAACAACTGGTGTTCTTCTTCCGTAGCTTCTCAGTGGAGCTTTGAGTGTCTTGCAGAGCTCTTGGGGCCCCAACAGGTTGTTGTAGCTCCAGAAGCAACTTTGGAGGCAGCTCTGGCAGAGGCAGCTGGGCTCAGACAGCGGCTGGGGAACAGCCGCGGTGCTCCCCGGAGCCACCGTGCCACGCTGGGCGTAGTGTTCTCCGCGTAGGGTAAAAGCCATGAGATTGAAGGAATTAGTTAATCTTCAGCAATAGCTACCTGCATTGTAGTTCGAAAGAGTCAGACTGGCACCTCCTTGCCTCCTGGCATCAGGCAGCGTTTGTGATTCTGCCATCAAAGCTGCAAGCCCGCAACTGAAATACCTGCTTCAGATGCTCTGAACACGCTTCCTAAAGTACCTTGGAGCGTGTTTGTCTCGTAAGGCCTTTCGCTGTCGGCTGTGGTAGGGGCGAGCTGCCCGCTCTCCAGAAAAGTCACTGCCCAGCCGTGGGTGTGCGAGGTACATCAGCTCCTGCCAGCCTGGGAGAGAGCAAAAAAAAAAAGGAGGGGTCTGTCCTGGGAGTTCTGTGCTGCTGTGCTTTGTCAGCTGGGCCGAGACCCTCCTGGGGTGTTCCTACTGAAGGGGCAGAGGGCGGCCACCTCCTGCTGTTGAGCTGTGGGCTGACGCTGCGCTAGGGAAGGCAGCTGAGTGAAGCTGTGCAGTAGAATCGTCCCGACAGGTGATCAGGGCCAGCACAGCCACGGCTCAGGAAAGGAGCAGAGGGCTTTGTATTTCGTGCTGCTAAGTGAGAAACCAAACCAACCCACTGACTTAAAACACATCTTCCAGTTTTTTGCCAAAGCAAACATTTTGAATTTTAATTTTTGGAATTTTTTTTTTTTTTTTTGGTGAAAGCAAAGCTAATAAAGACTTTGATTTGCTTAGGAGTCTCTGTGGTCCCTGAGGAGTGCTGTGAGACCGTAAGAACCATCTCTGTTTGAAAAGACCTCTGAGGCAGCAGCTGTTAAGCTGTGGTGGGTGGCCAGCTGGTGGCCCAAGAAGAGAAGGCAGTTCTAACTGGCCCCTGCAAACACTACCACTTGCTGGGTGGAACCAGCCTGGGGCTGTTGCTGAGCCCGACCTAATGAGCAGCTTTATGGGAACAAGATGCTGGGAAACTGCTGGCCCCTGCTGTGCTGGGGCTGTCACCCTGTGGCAGGAAACCTGTTTGCAGAGAGGAGCCCAGCAGTTGTGCTCGTGTGGCACAGTGTCTGGGAGGTGAACTGCTGAGGCCTCTCTGCCTTCCCCAGCTACACCTTCACCTGGCAGTTGTGAGAGCCCCTTCCCAGAGTTAGTGGGAAATGCTGTTCTCAGAGGAGATCCAACAGACTGGGTGCTCCGAGCTGTGTTGAAAAACAAAGCTGAGACAAGCAGTGCCTGCTCCCCCAGGGGTGTGGCGTGTGCCCCAAGAGGAGCCCACACTTGCCTCTGCACTGGCAATGCTTGTGCAACCACAGATGCTGCTGTCGCTGGCAGTGCCATCTGCTGCTGTGCGGTGTGTGCTCACCAAACTGCTGACCCAAACTGCCTCTTCACCCTTAGCGGTGGCTTGCGACAGGTGCTGTAAGAGCTGCTGTGTGGCAAAGACCAAATAGCCAGAGGTGGATCTGACTGTGCCTATGCCAGAAAGCAGTGCTGGGCTTTTACTGCTCTGGACTATGAGGAGTTTCTGGGTAGGAGAGCCCTGGTGTGCTCACAGCTTCTTCACTTGTTCAGAACACTGATTTTGAATACCATTCAAACCACCCTTGCTAGGCTCCCCCTTCACTGTACTGAGCCACCCCACAGCTGCATCTTCAGCTGCCCTCCTGAAGGAATAAAATGTGGAATGGCTCTAGCCAGCAGAATCTTAACCTTTGTGATGGTAGCCTGGCAGAAGGTGGAACAGCAGCTCAGGCTGCTGAGGAAAACAAACAGGAACAGTAAACAGCTGCTGAACTGGTGAGTTCAGAGTGACCAGTGCCACACAGCTTGCTTTACAAGCAGCTCACCAGCTGGGCACAGGAGTGCAGGCAGCCAGCTCCTGTGCTGTTGCTGCTGCAAGCCATGAGCCCTAGCTTGGATTCTGCCCCCACTGGGTGGTTACCATTGTCCATTGCTACCTTCAGCTGCTTGCTTCCCCAGCAGGTCCTCCTGAGGATAGGCAGGGAGGGTGTTGGAAACTGAGGGCACAGGGCTGCACCACTGCAGTGCAGTCTGAGCTTGGCACCAGGGCTGTTCCAGTGAGATACTTCCGACCATGACAGGGAGTTGAGGCTCCCTGACTGACTATCAAATGCTCTTCCTTGGAGCCATAGGTCAGTGTTTCAGGAACCTGCAACAGTCCTGCTGTCCTTCCTCTCTTCTCTGCCAGGCATTTGGGTCAAGTCGTGGGATGAGAAGGGGAGCAGCTGTTAGCTTTGCCAGGGCCATGTCCCTGCAGCAGCTCTGGTGGAGTCCTTCCTGTGCCACCAGGAGGGTGAGTAGTAAACTGACCTCAGCAGCAGATGAGGAGGTGCCCTAATCACCAGGCCTGTTTGTCTGCTGGAAAGGGCAGTAGAAACTGACCAGTGCAGGAGGGGAATATACTTTGTGGATGAGTCAGCAGTGGCTGCTAGCATCTGAGAGTGGCAACTGTTTCCGGCCTGCCATGAGCGATTCCCACGTTGGATCACTATGCGGCCGTGTCCCACTGCTCCTACTGGCACTGGTACAGGTTAGCTTCTTGTGGTCGGAGGGTCCTGTGAATGTGCCTCAGTCACAGCCCTGGCACCACTCTGCCTTTTCTGTAGAGCTGTTTTGGTCTACAACAGTCATCAGCTTGGACATCATCATCAAAAGCAGGTGCTGTAAGGTGATGGAGGAAAGGTCTGAGTGCCTTTGCTCCAGAGAAAAAGGGCCAGGGAGGAACTGGTCTGGGGAGGCCACAGATGAAGTACTCCTGTTGGTCAAGAGTCAGGCTGTTAATAGGTTTAAGCTGAGGAAGGACATCTCCAGTCTGAAAATCAAGCAAGTTCTATAACTGGAGGAAAAGTTAGACAGTGGAGCCTGCTGCCAAGACAGAGGTTGTGCAACTGGAGATAGGGCTAGGCTAGACACCCATCCAGCAGGGATGGCTTTGGAATGACTGAGTGAACACTGCAAACAGCTTGACTGGATGACCCAGTAACAGCCCCTTCCAATCCAAATATGTTTAAGAGGCTTCTGAAGTGCAGCTGGCAGCTTGTCCACTTCCAGCAGGGCTGGGACGTGTCCTTGCCAGATGTGCCATCAGTGCCTCCTGCTAAGCCAGGCTGCAGAGGATTAGGGCTGAGACCAGCACCTTTAACAGCACTTGTTTCCTTTCCCAGTAGGCTCCTCTTGCCCTTAACCCATGTGAAGACCTGCTGGAAACACCTTCTCAAGACATCACAGCTTTCAGCCTCCTGAGCTCTGCTGTGTCCAGGAAGAGCCTGTCCAAATGAGCAAGACATCCCCACAGACCCCCAGCACAGAGGCCAACGGAGTCAGTGTCATCTACACCCAGGCGCACAGCAGTGGCCTGCAGCAGGTCCCTCAGCTGGTGCCCGTCAGCCCTGCTGGAGGGGGCAAGGCTGTACCCCCCAGCAGGCAGGGCAAGAAGAGCTCCTTTGTGGACAGGAACAGCGACGAGTACCGGCAGCGCCGCGAGCGCAACAACATGGCGGTGAAGAAGAGCCGCCTGAAGAGCAAGCAGAAGGCGCAGGACACACTGCAGAGGGTCAACCAGCTCAAGGAGGAGAACGAACGCTTGGAGGCAAAGATCAAGCTCCTGACCAAGGAGCTGAGTGTACTGAAAGACCTGTTCCTTGAGCACGCACACAACCTGGCAGACAACGTGCAGCCCGTCGGCACCGAGCCCCCCACAGCAAACCCCGACAGCAGCGGGCAGTAGGCACCGCTGCAGCCCGTGCCATGAACTCTGCAGTTCCTGCAGCACCCACGCAATGACCAGGCACAAACTCTGCTCTCTTAACCATCACCTTGTGGCAGTTCCCCTCTGTCTGGGTTTAACACTGAACATTTGATATGCTTACTCCAAAACCCACTTGGGTGCTTTTCTAGACCTTCCTTTCCTCTCCGGGATTCACCCAAAGCTGCAGAGCTCACCTCACGGCCAGCAGGCAGCTGGCTCCCAGGGAATGGCATTCCCACAGATGTTCACGTACAGCTTGCACACTGAGAGGAATCCAGCGGGATAGGTCACTGCAGTACCAGAAATGCCTCACTGGCTGAAATGCCCTTTGGGGTGGCTGTGGGTGTGTCTCTCCCCTTTGCTTGCTGTGTTACAAGCTGTAGAGGCCCTGGCTTGGTTGCTTTCCCTGGACTCTACATCCATGGAGCATGTCCTGCGAAGCACTGCTTGGGGCTTTCTTGTCCAGTGGTCGTTTCTGGGGAGGGTGCAGCAGTGGTGAGCTGGGTGCTTGCTGGAGAGCAGCAATATACTCTGAGGATATGTACAGACTGTGTGCAGGCAGCTGGCTTCCCAGCAACAGCTGAGGCTGAGGCATCCTGCACTGGAGGTCAAGCAGCACACACAGAGCTCACTATGTGGTCCTGCAAGGCTTCCTGAGGGTGCTGCTTCGCCTCTTGTGCAGGATGCTTCAGATTCAAACAGGGCCTCGCGAGAGGAAGAAAATGCCCAGATACTGATAAACCTGTGCTCTGCAAAGCTGCCTTCCTGCTGGGGTGCAGCCGTCAGAGAGAACAAAGTCTTCAGCTTGCCTATGGTCAGCCACAGCATTTGGATCACTGCCCCCTGACACTCATCTCCATTTTCATGGCTGCTCGGATTTGTAATGGAGACCTCCAGGGAACCCAAACAGCCCAGCTCTGAGTACCTGATCTACAGTGGGCCTGCTGCAGCCAGCTCACAGCTCTGAAGTCTCTTCAGTCTTGGGTTATTTCATAACAGTTTTTCTAGAGCAAGTTTTTTCCTCTTAGTGCTGAGTCCTTGCCAAGGTCCATAACGCAGTGGGCTGGACTGGAGTGAGCGGTGCACAACAAAGCAGGACCTTTGATGTGACCTTAATTTATTTTCCTTTTAAACTATTTCATTGCTGGTATGGTTGTGTTACACTGAAGCAGTACCTGGCTGGTGGATTACTGCCCTGTCTCACTCTCCCCACAGATGACTCTGTAGGATGCTATTGGCCTCGTGTCCTTAGGAAGAGAACTTGGATATTATCTTTATGAAGATGCTATTAACAAACCTTACAGAGCTGGGTTTGAATTTACCCTTTTATTACCTACAGACAACTTCTATGGATTGTTTTGGATTCTGGTAGTCTTTTTACAAAGATGTTTTTTTGTTCTAGCTGCAGCTTAAGTAGGTAGGGTTGAAAGAGCAGCAGCTAATAAAAACCTTTTGCTTCTAGTGCTGGCCTCTTTTTTCTTCTCCCAAATGCAGAGGTGCCCACCTCAAGCTGCTCTGTGGGGAGGTGAGAGCAGCAGTCTTCATTCCTATCTTACTCTCAGGTCTGTACTCTGTAGAAAGAATCAAAACCTGATTGCAGCTTTGACTGAACTCCAGCTTTAACACATGCACACAAAAGAAACGTTACGTTGAAAATACTGCAGTTAAGGGGGGCGGGGGGGAGCAGGACACCAAGGCCTGCAAGGGAAAGATGACCCAAGAGCATCTGATTTGTTACCTGCAGAAGCAGGAGCTGCTGTCTGCCCTGGCTGGCTGTTCTGAGCTGAGACAGTGCAGCCTTGGCCTGCATCCTGTTTGAGAGGCTGCTGTGGGCTCCTCCCTAACAGCCAGAAAGCAGCTCCCAGTCTCTGGAGCTCCTCTCTGACTGTTGTAAAAGATCTCTTAAGTCCCTTTGAGTGGGAGCAATTCTGATGCTCTGGAGAATGACTTCTTCATCTGTCACTCCTGACAGCTCCGCCTCCACTTCTTGTTTAAGCAACCCCCTGCCTGCACAAGGACATTTCTGGCTCAGCAGCCTCCACGCTTGCTTTGGTTGCCTAGGGGCACATGCAGGCTGTGTGCAGCACATCACTGCAAACACTCAAGCCATGCACCCAAGATTACAACCAATGGTCACTTTAAATCTACCCTCAGTGAGAGCTCAGCTGCAAGAAAGGTGTCAGTCTGTTGTTCGGAGCCCCCTCCTGACAAACAGCAAGAGCAGAGGCGAGGCTTTCCTTTTCCCAAGGTGAAGCAGCCCAGGCTGTCTGACAGCAAAATGCCTCATCTTGGCTCTCCACTGCAAGGCACAGCAGAAGACCCCTACCTAGGTGGCCTGGACAATTCTCTCTCTTGCTGAAGAGAAGCTGGGACCCTTCTGACCACCATGACTCGCTCCACATCACCCACCCCTGTTCTTTTGGTGCCACTCTGCTCAGAGTTGTTTGCACCAAGGGGAAAAGGCATTTGGGAAACCATGGCAGCCAACAGCCTGAAACCCCTAAGGCAGTCAAAAAGAACCTTCCCCACAGCCTCTGCGTGCCCCACAGACACATTCGCAGTGCACTAAACAGCCCTTGGCCTGTTTTTAAAGGCTTTGCTTCCCTGCTCGTGTAGCAGAACAGTTCTAATGCACCTTTTGCTGAAGCGGATAAAAATTATCATCACTACAGCACAGACTTCTGGAAGGATGAGATTTACGCCCACCAAGTGATTCTGACAGCAGACCAAAGCATGGGTGCTGCACCCCAGCCCAAAGCATGGGTGCTGCACCAGCTCTTGTTTGCACCTCTCCCCAGAAGTGGCACAGCTGTCACCAGGGCACGCAAAGCAGAACCAGTTCTGCCTCCTGCAGCACACCAGATTGCTCGACCTGTTCTGCAGCGGAGGGCCCAGCTCCTGCCGGGGCTAGTCGCAGCCAGGGAAAGGCTCATTAGCTAGGCTGGGTTATGGCTCAGCTGAAACAATGCCAAAACTCGAATAGAGCTGCGGTGGTGCTTTAAAATAGCCCAAGCAGCAGCAGGGTTTGGAGTACCCACCGCACTGAGCCATCCCACATGCCACAGGAAGGCACTTGGGTGTGCAGGGAACAGGGCTGAGGCCATGAGCACCACCTGGCACTGGGGGAAAAAAAAAAAAAAAAAATCTATATTTTATGGGGAGACAAGTCCAGAGCAGTTCAGTTCTTGTACCTGAAAGCCACCACAGCACAGCCTAATGTCCTCTGCACGAGGACTGCACATACAAGGCTTGAGGCACTGCAGCAGGAAGCAGCAGCACAGCTGCACACAGAAGCTGCTGCCGTCACAACCCTTCCCTCCTCAGCCCTTCCCACTTGCCACCTCCAGCATTTCCCTGGTACAGACCAATGCCCATCAGTCTTTAAAGAAACAGAACCAGGCTCATTTGTTGACTAAGTGACATTAAAGAGGAATGAAGTCCCCTGGCCTGTCCCTCAGTGTGGCTCTGGTGCGCAGCTGTGAGCACTGGGTCACCAGGCTGCTCCAGGCACAGAGCTGCTTCTCATCACCACCACAGCAGCCTGTGACACCACCCAGGCCACGCTGTGTTGTAGCCTGAGACAGGCACTTCAGCTCATGGCTGGTCCCACTGCCTGCTGCCAGCTCCAGTACAGCAGCAGAGCCCAGGTGCTGAGATGCTGAAGGCAGCTGCACAAATCCTCACCTGGCCAGAGATACGACCTGGGAAGGCCCTGACACCCTGCAGTGACTTCAGCTCCCTGACAGAGCAGAGCTCCGAGGTGGCTTTGCAATTCCTAAGGTCAGTGAGATGAATTTCATGCACTTAGAGGAATGAGTGCTGGGTTATGATGCAAGAAACACGTTCATTTTCCTCCAGGGTGATGAACACCTACAGTAAAAAGAGGTTTTTCTGGGAAATTTAAGGCTTGCATGCATGGAAAAATCATTTGATGGTCACTGAATGTCTGTAGTCTACCCAAATAAAATGCACAGGATCTCACTCTGACCTGGCTAGCACTGGGCAGTAACTCTGAGCCCTGCACCAAAGGGATTTGTTCCCTTCCTGCTGTTTCCACGGCCCCTGAACACCTCAGCACTCTGTGTCCTAGGGAACCAACAGCTGGACAAACCTAACAAGCACCAGGCTGTGTGTGGAGGCTCAGCAGGCTCAGCACCCAGAGCAGAGCAGCCTGGCTAATGGTCAAAACAGAATGGTCCAGGGCAGAAACTGGTTGGACAACAAAACAGGAAGGGAGGCAGAAGTGCACAATGATCACAGAGCTGGGTGCATCGTGATGCCAAGGAGGAATTTTAATACAAATTTGATTCTGCTTACCCCAGTGACCCTGAGGCAAGATCCATCAGAAAAAGAGAATTGCCTCTGTGCCCACCCAGAGCAGCTGATTTTTCTGCGCTGGGTTTGACAGTACGTGTGCTGAAGCTTAAGAGAGGACTTGGCTGTTAGAATTTCTGCCAGGACTCAGGTAATCCATTTGCTATTTGAGAGTGCCAATCATCAATGTGCAGATTTAATTGCAAGCTGAGATCTGACAGAGGTGCCAAGCCCCCTGGCAGTGCAGCAGCACTGGTGACTGCTGCCCGCAGCAGCAGTGCTTGGGTTACCTGCGTATCAAGTGCTGAAGCCACCTTCGCTGCTAGGGAAGGGATCAGCGCACCCAGCAGCCTGCTGCCCTCTGCCAGTCACAGCTGGACGTGGTTGGCGGCCTGTGCCTGCTGGCTGTGGGGCAGAAGCAGCACCCTGCTGCTACTGCTTGGAGCTGGAGAGGCCGTCAAAGGCCTTGGCTCCACTCTGGCCTCCTGCCATGAAAGCCTCAATCTCTTGCACGGTGCGCGGCACGCAGGTCAGCAGCTCCATCCCGCTGGCTGTCACCACAATGTCGTCCTCGATCCGCACCTGGCAGACAGAACAGGAGGTCACCAGGGCGTCCCAGTCCAGGCGACCAGCAGGGTCGCCAGCAGGAGCACAAGTGCGTTCCAGGCTCTGCTGGTGCTGCAGCACCAGGCAGAGCAGCACCAGCAAGCACTGGAACTGCCCAATGCCCACTGCCCCAGCGCTGTGCTGCAGAGCTCTGCAGGATCCAGTCCCCCTTGGGCCGCCAGCCTCTGCCACCCTCCTGGGATGACACAGGCTCCGCGGTGACCGCAGCAGAGCAGCCCCACAGGACATGGTGGTTCCGCAGGGTGACTCAGGTGCTGCCTCTGCTATGTCTGGAGCACTGGTAACAGGCTGAGCAAGATGCTGCATCGGTGAGCTCATGCTGCCAATAAATCCCAGCCAAGACATCAGAGCAGCCAAGGGACACTGCCCTGGTTCTGCCCCTGGCCTCACTGGCACAGGACATGCTAGGGGCAGGGGCAGGGTCAGGTGCCTCCTGATGCCCCCAGTGCCCATTCTCCAAGTGGTCCTCTTGCTGCTTCTTACACTCACACGTCCCATGCTCTGTGCTCCAAACACAACAAACTCTCAAGGAAGAACCTGCAGCATCTAACAGCTTGCAGCTGATACTGCAGGGATGGGATTTTAGCTGATGAGAGGGTCCTCAGCAGGGTCAGACACCCTCTGAAAAATACAGTCCCTGCATTTCAAACCATGCAAGGACAAAGCAGATCCTCTCAGTCTGCCAGCTCCTGTTCTGCTGCAATGAGAAGCCTGCTCCATTTCTGCCTGGCTCTAATCACTCCTCACAGAACTCTGCCTGCAGAGTCATTTCCCCTTATCAGAAAACTGCTGGGCAGCTGCTGAACCACAATAGAAGCGACCTGGGTAAGGTGTGAATCCCAGGGAACACAGGCTGCTGGGGCTCCCACCTCAGAGCTGCTATAATTGTTCCTGACCTCTTGACATTTTCAACTAAAAATAAGGCTGGTTAACATTTGTACTGCTGCTTGCAAAACAATCCATTTGCTCAGGCAAAATGAGTCACCCAGCCCACACTAAGCGCTGAAAGGTGCCTGTGCCAGCCCATTGCCTTCACTCAGACCAAGCTCAGAGCATCACAAAGCAGAACTGAACCAGCCCCACCGAGGGCACACACTGGATGTGGGTAGCTGCAGAGCTGAAGGGCCTGAGGCTCTTCACATGTGGTATGCCTGAGGGGCTGGTGCCTTGTTGCAGAAGGGGAAATGAGTAGCAGAGGAAGGGCTCCATGCACCTCAACACATTTTACCAGGGTGGCTTTTTTGATTCACTGCTTTGCATTTGGCCAGCTGAGCCAAAAGTAACCCAAGGACTCAGCAAGAGAGTTACATAAGCGTGACTCCTGCCCTCTGCCTCACAGCAGCCCCCAGCACCTGTCTCAGAATCACAGAGCTGCCTTGGCTGGAAAAGCCCTCTAAGAGCACAGAGCCCAAGCATCAGCTCAAGAGCACCATGTCCCCAAGTGCCATGGCCACATAAATGGTTGGGTTTCCAGTTTAGTGTTTCATGACTTTGCCAACACCGTGGGACCTTTTGAAAGGGCAGGGAAGCAAAGCAGATGAAAGGCAGACTAAGAGGGAAGGAGAAGAGGAGGTGGGACCTGTCCATGAATGCTGCACCCTATCCAGGCCACTGGGGCAAATCAGGGTGGGGAAGGAGCTGGAAAACGGAGCTGGAGTGATGGAAGGAGCTGGGGAAGGGAGACCCAGTGGGGCAAGGCAAGCATGGCAAATAACGGACAAAGAGATGAGGCTGGCTCAGGAGCCCCTGAAGGGAGATCCCAGAGGAGCTGTGAAGTGAGAGACCCTGAAATGAGGAGAGGGTAGGGAGGTGCTGGGCTGGCCTAAGCCAGGGACCTGAGAGCTACCAAAGATGGGGAAGGATGAGGGAACACCTCAGTCTGGAGTGCCCCAGAGCAGCTCACTGCACAGGAGAGACACAGTTAGGAGATGGTATAAGCAGCCCACAGCTGGAGATTGCTCTGAAAAGCAAGAGAGCCAGCACCAGCCTGCTCACCACCAGCAACTCCAAATGGTCTCTGGGGTGGTGTTGCAGGTGCAGAGCCACTGCTCCCACAGGGCCTCCCTCACCATCCCTAGGAAAGCTCCAGCTCATTCCCCAGTATCTAACCACTTCCCTGCTGATGACTCTCACCTGAGAGGGGAGCTTGGCTCTGTCGGAGTGCAGTGCACGCTGCCTGGAAGCAATGCCAGAGCAGAGGAGCTCAGCTTCTCAAGGGGCAGCAAGGTTTTATATTTGCTCTTTCCTTTCACGTGTGTCACCCTGAGCTTAAACTCAGCAGCACAGAGTTGCTTCAGAAGAGCTGCAGAGCCCTCCCCACAGGACAGCCCAGCGCTGGGTCTTGTCTGCCGTCCATTTGGACGAAGGACGCTGGATCTGCCCGGGACGGCTGAGCGGCTCAGGACTGCCTTTCCCGGGGGGGGGCGGTGCTTAGCAAATTCGCTCTCGGAGCTGTCCCTGGCTGCAGCTCTTTGTTCGGCAGTGCAGAGCAGGGCCGACAGGCACGGCGAGGCGAGGCCAGCAGCTCTCAGGGTGCTCTGCAAACACCCCAGGGACACTCTGCTGTCCTGGGGCATGCTTCAGGCAGCGCTCCTGCAGAGGGCAGGTGCCCGGGGACGCCAACACTGGCCCTAAGGTGCATTTTCCTTCTCAAGGGCAGCACTATAACCTGTCTAGGTGGGTCTGGTTGCACAGCTGCCAAATGCCAGCATGGGCCATGTCGTGGCTAGGCCCAGGGGACCCAGCCCCATTCCAGTGCAGACACAGCCACAGGCAGCACTGCGGTCAAGCACCAGGAGCCAAGCACCAGGGCTGCTGCCAGCTGAGCACAGCCTCGCACTCTGTCCTGACCCAGCCATGCACTCATGCTCCCAGAGCCTGCCTGCTTGCTTCCCAGGCAAGGGGCCTGAGCACTCAGCCTCTCTGGACCATTAGGTGTGGAACAGGCTGCCCAGAACCAAGCAACAGTGCTGGCCAGCTATAAAGTCCAGATCTGCAAGGTGACACATCCCAGATGTGACTTTAGAAGACCACTGGTGCCAAGTCTCTCTCTTTTTTTATTTTAACCCATTTGTATCATCAGGGCTGTGGAAAGCACCAACCCCCAAGTGCAGGCCCTGGAAGCAGGAGGTTTGCCCGGGAAGGCAAGGGCACGGCCCACGCATGCTGCCCCAGCACGGAGATCAGGGCAGGTGCTGAAGGAGCCAGGCGGCTCTGTGCAACTTCTGCAGGCTCATGGAGTCACAGAATGGGTTGGGTTGGAAGGGACCTCAAAGCTCATCCAGTTCCAACCCCCTGCCACAGGCAGGGATACCTCCCACCAGCACAGGTTGCTCAAGGCCTCATCCGACCTGGCCTTGAACACCTCAAGGGAGAGGGCATCCACACCATCCCTGGGCAACCTGCTCCAGATGCATGGAGCCAAGAGAATTTGCTTTGACTCAGGCATCAAATCCTCAGTGACTGTTAAATGAGCAAACTCACCTTGAGCAGGGTTCAACTTCTCTGTTTCAAGGGGGACAGCTTAGGAAAGAGAGCTGCCCTCATGCAAACCTGCAGGGCTGGGGAAGGCACCCTCCTGTCTCCACCTTGCACAAGGTGGCACAGCCAAGGCGGTTTCTGTAGAGGCTAACAGGCTCTGTGCCACACAGTGACTCTTGCCCCATGCTGCCAGTCCTCCCTGCTCTTACTCACAAGCAAATCCTCGTGTCAGGCAAACTTAATTTTAAAGGTCCAGAGGATCAAGATTAGCAGGGTGAGGCCACCTATTGTGTTAGATCAAGTGATATGGCTGGAAAAAGAAGCTTCAGGCACAGGCCCTTCAGCCAGGCTCAGAAAGAAGCAATAAACCATAAGTTAAATACAGGTTAGAAACAACTACTCTTACTTTATTATGTTAATTAGACAACTTAAGAGAAAAGGGTTTATAAGCAGCTAGTTGCTGGTTTTGGCCTTCCCAGAACTCTCCTTTCTCTGACAGGAGCTCTGAGGAAAGTTAACTATCTCATGAGGAGGACTGCTTTGCTGTGCAGGCTGTCCCAGGGGCTGTGCGGCACCGCTGCTGTGGCACCACCCGCAGTGGTAAGGAGCAGATGAGCAGAAGGCTTACTGCCTGGTGCACCATTTCACTCCACAGCACTTGGCCACCACCAGACTACAGGCACAGCTCAGCCTTCTGAAAGAAACAATCAGAGAGATGGCTGCATGGCTCTTGGCCCTGCACACCAGAGACAGGAGCAGTTAACTGCCCTGCTTGTATTTCCCATCTGCTCCTAAGGGAAGCTCTAGTGTTGGAGAAGTCTTTGGGGTGCTGGACGTGGAAAAGCTCTTCAGGTTTTAGAAGAGAAGCCTCTGCAAGTGGAAGCTAGCAAAGGATGCCATGGTTAGCTGGCTTGCGGCACCTTCTCTAAGCTGCACAGACTTGTCCCACGTTAACCCTACTGCTAGTTCTACAAAAGGGAAAGCCAGAACAAAGACTGAATATTTAAGGCCAAGAAAAGGCCGAGTGGCTGCACTGGGCCTTAGAGCAGGCATCATATGAACAGCATGAGCCAGTAATCAGCTTATGAAGGGTGGAAATGTCAGACCCTAAAGGGTAGCACTTGGTGATGGCGTTTCCCCTCCCCTGAGGAACTGGCTGCTGCTTCTGAGCAGCATGCAGCTCTGCACTCAGCTCTGCTGGCACAGCCAGGGTTAGTTATGAATGGCATGGGCAGAGGCCCTGGGCTGAGCACTGTGCTGGCACCCAGGGCCCACAGAATTCATGACCTCAGTGCAGTTGGCCTTGGCTCTGCAGATGGGCACCAGCTCAAGTGAGAACTGGCTGAGGAGCTCAGCTCAGATAGGAGGCAGGAGCGCTGGCCGCAAGAGCAGGATCCTTGTACTCAACCCCAGGCAGTGTGGTGCCAGTCGGCAGCTGCAGCCCTGCCCCTTGGGGCACAGCAAAAGAGCTTCTCTCCTCAAGGCAGAGACTTGTCACAGACAAGACAACTACTAAGAGCCAAGAAAAGCCAGCCCCACGGGGAATTACAGGGGTGCTGCTCTGGCTAATAGGAATTCATTTTGAAAGTGAATTAAACTAAAGCAAATGAAGAACATTTTAATTAGTGCTGAGCTCTGCAGAGGGAAGTGGAACACTTGGGTCCTTTGCAGAATGTATTTTTCCTTTCAGCTTTAAGGGAGTCTGGGCTGCCTGTAGCGAGCTAGGACTGACACTAGTGTTGACCCCTGCACTGCTGATATTTGTTACTAAAACCTAGGCTTCCCAAGAGCTTTCAGAATGCTTAGAAGAGAAAGGTTTCTGACATGCTTTTGAGAGAAATACTCTCTCTGGAGAAACCAGAATGAGCCAGCACGTGGGCAACCCAGCGCACTACAGAGCCAGCTGCATCTCCTGCTTACGCAGAACGGAGTCAGAGCTGCAAGGCTGTAAAACTTCATCCTGCTCATGGCCTAATTCAGCTTGTGTGTGGAGCTCAGAAATACTTGGATATCTCATTGGCATTCTTCTGCACAAAATCCAGTGACAACATCTGGCTCAGGGGTTATGTGTATTATTATTTTCACTCTCTAAGTAAAATATATCGTTCACAAGGGGGCTGGAGATTTAGATTTTTGCTCAATCGTTCTTGGGCAGCTCCCCCTTATAGTAGAGTTCATTGGCTGGGTCTCCTAACAAGTCATCATTACAGGAAGCTAAGCAAAAAATGGAAGAAGGTTAGGAGTCCTCTTGAAATCTTTGGAACAAAAGTGCCTGATCCAGCAGCTTCCTACCAAGGCAGAGATCCTGTGCTACACACACACACACGGAGGCAGCAGGTGAGCCATGTGCGTGCCCCAAGCTGCAGAGCTGGAGTGAGCATTTGCAGCAAGCCATGGAAAAGTGTGGGATGTGCTGAGCATTTCCAGAGCCAGCTCCCCAGGTGGCTGAAAAGCTTACAAGGGAAGCAGAGACAGTGAAACCTGGTTTTGCTCTGGTACTGAGCTGCTACAGAGCACTGCAGGACTCAGTAGCAGTCAGGGCTTAGTATGCTCTCAGCTGGAAAATGCAGAGTCAGCTGCCCTGAGCTGGGCACCATCTCAGCTGGCAGGCAAAACAGCATAGAGGCAGGTAAGGTCCCACAGCTCAGCAGCGAGGGCAAAGCCCCAGGTCTCTGGAGCAGGTTGCACGCACATCACACAGGGAGCTCCACAGCTGGCTGCTCAGGAGCTGCCTGCTCACACCACTGCGGGTGGCATAAATGCCTGCTCTGTCGGGCTGCTGCTTCAGAGCCAGCCCAGACCAAGAGTGCTGCCACAATGCCCCTCTCCTGGCTGGCATGGGCTGATAAACGAGCTGATGGCAGCAGAAGAATGAGTGACTTTTCATACCAGAAGATCACCACTGCTGCCAGTGATTGTAAGCTTTGCTGAGAGCAGAAGGGCTGGGAGGAGGATGGGGCACTGCAGCTGCCTGCTCTGAGCATGGATAGAGAGGCTCAGAGAACAATGGAGCAGCCCCGGAGCGCTCGCCCTGTGCAGATGAAAGGCCCCCGGACACCTCCACAACTGCTGAAGGCTCCGTCAGGATGCTGGCCTCGAGTGGGAAATGTGCCCTGAGCAGGATGGAGAGACAAGGCCCTCTCCTTGCACAGGACCTGCAGGAACGAGCTCTCAGGTGGTGGCTCCCTCCCGGCTCAGCCTCCCTGCCTGTGTGCACTGCCGCCAGAGCCTCCACGATGCTCAGGTGCTCCCCGCGGCAAGCAGACAGCAACCCCTGTGGCCCAGAGGCACTCACCCCGCCAAAGCCCCTGAAGCGCTGCAGGACCTCGCTGTCGATGAAGCAGGCCTGTGCAGGGTCCCGCAGGGCCTGGTCCAGCAGGTGGTCGATGAAGTAGATGCCCGGCTCGATGGTCAGCACCATGCCCGGCTCCAGCCTGCGCACCGTGCGCAGGCTCCGCAGCCCCGGCAGGTCGATGCGCTCCATGCCCTGCGGAAGACATACCAGGGCTGAAAGACAGCCAAGCCCGGGGCCCTCCGGCAAGTCCCTCCTAGGGACACTGCTCCTTCAGAGGCCCGAAACGGAGGAGAATCGGGTGGCAGAGAACTGGTGCTGTACCTCTCTCGGCCCCTCGTTCAGCTGCCACACAGCGATGGGCAGCCTCAACTCAGCACCTAGGCTGGGTTTTGCCCCACAGAAATCCTGGCCTTGCTCTGGAGTTTTCGATGCCCCCGAGCACGGCGCCTACAGCCGCCGGCAGAGGCTGGACTGCGCCCTCGGAGCCACGGCTGACCCCGCCGCGGTGTGCAGCCCAGAGCAGCTCCCAGGGAGCTGCCAGTGCTGGTCCTCACCCAATGTCAGTGCACACAGCTACCACCTTGATTCGAGAGCAGTAAGTCCACACCTGACCTCATAAAAGCAGCCCGTTTGAAAGTGAACTTTTGTCGGATTCAGCCTCTCAGGCAGCATGGTGCTGACTGACACCAGGACAAGCCAAGCCCAGGCAAGCCCTGACTGGCCGAGCACTTCCTTCTGCCCCAACGCTAGGAAAGAAAACGATACCAGAGCACTGCAAAGACTGGTTCAAGAGATGAATTTTCGTCCCCCAAATGTGCCAAGTATTGCAACATGGTTATAAATAGACCTCGGCTCCATCAGCTTTCTGGAAAGCCTTTGCAAAACATCACCAACTGAGCCCGGCAGCGGTCAGCAAGCAGCCCCCAGCCCAGCAGCCTGCACACGCACTGCTCCCCAGCAGCCTTCCACCTCAGCAGCGGAGCCCCAGGCTGGCAGGCCAGCAGAACGTGGCCCCATCTACCTGGGCTCCAGGGATATCCCCAGCTGTCTCTCCCGGCCAAAGGTCTGGTCATTTTCCTTGGCACAAGAAGTGGCACCTCCTCTCAAGGCCACCAGCAGCATTGGCATAAGGAGGGCAGAATGTTGCCTTTCTCTAGGACCTAGCACTCTGCCCAGCACTACTCTGGGTGCCCTGCAGCAGGGGCAGCTCAGCCCAGCTTCCTGTGCGAACAGAGCAGAGGGACACGGGAGTGTATTCTGCAGAACAGCTGCTTCTGGGTCTCGCTGAGTCACTCTTCCCAAAGCATTCTGAAGAGCACAGTTTGCTCCTGAGCTCCACTTGCAGCTCAGAGCTTTCACAGCAGCCCTGCTCGCCAAAAGCAGGCAGGAGACTTTGCAGCATCCTCGGTGCTCACCCAAGCAATGCTGGGGTGGGGGTTTCCCTTTGCAGAGCTTCTGTTCCAACACACAGCATCTCTCAGCAGCTTCAGGGCTCACCAGCCTGGACCTCTGGGGAGGTTTGCCCATTTTTCAGTGCTGTGGAGCATTTGCTTGCCCTCACGAGCCAGCAAGTGCATCCTGACCCTTTGCCCTGCCTACTCCCTACTGCCTACTTCAGTGCTGCAGAGTAGAGCATTACTCTGACAGGAAGAAGCACGACTTGGTTGTACTGAGGCCAGGAACCAAGAACGCTCTGGTATTTAGCAGGGCACTCTGCATTTGTACTCTTATCAAAACCCGAGGAGCATCAATATAGTTCTAAACTTGAAACAATAACTGCACTGAAACAGAGCCATTTTTCCTTCTGCTGCTGCCCCATGGGGTTTGGCATCTCACATTCATTGTGACGCCTAAAGGAAATGAGGGCATCCAATCTTGTGGATTAATCTCCCCACGAGCTGCAAACAATTAGATTAGTGTCTGGACCTTCTGGTGTCTTGCCAATTATCTATCTTCTGCTTTACAACAAACAACCCGTAGCTGGCTTTTAAGTACACTTCAATTCTACTGGCAAATGCCTTTCTGAGCAGGCAATCCAAGACAGATGCTGGAAACACGAATGCTAGGGAGCCAAACAATGGCAAATACCCTCTGAAGGTAGCCCTGGCACTGCCACTGCAGTTTTTGGCCTTTTCTTACAACAAATGAGGTTGGCCACCAGGTGATGGTGGATCCTCATGCCCACTGCACAGTCATCGAAGCAAGGTGCAGACACTTTGTTTGGACTGCTCAATCTCTGGTTCTGCTTTGAATACTCCCTCTGAGAAGTCAGTAACACAACCACAGACCAGGTGCAAGACCCAGGGATGCCCACTGAAAAACTTCCTCCAGCAGCAGAGGCTCTCCGGGCTGCCAGTAAGGCAAAGCAGGCCCTGAGGCACTTGAATGCTCCTGATCCCCCAAGAGTGAAACCTTCCCTTCCCCAGGAGCAATCCACAAACTCCTTTTTCTGTATTCCCCTCCTATGTCACCTCTAAGCTGGTATCAGCTCTTGGTTCCATCTCCAGCTCTTTGCATTCTGCAGGCACTGAGGTTGCTGTAAATGGCTACATCTGTGGTAGGCCCTCAGAGGGAGGGTGGCACTGCTCAGCTCTTCGAGGACAGTGAGCAGGGCACCCTTGGGTGGACCTGCATCAAGGGAGCCAAACGCTCCCTTTCCACAGAGGCTATCAAGGTGCTGACCAAGAGATGAGAGAAAGGTTCTGTGGCCAGGCACACTGGGAGCAGGGGACAGCCCCAGTCCTGCTCACCGTGAGGACAGTGGGGGAGCAGAGTGGGGAGGGGGACCAAAGGGTAGAAATGACAGAACTGCTCCTTTTGAGAGCAGTGCTGGCTCAGAACTTGCAACAAGCCCTAGCTTTGGCATCCCAAACAACAGCTGATGTCTGGGCACTCGTGACCATTCGGTAGCCACCCAGGCCCCAGGAGGTGGCAGTTCTCAGCTTCCAGTCTGCTCCAGTCACTTGTGAGAACTGGGACCAACTGAGGACTTTTTGTAGTGACTGAACTGAACCACCACTGTCCAGCAAACCAGAGAGTGCCAGGTTTGAGACAGGGACACTGCCCTTTCTCACCAAGGCAAAGGCTGGTGCTGCCATCCAGCAGTGTAACCCTTGTGCCACTCATGGATTTCCTCCCTAGTGAGGAGGAAGCTTCCCTGGACACTGCATCCCCTGTTTTCAGTGATGACCACAGTGATATTCTGTAGCTAGATGAAGATATAAAGCAGGTGAAGGCTGGCACAGGAGCAGGACTCTGTCACACTCAGTGTTGCACAGTGGCCTTGGCAGTGCTGGGCTGATGGCTGGACACAGTGCTTCCCTGACCCAAGCAGCTCCATGGCTCTGTGCCCTGTAAAGCACAAGCTGGCAATCTGCCTCCAGGAAGGGCAGAATGCAATCTAGAGAAGAGGAACAGCTGGGCAGCTGAAGGGCACTCACAGTGATATGCTGGAGTCCTGTGTGCAGTTCTGGAGCCCCCAGCACAGGAAGGACATGGAACTGTTGGAGTGGGTCCAGAGGAGGGCCACGAAGATGCTCAGAGGGCTGCAGCAGCTCTGCTCTGAGGACAGGCTGAGAGAGTTGGGGCTCTGCAGCCTGGCGAAGAGAAGGTTTCCAGGAGACCTTGGAGTGGCCTTCCAGTATCTGAAGGGGGCTAAAGGAAGGCTGGGGAGGGACTATTGACAAGGGCTTGTAATGACAGGACAAGGGGCAATGGGTTTGAACTGGCAGAGGGGAGACTGAAAGTGGATGTTAGGAGGAAGTTGTTTGCAGCGAGGGTGGTGAGACACTGGCACAGGTTGCCCAGGAAGGTTGTGGCTGCTCCCTCCCTGGAGGTGTTCAAGGTCAGGCTGGACGAGGCCTTGAGTGACCTGTGCTAGTGGGAGGTGTCCCTGCCTATGGCAGGGGGTTGGAACTGGATGATCCTTGAGGTCCCTTCCAACCTTACCATTCTATGATTCTATGAAATGGCTTTCTGAAGAACTGGTTCTTTTCCTGTCTATTGCAACAACAGCTTCGATCTGAAATTGTTGTCTAACACTGCCTTTATGTGGAGGTTCTGCTCCCAGTTTACAGCTGGGACACTCCCTCAGCGAGCACAGATGTAGGAGCCTTCATTTGTGACTGTACTGCTGCCAAGAACAGCAGATTCCAATTAATGGTTCATGTAAGGTAACAAACCCCAGCACGTCCAGGCAACAAGGACTGTCAAGGGAACAGGAGAATTAGTATGGAAACTGATTTCATTACTGTCCAAGCAAAATAAAAGTTCAAATTAAGTGTGCAGTAAATTCAAATCTAGATTTGTTTTTGGAATAAGCAGAGAATTAGGTAGGATGCAAATATGTCTAACCCTCAGAAGAAGGCTGTGGAGGAGCAGGAGTTGCAGTATCTCCTGAAGACTTGAGAGCAAGGATGCATTACTACCTGCTCCTGAGCAGCTCCATGGCTCCTGGGGGTTCTGATGCAGTGTTGGACAGGGCTGGGTAACTGCAAAGCCAGCAGGGGCAAAACCAGCTTCAGGCCTCTTGGGTGAGCCTTAGCTTGGCTGTGTCCAAGGACAGAAGGAAAGCCCAGGTGATGTGTCCCTGCTGCCTGGACACTGCCACAGGGACACTACAGTACCTAAGAATGCACAAGCAGAGATCAAGGGCACCCTCCCTCCTCAACCATCAGGCAGCTGTCTCCTGAGGCCAGCAATGGCAGCAGAACCTGGCCACGGTCCGGGTCACCCAAGCTGCTCAGAACTGCAGGCACTGAACCACCCCCGGGGGCTCCTGCCGTGATGCTGACCAGTCTCTGGTACTCTCTTCCAGCTAAACCACCACAGAACCTCTCCGAGCCTGACAGGCTGTCCCAGTTGGGCCACATCCAGCGCAGTGAAGTCCCCACCACTTCCCCAATCAGGTTTTTAAATGACTCAGAGCACCAACATTGTATTTAGACTGCAGGAATTCGACAGGCAGGTGAAGCCTCAGCTCTTTCCCTCCTCCCTTCTCTCTCTCAGCTTCTGATTTGCTCAGTTAGTGCACAAAGCACAGAGCCCTGTGCAGCTAATAAAGTGTCTTCAATTCCATTGCACTGGCTCCTGGGCCCTACCCTCTCTGCCCCTGTTTCTCTTGCTGAGTGCTGCTAATTAAGATTGGTTTATTCAATCTCTCTGCTTTTCCCCAGCGGCCCCAATCTGCCCAGAGTTACCTGAAGGAGCTGCTCATCAGCCTCGCCTCTGCAATCAGCAGCAGGTTACCAGGAACATGCCCCAGGCATCACACACCACTTGTGGCATCTGCAAGTCAAAGCTTCCACTTCCGCAGCAGAATCTAATTACTAGCTGGAGCTTTTGGGACATAGCTCCAAGTTAATTTTGGGGGAGGAGAGGGCAGATGATGTTTAAGTGGCTATTTTCACTAGTCACATTTTTGTCTTTTCCTAGGGGTTAAGCTGCCTACTAACTTTCCTGCTATTGCAGGGAGTGGACAGGAATCATCTGCCACTGCCTGCTCAGTCACACAGAGCTGGATTTCAATCCACAGCTCCGGTGTCGTTCTGAGCACTGATTCGATGCCGGTTTTGCTTCCTGACCTTCATAAGTCACCAAGCTCCGTTGCTAGCATAATGGAGATAATAAAATGTACAGCTTAGATATTTTCTTTTTTCTTAAAGCCTAACCATGAGGAAAAAAGCCAAGGAAGCCCACAGTAAACACCACCAACCCCCCCCCCCCGCCCCCCAACGCTGACGGCTCTGCCCTAACCCTGGAAGAGGAGGAGGATTTTTAGGTAGCCAGTTCACAGGAGACAGAATGAAGGATTGCAGAAGTTGCCAGCGAGGCTGCTGTAACATCAGCCCACTGAGGAGCACCCTTTAAACTCCACCGAACAGCTCGCCTGGTGACACAGAAAGCACAGCCTGGAGCATAAGGGCTTTTCCTTCTGCCAGCCTTGATGCTAATAATTGCACAGCAAAGCCCCTAAAGCACACCTAGGGTGGTTTTTATAGAGAAAAGCTGAGGGTTCTCTTTCCTCCTGCGCCTACAATGAACTGCTCAAGCACACACAACCTCTGCTCCTCTCTGAACAATTTCAGATCCATTTGGACAACAAATATTCAGATGAAAACTCTCTTAGTACACAGTCTCCTGCAAGAAGTAAACCAGCCATGAGCAAGTGTCTCCTTCAGAAACGTGAACCAGAACAAACCCAAAGCAAGCAACACAAAGCCTCCAAGCATAGGGCAGTTCCTTTCCCGGGGGAGGGAAACCCTGTGCTGTGAAGGCAGGGTTTGCACCTTCACACTGCATGGACACTGCACCTCAGCTTCTCTCTTACCCAGCTCCCTCAGACACCCAAATCCCAGCATCTGTCCTCATCTATGATTCTATGGACCTGATGAGCACATGCAATATGCCGCAGCAGGGTAGGAGGATCTGTTGGTCTAACTCCGGGGGGGGGGGGGTTAAAATCCCCCTGGAGAATCAGATGCTGCAGGGATCCGATGTTGCTGGTTGGCATTTGACCCAGCAGGCAACAAAAAGCACTCTGCATGGAAGTGCTGTGGGATTGAGTATCTTCACTGATTGATTCTTGCCTGCTCAGCTGCTCACAGCCAGACGGCTCTGTTCTGCAGGGACTCAGTCAGAAGGAAGGTGAATCAAGGGGACCCCATGAAGTAGAAGCAGCAGGGTTTACTGTCTGATCCTTTCTCAAGGAGAACAAATGCTTGCAAGAACAAAACCTACAGCTAAAGCTGGTGAAAGGCCACTTCGCTCTTAGCTCATAGAAGCACCTACCACACAGGTTGTTTCATGTCTGCAGGTCCTGGGTAGGCACAGCTTGAGCAAGGCTCTGCAAAGTTCTGACCAAGAGAATCAATTTGCATCACCAGGGCTCTACACAACAGCTTTAGGCTTCATCCTCTGCTGCTTCAAGGTAAAAACATTAAGGCATCATTTGCAATGCTAGCCACAGAAAAATGACAGATCCTGCTGCAGCAGAAAGCAGGATACTGTAGGGCAACAGCTTCTGCCTGAGCAAGGAAGGGAGCAAGAGGATTCCTGCATTCTCTAGTTGGTTTGGTGACCTAAATCCCCAGTCAGTCATCTGGGACCTGGGAGCAGGACCTGTCAGAGACAGCTGCAGCTTCTCCACCTCTCTGAGCAGCTGAGACGTGGCCCAGGCAGGCAGTGGCCGGAGGACAGGGACTAGTCCCAGCCCTCTAGCCACAATGTGCTGCGGCAGAGCAGTGATGGAAGGATCAGCTCTTCATGGGCACACAGAACCGAGTGGCACTTTCAGCTGAGGTAGAGCTGATTGCTGCAGAAGACAAAACAAAAGGCAACTCCTACTGCAGCAGATGCTAACATCGCAGCAATAATTAACCTAACTTCAATCAACCGCCTCGTTAGTACAGAAAGTCATCAAATGTACTCAGCATTCTTCAGAGCCTCACAGTCAATTAATAGAACATGAAATTGAATCAACTCAAGCATCTAGAGACACAGAACCTAGACTGAAATGAAAACTTCAGCCCCATCTACCTCAGGGTCTGGAAATCCAGGATCGCTACCACATTTTCTGCACCGCAGCAGGCACAGGCCCTGGTTTCTATCCCATATCGAATTCACCCAGAAACAAATGAGAGGGTGTGGGAAAAGCATCTCCAGCATTACATTTTGCAGCTGAAGCAAAGCCCAGTGGAGTTCTCACTCTTTGATGCTAGCTCTGCCTGACTGAGGGCCAGATTTTCTGAAGTGATTAGTACCACTGGGGCTGAATTTCGGGGCTGCTCGAGTTGCAGTCAGACCCCTGAAAGCAGCAGGCAGCTTTTCAAAGCAGCGCTCCACGCCTGCTTTCCCTGTGAGGAACATGGCAGCCCCCCGCAGGAGCCCCGGGTCCCAGGGGGGCTCCTGGCTGCTGAGCACTTCTGCAAATCAGGACACTCACCGATGTGCTCCAAAGGAAGTACTGCTGCTCAGGGCCTCGCAGAAACCTTGCCCCCAACACAGCTGTTGAGCTGCCTTTGCTGGCGCCCAGAGCTGATTTTTCTGTGTCACAACAGAAAAAAAAAAAGAGGAAGGGCAAGGTCCTGTTTTCTAGTATCCCAGAGTGTCCTCGTGGAGAGCCTGCAAGTCTTTCACAGTGTTTGTCAGAGAGGAAGAAAGTGCTGGTTCAGTGCTGCATGTGAAAGCAGCTTACTGGAGAAGATGAGAATCCAGTATTGCCAAATCTGAAAAGAGCAATCTCTGGCTACCAATGAATAACTCATCTGAGCTAACAATGTCTGGAAACGGTTGCTTTGGAACATGCAAGACTCTGTGACAGATAAAAATTAGGAAATTAAAGCTTATTGTGTTATTCCAAATGTAACTGTTTACACTTGAGGAAAAATAATGGAATAAAATCCACTTGGAAAGCTTTTATTTTTAAAAAATCCTTTGTAACACTCCCAGAAATTCCCTTGGCCAAAAGCTTCTCAGCTAGCTAAAGAAAGGGAGCACAGATACTACAGGCATGGGCTCCGTGCACAACGAGCACACAGACGGGTTTATGAAATTCCTGCTAGCTGCTTGACACTTCACCAGAGCCCACTCTGCAGCATCCTTGGTGCCTTCCAAATGTGTTTGCTCATGAACCAGCAAGGCACGGATGAAAGCCCTGCTTCTGCGTGCCACAGGCACATCACACCCACAGCAGAGGTGCCCAGCTGCTACAGTTGAGATCGACCTGCAGAAGAACAGGCTCCCTGAAGCCTTCTGGTGCCTCTCTGGCCCCACAGCCCCAGACAGGGATCCTGCCTCCTGTAAGAGCTTCAAGCCCAGAGAAGAGAGAAGCCAAATGAAGCTGACCCCACCACCAGGTTCTCGGCTGGGGTGCTTCAGTCCCTCACCTTGCTGAAAGGACCCAACCGAAAGAGCCCCAATGGGCTGGGCTGCAGGGAAGTGATGGGTATCACAGAGGTGGAGTCAGCACTGCAGAGGGAGCTTAAAGGGGACGCTCTTCTCTGGAACCCCAAGTTCACTCTTGTTCAAACCCAGCTGATGCCACACATCCACCTCTGTGCATACCGATATGCAGAGGCAGGACTCCAGCTGCACGGCTGTGAGCTCACACAGAGGCTGCCCCCACATGCAGGAAGGGTCTTCCTCAGGACTGGTTTCCAAAGTCAGCTCTGCAAACACTCACAACCTGAGGATGTGGCTGCCTGTCTAGCTTTCGTATTTCCAGGTATAAAATTCTCTGTTTGCAGAGAGTTCTGCAATTCCCACACAGATCTGGTATCTTCCCCAAAGCTGGCATTTCACACACATTCTGTACGGCAGTGCAGAGCCCAACTCATCTGACAACCCTGCCCCTGGATCCACTGGTGGCTAGAAAAGGCTGCTCTTCTGCAGCTGTGCTTCCAGCAAAAGGACTCCCCCAGCAGGTGCTGTGGTGGACAGTTAACAGCTCTGCAGCTGCTCACTGCTTCAGCAGTTCCAGAAATACCTCTTGAACTCAGCTCTGTGCAGGCTACTGCCCCATGCTCCTACCAAAACAGTTCCAGAAGTGCCCCTAGAACTTCAAGTCCTTGCTCAAACTGTCAGAGTTTCTAAACGAAAGCTGGCCTGATACTTTTCCTTCTCACAATTCTTTCCACTTGTTCCTACAGTTTAGCTATCTCTTTACCCTACCAAGTCTGAAACACTGGGGCTGGGGAGTCCCGAGTCCACAAACTCTCCAAGCAGTCACATCCCTCTTGTGCTTAGCTGAATGCCTCTCTTTAGACACAGAGGAAGCACTGGGAGACAGAGGGGTGAACATCCACCCTTCTTGTGTTAGCTCCTCAAGGAACCTCAGAACCAGACTAAGGTGGCTCTTGATTCCCATTTCATTTTCATTGCACCTCAGCGCAGCAGCTGATGCCAAGGCATTGCCATCGCAGTGCTGTGTCTCGGCATGGGCTGTGGCGTGAGCATACTGAGTGCCCTCCACCACTGCAGACTGTCCCTTCCACGGCTGCAGAGGTGACCCCAGCACCACCAGGTGTCATGTAGCCTCTTCACCCAGCAGGGACCAGCTCCAAAATATCATAAACCTTATCTCAAGAGTTCTTAGCTGCCTTCTCAGGTTCTGCTAAAAGAACATCTTCAAAAAGGGAGAAGGCAAATGCTCCATTTTCACCCTGCATTACTAAGAACTCTCCAACAGCCTCAAATAACCAAAACCCAACTCCCAGAAAAGTTTTCTGAAATCTTTCTGAACCTGCTGGAAATTTCCTTTCCTTCTGCAAATCTTAAGCTCTATTCCCCTTACACTTCTGGGTTTTCCAGTATCACTGCAAACATCTTCCCATCACTGGTTACATTCTGCTTTCAGCCCACAGCCATGCCCTGCCACGCTGCTCTGCAGGAAAAGGCAACCATGCTGTGTTTGCTGCAGAACTCACAACATCAGAGGCTGTGCTTTCACGTTTCCAACTATTGCAAGGCTTGATGGAGTTGTTTCTTTCCCACCTCAGGACAATACATCTGTATTGGTTCTCATTTTGACACTGGAGATCAAAACCCAAGGCAGGCCGAGGAGACAGCCACTGGGATGCACTGGGCCAGTTGCAGCAGTGAGCTCCCACAGCTGAGTCACAGCTGGCATGCAGTGAGCGAGTCTTCCCACTGCAGAGCTTGGGTAGAGTGAGGTGCCCCCTGCCACAGCACAGGGTGACAGATGGTACCGTGGTGACTCATGCAGGCACAACACAGGGTGTGTAGAAATTGCATGGATGAAGGATGCCCAAGGCTGGCATCAGCTGACCTCTCCCCACACGCAGTTCCCATTTTAATAAGCCAACAGATTCCCTTAAAGGAGACTGCAGCAAACATCCCATGCAGAACTGCACTAAATGCACCTCTGCTGCAGCTCTGAGGAGCTGGAAGTGGCTCGCCAGGCATGCAGACAAATGCTGGTGGAACTGAGAGGGGTTAATCCCTCAGGCAGCTGACAAGGGACTAACACTAACCTCTGGGTAGCCTCCAACATCGTGCACATCGATGCCAAGTAGATGTCCAAGCCCGTGTGGCATAAATATTGCACCCAGATGAACCTTCACCATGTCATCCACGTTGCCTTTCAGGATGCCAATTTTAGTCAGCTCCTCCAGATGGACTCTGTCAGCCAGACGGTGCATATCAGGCCAGGCCACTCCTGGGAGAGCAGACACAAGAGCTGAGTTAACTCCTGCTAACAGTTGGTGAGACTGTTTTCACAAGGCAGATGCACCACGTGCTGGTTGTTTATTAAAAAAACAGGGGCAGAAAGAGCAGCTCCATCAGCACAGAAATCTTCTAAAAGAGACAAAACTGTCTGAGCAGGCATGTGAGGCACAGAACACTGCAAGCAGGACAGCGAGCAGCACCTCACAGCCCAGATGCACAGGGCAAAGCCTGCAGGCGCTGCAACTGAGCACGCCCATGCAGATGCAGAGGTACTTCAGCCTTCTGCCAGGTTGTCAAGTGCCAAATTTAGGATGCAGAACACGAAGTGCTACTCCTCCCCCATTTCAGTAACGGTCATGCCACGCAGAGCGCTGGAGATGGGCAGCCCCTCTCTGTGCACAGAGGATTTAAAGCCCAGGTCCTTCTGGCAAAGGCTCTGCAGCAATGAAGGGCTGCTCTTGGGCTGTGTAAAACACCAGCCTCTGACACACAGCCTTAAGCAGCCTTACAGGCATGCAGACAAATGCTGGTGGAACTGCAGGCAGTGCCAGGACCCACCAGACCCCTCTTTGGTATCCTGCATGGTTTTGTTTGACAAACTGCTGGGCTGGAGGGACAAGAAAGCAGCTTTTTGGTTAGAAATAGTGCTGGCTTAATTAATTCACTATGGCTTTGAGTCATCATCAACGGAGTCAAGACAACTAGGGCTAAGGTACAGCAAAAGAACACTGTCCTTGTTCAGCTTTGGCATGATGAAACAAAGAGGGAAGGAGCAATTTCTAAGGCAAACCCCTTCAAATTCCATTTGCTTCAGTCCAGTTAAAGAGGAAGCTCTGGCGGCTCATGAACAAGCTGGCACCTCTTAATCACATTAGCACTTCTCACTGCGAGGGCTGACGCTCCAGAGGCTGGAACAAGCTCATCCTATGGAAGACCCTGAGCCTGGCTCTGACAGAAAGGTCAGCGGCAGACTGAGCAGCGAGCAGCACACAGGGAACAGGCAGTCTCCTCTTCCTCCTCAGACACCTCGGAGATCAAACTTCTCAGCCTGCTGCAGGCATGCAGCTGAAGAGGTCCCCTCCTTCCCAACAAGGCCAGAGGTGAGCAGCACAGTAAGCTGGACAAGCTCTCAGCTGCTGTTGCAGCACTCAGTGACACTCACTCGCAGACAGCTGCAGGCTTCCTGCTCAAAATGTGCTCTCCCTTCTTTAAAAAGACATTGAGAGTTTTCCTTCAGGTAACTGAAAAAGCCCAATCTCCCTTCCCATGACTAGAACCAGCAGCTCCTTGGCAGGTCTGTTCTGGACAATCACATTTTGCAAGACTCCATCCTTTGGGGTGCTGATTGCACTGCCAATTCCTCCTCTCTAGGTCTGGTTGTGTTTCACAGCTCCCTCACTCTAAACTCCAGTCTGGTACAGTGACAAAATAAAACCATGACAATCTCTTGCACCAGTACTGCAGGTATCCTGCTGGAAGCACTGGATCGCAGCTGCTTGCCTGTTCTTTGCACTTAGGAGAACACAGAACTTCAGCAGGGACCTCCGAGGCCAGCTTTGCAGCCCAGCACTTTGTAGCCCACTCTAACTGCTCTCAAAGTCTTTCATGTTCTTCCTGGGACACCAGATGTTCCTTTGGGACCTCTCCCATGATTTCTTAGCTGGCTATCATCACAAATCTCCTACTTTCATCCCCCTGACCACAAAGCCACGTGCAATGTCTCACCCTGGTGAGCTAGGCAGAGCTCCATGCTCGCTGGTACAGAGGCAGGCCAGAGCTGGGTTGCTGCAAGACAAAGCACAGCCACAGCCTGGATGCTCTGAGTCAGCTGCAGTTGAGGTGCCTGCTGTCTGCAGACCAGCTGCCCTCTGCAGCTATCTGCCTCCATCCAAGCCCACGGACTCCACTTCAAGAGATACAGCAACCTTTATCAGGCTCGAGAAGAGGTTCAGCTAATGAGATAAGCAGATGAGACTGATGAGCAATGGAACCACTGCAGCCACAGAGCCATTCATCTGCACAGGCCTCATGGAACCAGTGAAGGACTCCAGTGGGCAGCTGAGAAGACTGCTGTGAACGCTGAGTTCTGCTGGGCAATGAGCAAACCCACTGGAGCCTCTTCTTCCCTCACTTCTATTTTCTTCCTTTTCTCTCCTCCCCCCATCCAGAGCTTTGCTCTCTCCAGCTGCTTCTATTCATCTCATCTATTTTGTTAGAGACTGAGCACAACAAAAAGCTCCATTGCAAAATGAGTACCGAGGCTAGATGGAAAACCCGCAGCTTCAGGCTCTCTCCTGGAACACAGGCAGGGCTTCAGGCACAGCCCAGAAAACACTATGGGCCACTCTTTATCATCTGGCTGGTGCCATCAGTTCTGCCACAGATGAGAGAGCTTTGGCTCCAGGGACAGCTGTGGCTGGAGGGGAGTTACACTGCTGCTGGAGGCCTCCTGCTCGAGGGCACACATCTTGTTCTACAAGTAACAGGTGTGCAGGGAATCACAGAATCACAGAACTGTTTGGGATGGAAAAGACCTCACTGAGTCCAACCATCAACCCAACACCATCATGGCCACTAAACCCTGTCCCCAGGTGCCATGGCCACATGTTCCTCGAACACCTCCAGGGATGGTGACTCCACCACCTCCTTGGGCAGCCTGTGCCATCCCTGACAGCTCCACATTACTCAGATGCCCATGGGCACACCTGGGTGTCTGTGGGCAGCACTCAAAACAAAAAGATAATTAAGAAGCCTCTCTGCAAGCAGCCAGGGACCAATCTGCCCAGCAGGGCAGCATTTGCAGCTGCAGAGGCTGAACACACAAGATTTCCACAGAACCATGGAGTGGGTTGGGTTGGAAGGGGCTTTAAAGCTCATCTAGTTGCAGCCTCCCTGCTGTGGGCAGAGACACGTTCCCCTTGCCCCGTGGAAGGTGCCTGTTGTCTTGTACAAAGAACCCTCAGCTCCTGGAGGTTATTCCACGCTCAGGCACTTCACCATCTGCATTCACAGTGGTCCTGCTCCACCCATCATGGCGAGCTGATGCAGCAGAAGTCAACCACTACAGGGAGCATTCTTGTAGTGAGAAACCAGCCGAAAACCATAGCAGAGCAACTTCTAGGAGTGGCTCTGAGATCAGCTGCAGGATGCACAGCAGCGCTGTTTTGCAGCTCCCCCCAGCCTCCCACCACCAACTGTCCTCAGCTGTCATTCAGCACTATTGCTGTGAAGCTTTGTCCAAGTTCCTCACACCTGTGGACATGTTTTGTGCATAAAAGGGCTTTTCCTAGCTGCAGACACACATTTTGGGTAAAAAGGGCACTTCTGTTCTTACCTGCAAGTCAATTTATAAACCAATTACAGTCCCCTGACAGGGGAGGTTTAGAAAGCTGGATTTGAGGGTCCTTGGACTTTGACAGCTTGGGCCAAACTGAGCCTGCCCTCAGGAAAATCTGCTGATGAGGTGTCTGCTCCATCCCTAATTCTCTGCCAAAGGAGATAGTGGCTAATGCAGGTCACTGAACCAGCCCCTGGTTCGCAGGGGAGCCCATCTCCATGGGCTCTCGTTAGCTGCCATGCAGCATGTGCTGGGGGGAGGGCAGGAGGCACCTTCCAAGGCAAGCCAGGCAGAAGCACCAGCCAGGCACCGGCTGTGCCCCGTACGGAAATGGGACACAGCATGGACTCACTGACCAGCACAGTACCAGAGAGGCTATCAGTTGTCAGATGCCCTGCAAACAGCACAGCAGAGCTGTGGGGCACTGGGCTTGAGAAGCGGTGAACTCCATACATTCAGTACTTTGAGACTCACTGCTACAAAGGGGTTAAAGACTTCTGCTCCCACCAGGCTGAGTGCCAGCTGATACCCCCAGATACTGCCGAGACAGGAAGAGAGACAGTGAGTACCTTTGTGCTTTCTGGAACACATTTCCTTTCTAATGATGTTTGCCACCTCCCCTAGTTTCAGATGAAATGCCATGGGGTAGGAGCTCAGAAACATCCCCAAGGATCTCTGCAATAATGGGAGACCTCTCTGACTGTGTAGGAGGAGAGTCTCTAGCAAGAGAGGGAAGAAATGCTTTGAAGGCAGGCAGAAGTGAAAAGCACCCCTGTGTTTTAACACATACACCACAGCTTCTTAAACATTCAAGGGAAAACTAATTACATGAAGAATTAAAAAGATGAGCTGCTGGAAGACCTCATGCTCAGCCCCTGCTGCCTCACTGCTGTTCCCATTCCAGTGACCACTTTCTGGTGGCTTCCAAGGAGCCACCCAAGAGCATAAAGCAGAAGCAGCACACAGAAGTCGCTGGGAGCCACTGCCTGGTGTGCAGCCACTCTGGCCGGGAAGTGCCGCAAGAAGGCTCTACCAGGATCATTTTGGCTGCTGTTTAGGGTACTTTGTGGTTGTAATGTGACAATGATTAAACCACAAATGATTTAGCAGGGTTTGCTGTTGTTGCAGGGTGAGTTTTTTCACCAGCACGGATGTCACAATCTTACTAAAAAAAATGAGTATGGCAAGGTTGTAGCAACTTCTCCTCAGGCTGTGCTAAGGTTAAGCTAATTTAATTTCTGAGTGTCCACAGACAAGGGTGAGAGGCCTGATGTCCCTTGGCGCTGCCACCAAGATGCAGGCACGACTCACAGTCCCAGTCCAGCCAGCATCCTGCTGCAACAGATGACAATCTGCCAGCATGCAGGGGCCATAGCAGACAGAAAACAGCTTCAGTTAAAATATCAGCCCAAGCCCTATTTCAATATTAAAAAAATTACTTCCCTCCTCTTCCCTTGGGTGCTGGAGAAGAATCTGTTTCGCTTCTGATGCTGATGTTTCCCTCTGGGCCCACTGGACTCAGTGGCTGCTCAGCTTTGGGGTCTGGTTTCTCCCAGCCCCAGCTAAGGCAGCTCTGCAGTGGGGCAGGGAACTAAAGCACTGCGCCCAGCTCTGACGCTGGGGAGGGTGAAGCTGTGCCAAGCTCCCTGTGCTGTGCACGACGTCCCCTTGTTCAGGGGTGCAGTGTTAGGCTGCACTTTCCATCTGGCCGCCAAGTGGTGAGCAAAGCCTCTTAACCTTCCTGTTCTAAAAAGGTGGAAGCAGCTGCACTGACTTTGCTGCTCTGCTGCACCTGCAGATGCCTGCCACACTGACTGCAGGGCTTGCCAGGGCCTTAGCCTGCTCTGTGCCATGGCTGCCGCAGCTCCAAATCAGGATGGGTTCCTTCAGAAACCATCCCTCAGCTCCCTAGTAAGATGCACCTCCCCAGGAGGCGCCCGAGTGACCAAGGGGAGACACGGCTGACTCCTCACCTCCTCTGGAATTCCTGCCTCTTCTTCCAAAGGCTGAGAACAATGATGCTGTTTGGTTGTACCAGCACAAGGCTTTTGCATCAGAGTGACCAAAGTTTCAGCTGGCAAACCCATGCTCCCCATCACAACCACTGCACAGGATCATCTGTAACACGTCAGAGACAAGAGCCTGATAGGCTGCAGCCTTAAGAAAAGCAACTGGAATAGATGCAGACATGGACAAGAGGAGGCAGTTGTGTCTGGAATGATGCAGCACAGGAACTGTGGAGTCTGCTGCTCCTTCCAGGTGTATGCTGAGAAAAGGAGGAAAAAGATTGGAGGAAGGAGGGAAGTGCTTGGAGGGAACGACTGCAGTGTGGAAACTTATCAGCGCCTGCAGCTTTCAGAAGACTCTGGCTAGGTAAGGTTGAGGGCAGACAGCACAACCTGTGTCCTGCAGGTTTGCACTCAGCAGCTGCAGCTGCTGCAGTGCCAGGATCGAAGGATTCCTGGACTTTGTCCTTCAACCCAAGTTACCATGTGTGAGGATTGCATGCCCTGAACACTGAACTGGAGATCAAAACACGTCAGACATGCAAAAGCAGCCTTCTCCCCTCAAATCACTAATAAAATCAGAACTGTGCAGTGCTACATTATCACCTGCTACAGCTGGGGAAAAAATAGCTTTAACTCAAACCCCACTCACTAGAGAAAGGCTGAAATGCTGCATCCAACACAGGCTCCAAGCCTGCCAGCACTTCTTGGTGCATTTGCTTTGCACCACAGCACCTTTGAAGAGCCACTGGAAGCAGTGGGAGACCTGCTGCACGCAGCGGGGATGGAAAGCTGCAGGATGGTCCTGAGCCATGGCAGTTCCTGCAGGCACTGCCCCTGAAGCGCTACTCAGAGAAGCTTCTGCAGGGAGCGCAGGGCAGAAAGGTCCAGCTGTTGCACTTGGGAGTAACCCAGGGTTGCTTTAGTCTTCCTAACCTTGCAGCGGTCACTGCATGCATGGGTCAGCTCCCACGGGGTTTGCAGACTGCAATCCTGCATTTCAACAGCCTGGAACCGTCAGCTCTGCTGAGGCTGGCAGAACAAGATGGTCTTTTTCTGGCACCCCTTGTGTAGGTTACTGCTCTCCTGGGCAAGGCTAGGCTTGGGAGGCGCCAGCCAATGCCACCGGTTTGACGGCATAACACCTGGCAGGAGTGAAGGACTGCAGCTGATAGCATTCCCGGGAAGGCTGTCCATTGCTCTTTAAAGGAAGGCCTCAGTCAGACCCACAGGAGGGTCTAATGCCCTCCTCTGGATCACTTTGCATCTTACACAGTTCAGCCCTAAATCTTCTGCACACGAGAAAGAAATGACCAGGTGAAAGGGTTACTGCTAGCTGGAGAGAAACATCTTCAGATGCCTATTCCCATATGCAAAGTGCAGGACCTGACCTGCTGAGACAGCCAGAGCAGGGCCAGAGGTCACTAGGGCCACAGAGAACTTTGTGCAGTCCAGTCCAGACGGCTGCTGGGCTATGCTCAGAGCCTGTCTTCTCCGAGCCTCTCCCCTCCTTCTCTTTACCTCAGAAGACTTCAGTCTTTTGGGAACTACTTCTCTGCTTGTACTCAGCACCTACAGCCAAAAGGAACCCGCTCCCTGTGGGCTCCAACGACAGTTGACAGCTCCATGTTTAATCAGATGATGTCTTCCTTGCAGGGCACCTGGGTTTGCTCCTTTGCCTGGAATGTTTCTGACTGCACTGCCTTTGGAAGTGTACTGGAATGTCCTTCCTTACTCCAGGGTTACATGGTAATCCAGGAAATCTGCAATGGCTCATCCCTGATCCTGCAAGAAAGGGTTTAAGAGCTTAGTGACCCCCTGCCTTTCTGTGAAAGCTATGAGGCAAGGAATCCTTCAGCCTCAACAGGGAGAAACCTCCACCTCCCTTTGCCAGAGATGTTAGTCCTGGGATGGAGCTTTCCTCCAGGAGGTTCCTCAACAGCATTCAGCACAACAGTGAGGTCTGAAAGCCAGAGGCAGCACGATCCTTGCTCTGCTGGACAGTAAAAGCAGGACCTGGGGACATGCACATCCCCCTGGGCACGAGCTCCAGCCTGAGAAAAGGCAGAGAGACCCCAGAGCCATGTCAGTGCTTGGACACTGCAAGGAAAGGGCCTGGAAAACAAAACTTCTGTGCAGATTTGGAGCTACTTTTGGTTTTTGTTTCAGTGAAACACACAAACATCAACCAGCAAATACTCCAGCTGCTCATGTTGCAGTTTGGGGTCAGTGGGGACTTGGGGTGGATGAGCTTTAAAAGTCACATAAATGCAGAAACAGGGAACCGTGTGGCTGCCAATCCGACCTCACTCAGCTCTTCCTTGGCTCTGCTCTGCCAGACCAAGAGATCTTTTTTTAACTGGAATTTAGGACAATAGACCTTACTGACTGAGGTGTTTGAATTCCTCCTCCCTTTCTCCCCAGACACTAACATCTAAAACCCAGAGACCAACCAAAGGGTTTAACAGCACCACCAGAAAGCATGCAGGAGTTCTGCAGAGGCAGCAGGAATGCTGAGCACGAGCAGCTCCCATCCCTCCCCTTCTCCTGTGGCTTCCCACTACTCACCAGAGAAGCTAGGGAGGAACGTTCAGAGGTTCCAGTGTGCAGTTGCAAAGGGATGAAAATGGAAAGTATGTGATTGCTCATTAATCTTAAAGACTCTGTTTATGATTCAGGGCATTAATCCAAGTTAGCTTTAATTGCAAGACTCACAGATAAGCTTATTTCCTTTTCATTTCCTCTCAGCACAGTGGCATTTGAGAGACCTCAGTTGTTCTATAAACAGAAACTGTAAACAGGAACTTTCCATACGCAGAAGCCACACTCCCCTCACACTAGGAATTCAATGTCCAGAACCCTAATTATTCATATTCTCTAAGTGTTCAAGATGATAACCCAGAGAATAAAGAGCAGCCATCAGCTGAGAGGCTGCCCAGTGTAAGTGCCCAGCTATTTGCTAATGACCACGGAAGAAGCCACTCCACAGCAGCTGCCTAAGCACTGCTGGGCTCCTCTGTATCTCTGGCAGTGACACAGGTGGGACCCAAGCCTTGCTCAGGGCTGGGGCCAGCAGCAATGCATTTCATACACAGCACCTGCAGCACAACTCGGGCTGCAGCGTGCCACCTCCCCTCTCTGCAGCTGCAGCTGAGCACACAGCCACTGGTCCCCACCAGCACCACTTCTGCTTACAGCACTCACACTGTCAGGGGCCATTGCGGAGTGCAGCTGGACACTGGCTGCAGCATGCAGCTGGGGTGAAGAATGGAGGGAGACAGAGTGGATTTGGGAGCAATGCACATGAGTCCTTTCAAGGGCTTCAGATCTTTCCACTGCCAACAGCCACATTGAGCTTGCTCACCAAGGGACTAACCTAGGCCTGCAGCAGTTCATGGTCTCCTGCTGAAATCTCCCAGCCTGCCAGGTGGCACTGACCAGCCTCCTGCCTGCTGACATTGTGCCACCCAACACTTTGCTTTCCATCACAGGTTGCTTTTGAGGCCTGGGCAGCCACAGGGGTGGGGCAGCACTAGACTGAGCAGGAGTTTCACAGTTACAGGACTGCAGTGTTAGGCAACCTCAGCTGATGCTGAGCTGGAGACTCTTGGTGCTGACATGTCCCACTTCAGTCCTCTGGCTATATAACCACCTGCTCCTGTAGGTCTTTTTGCTGCTGCTGCCATTTTCAGGCCTACAATATAGCTTCTAAAACCTCTCAGAGGTTTCTTCACCAACACCAGAGGAATGGACTCAGCTCTGCAATGTGGGCAGCTGGCCGAAGGACCAAAGCACAACACCCATTTGTGTGTAACTGCAGACAGGAGAACTCTCAGGAAGAAGAGCCTCAGAAGTACCTCAGCAGACTCCAAAAGCTTCCAGAACAACCAAGATTTCCCACCAACCAGAAGATGCAAATCCACAAGAAGCCCCAGGTTCCTTTAGTTCTGTGGCCACCTTCCTTCTAGCAGACTAACTCCAAGGGGAGCACAGCTCCTGCTAGACCACAGAAGAAATCTGTTCCCCACACACCTCTCTTCCACTTGCTGCAAAAGCTGAAAACATGCAGGAAAAGAACCAAGAGACTTCACCAAAAAGCATGGCAAAGGCACCTGCATGTTGCCACCAGCAATCTGCAGCCATTCCTGCCTCAGACTGGCTGCCAGCAGGGTGCCAGGCAACCTGCCTCACACAACTACTTGTTTGCTTCTTTAACATTTGCCCATCTCTATTTTCCCTACTGTCTGCCTCGGCAGCCTGGGATCTGCTTTGCAGACTGGCTGGGCACACACAGCTGCTACAGAGGCCACGAGAGCCGGGGCGTGAGCAAGAGCAGTGCTCAATGTCCTTAAAAAAGCCTTGGCACCCCAGAGAGCCCACAGCTCTGACACTGGCCGCTCCAGCCTGGCTGCCACTGCCACCAGGAGGGGACTCACTGCACATTTCACATCACTGGGATGAAGTGCAAGTGAAGGTACTGCCTGGCAAGCACCTGTGCACTCTTGTGATGGGCATCCTGAGCACAGCTGGCCAGGATGTCAGCAACTCTGGCTTCAGAGCAGGATTTGAACAGCAGGGAACGAGCAGCTCTGGGCCAGGTCTGGAACAAAAGGCTAAAACAAATGACTGAGGAGTTGGTCCTTAGCTCAGCTCTCTTTGTTCCAAGCACTGCATGAAGACAGCAGAGGGACAACCAATGGATGCACCTACAAAATTTGAACTCCACTCATCCTTGGAGCTGAGACCTCCAAGTTCTCCCCATTTACTTTGGGGAGATTTGAAGTGCATGAGCTGAGTTCATTAGGGATGGAAGTAAGCTAGGAGATGCACTCCAGGAATGCAGCTGGTGTGCCTCAACCAATGCAGTAAACCTAAAGAGACTGGGAAGCAGTGAAGCAGTGAGACAAACAGGGCTGATTCCTCAGCCACTGAAGCATCTCCTAAGCAGAGATGCTACCTTCTCCCCTGATCACACGACTGACCTTGTAGGAAAGAGACAATTATGCCACTGCCACACAGGAAAACCTTTCTCCAAGGGAGGGCTGTGTTCAGCAGTTTCCCAGGTGCTGCTTGTGCAGGACTAAGCCCTGTCTTTCTCCCTTTCTGTGTCAAACAGATTTGGTCTGTGGCAGGAGCTGCGGGGGCTGGCCTGAGCTTGGGTGAGAAGCTCGTGGAGTTTAACTCTCAGAACAGCTGAGCTGCCTGCAGAAGGGATCTCTGCTCAGCTGAAGGCAGGCTGACCCAGACGCGCTGCGCGGTCTGCATGCAGGGGCATAGCCAGGGCCTGCGTTTCCACAATAAAACAGACTGTGTTGGAGTAGTTCTAAATTTTGGTGACAAACTGGGTTAGGAGGACCAGCACCTGCCAGAAGTCTCTCAAGAGTCAGTCAGGTTCATGTGACAGCCAAATTGAGGGAAGAAATGCTCACCTCTGCAGCAAGTGGGGCAGGCTGCTGGCAACCCTCAGCCTCCCCCAGCCAGCGTTAGGTAACCAGTACCGGGTTGGTCACTCTCCATGAGGCCTTGCTCCCTATCTCACACTGAGAAGGACTCTGGAAAACATTAACCTTTTGAAGACAGTAACTCCATGTTCCCAGTGATCCTTTGCCACAGGCACCCTGGAGGCCCCATTTCCTGCAGTGGCTGCCTGCTGCCTGCCCAGCCCAGGGATGGCCACGGCACTGCACTGCCTTTGACCTCAGCAGCCAGGCAAAAGGAAGAGCAACAAACACGACGGCAAAGTCGGCAGGGGCACCACAACTTTGCAATCCCACCAACCACGTGGGGCTCTGCACTCATTGCCTCCAAACCTGCGGCTGCTCTGCCTCCCTCCTCTCCGTGCTTCACACTGCTCTCAGCAGCAACAGCCTCTGGTCTTTGCTGTGCCTTTGGGAGCTCGCAGAGGAGAAGAGGTTGCCATTGTCAAGGCTCTCCCCACCAACCACAGCTGGGTTACAAGCTGCAGAAGAGGTGGGCCACGAGCCCCAAGCAGACTCTGCCAGGTGGTGACAGCTTTTACTTGCTGCCGCGTGCCCTGCCTCTGTGCCACCGTGTTCCTTTCCAGCGCTTCCTAAAGTCCAGGCAGAAGCGTCTTGACAGCCTGAGTGCTGCCGGCAAGCCCGCGGGTGCCCGCTGGCAGGGGTCAGCCTCCTACCTGGCTTGACTGCTGCCATGACGGCGCGTGATGCCCGCAGCACAGCCTCGTAGATGGCTCTCTGGGCAGCAGTGAACTTGCCGTTGGCAGGGAAGGTGCAGGTGATGTCGGAGCCGTAGCAGTAGTACTCTCCTCCCATATCAAACAGGCTAGGAAGGGAACAGAGGCGAGAAGGGAACGTTTCACTCCAAAGAAGGTGTTTCTCTTGTTCTGCACTGAAGAGTCACCTGCCTCTTGGCAGCTGGCCAGATGATCACCCCTTGAATGCTGTTCCTAAGTAAAATGAGATGCCAGTCCCCTGGACTCTCCTGGCACTACATGTGGACGGACACCCTGCCAGGCTGCCCTGGCCCCAGAGGGAAGCACCGAGAGAAAGCACAAAGGAAGAGAACAAGGATACAAGGAACCCACTCCCAGCTCTTCAGTGCCCGTTCCTAGGACAGACCTCTTCTCAGAAACAAAACCATCTCCTTTTTTCCTTTCCTGAGCAATGCTGGGCCCACATGAGGAGTCTGCCCTCAAAACCTAACAGAGAAATGTTAACTAAACTTCTTGTGTCCGAGTGTCAGGGTGCACCTGATCGCTTCAATAAAACACCCCCAGCAAAGGCCGACTGCTGCCGGTCGCAGTGCAGACTCTGCTTTAGGACAGCCTCACCCAGCAGGGACTAAAGCAGCAAGGATTATAGGCAGCTCAACCAGAGAAGAACATTTTTCAGGGTCTTCTGCATCAGAGGCAGAAAAGAAATAACGAATGAGTGCTCTCTGATAGGGGCACGAGGGAAAAGCTTTCCCCTTGAGAGGCAGACTTGTTCTGTGTACGAATCTGTGCTGCAACCCTGATGGCTCAGCTGAAATTAACTGACAGGGCAAGCAAGGAGCACTCTATGGCCCTGTGAGGACCAGCTGAGCCATCTGCAATCCTATGCTTATTGAGCCTACCTGATAAGGCACTGCACTGGTTTCAGCAGGCTCCAAAATCAGCAAATAACCACCAACCACTTGGCTCAAGCAATACCTGAGCAGATAAGTTCCCTGTCCAGCCTGTGATTGCATGCAAGACTTTGGTCTTGACACACAGCAGTTGTGTGACCTCCTGATTCCTCAGGTAATGAACCAGAGCTGAAATCTGCTGATCTAAGACATCTTCTTCTAAGTCTGCTCCTGCAGGCCTTTGCAAACTCCCTCTGCAGCCTTCTTGTAGCCCCTTCAGGTACTGGCAGGCTGCTCTCAGATCTGCCTCTTAGGCTGCAGTACTCCAGGTGAGGTCTCACATTAAACAGCATTGATAAATTATCAATATTGAATCAAGAGCCATTAAAACATCCTAGGTTTTACCCTGCTTGTTGTCTGTAAAAAGATGAACACCCTGGGTCATCTCAGTCCAGCAGCAGCCACAGCAGCTTCACACTCCCAGGTCTTTTCAGCCTATGCTGGGCATGGCAAGCCAAGCCTCTGACAGATGTAACTCATTTAGAGGGGACAACTACAAAGCTGTCTCACACACACTACAGAGAGCATAACGTTAAGAGGCAGCCCAGAACACAGCAGTGAAAGGAAAGCTAAAATCTGTTAGAACCAAGGTGCTAAGAGCCAGTGACCTCTGGGGAACAGCCTCACTCCTTCCTGAGAGGAGCAGCTGCTGACAGCCACAGGTTCAGGCAGACCAACACCAGCACTAACTGCAGCAAAGACATTTTTTCCTATCTTTGATAAAATTCAGTTGCTGCGATTAACATAAAATTAATACAGTCTATAGGTGCAATCAAAAGACAAAGCCCCACACTGGCTGAAAGCAGCAAGTGTTAATCCAGCTGAGGGACTGAGCCAAGGAATCATTTCAGAAGTGGATGGGCAGTTGGTTTTGCAATCCAGTAGTAAGTAGCAGCAATGCACTTCAGACTATTACTAGAAACAAGGGCATCACTCACAACAAGTTCTTTCAAAACTCCAGACTGAAACGTTAAGGCTGACCATCAGTTTTGCATACTGTTACAGCACCAAACTTCAAAATGCAGCAAAACTGAGGGAGCCCAAATGCAAATCCCGACCTCAGCTACACAAACTGGGTGAGCATTTACACCCGACACAGGAATATCCTGGGCTCTGCCGAGTAGTGCTCTCACCGGTAATAAACACAGTACTTCCTTCTGCTGGAGGAGCTGTGTCCATAGCAGTGCTCCTCTGGCAAGGGGAGGACTTGAGTCATCCGACCGAAAGGGCTCGGGCAGCTCCGGGTTTCCAGTGCAACACTGCCCCCAGCTGGGCACACAGCTCTGCTTCCCAGGCTGGCATCCTGCAGCGTGTTGAGGCGCGGTGTGAATTCCAGCGAAGGCTACGGGAGAGCCACAGCTAACCCCTGTCAGCTTTGGTAACCTTCCTCTGACACAGCTAAGTCTTTTGGCTGGCTTACTGAAAGTCCTCTCAGTGTTTTGCCGTGGGCAGGGACACCTCCCACCAGCACGGGTTGCTCAAGGCCTCATTCAACCTGGCCTTGAACACCTCCAGGGAAAGAGCATCTACAACCTCCCTGGCCAGCCTGTGCCAGCATCTGCCCACCCTCACTCCAAAGAATTTCTTCCTAATCTCCAGTCTCAATCTGCCCTCCTCAAGCTTCAATCCATTCCCTTTTATCCTGTCACAAGAAGCCCTTGTCAAAACTCCCTTTCCAGCTCTCTTGCAGCCCCCTTCAGGTACTGGAAGGCCCTTTAAGGTCTCCCCAGCACCTTCAGCAGCAGCTGAGTGCACATATCTAAACTTCCCTCAAACCACTGATTGCTATGCTAACCACAATTCTTCTTGCTACTTCTTTTGGGGTTAGTATTTCAGAGGCCCCAAATGGCGGTCTGGCTCAGCAAGCCAGCCCTTAGGAACAGGAGGTGTCCTTACAGCCCCTGCCTTGCACTGAGATCTTCTGGCACAGAAACTATACCTGAAAAAATGTGGATTACAGTGAAGCAGCAGAGATGGGATCCCAGACCACTTTCTTACCAAACCCATTTGATGCAGATTATCAAAAATTAACATGATGAATCCAGACAGTTCAAAACCTGCCAGAGGTTTTAAAGGACTCAGAGCCTTACAAAGGAGGAGCACAAATCCAAAAGCAGAAGCACTTTTGCCTGTGACCCCCTGCTGCTGCCACCAAAGCCTGGGAACTTGCCAAGAGCCAGCAGAGCATGCATGTGAGTGCTCTGTAGCAGCAAGGCATTGCTCTTCCAAACGGATGTTTTGAACATTCAGCTGCTTTGTGGACTGATTTGCTAACAGTGCACTGCTTTGGACATAAAAACCTGAGCAGCACATTTCTGCAACCTCCTGGTTGTTAGTCACAGCCACCAGATAACGCTGAGAAAGGACAGGAAGGTCTGCAGAAGGGCAGAGGACATTCCAAACGCCCTGCTGCACACAGGCACAGGACTGTTCTTTAGCTTGGTAGCTAAATACAGCAGAACAGAAGCAACCCAGGCCTCACCACCGCAGAGCTGCCTTTTCCCTATCAGGGCTTCCTAGCGTTACCCGACAGAGGGCTCCCGGTAGCTGCTCGAGCTGCCCAGAGAGCCAAGACCAGCAGCTCTAACACAGCCACAGTCGCCCGCAGGCTGCTGTGCTCCTGACCCCTTCTGGGTTGGCAGATTCTGCTTTCCTGACATCAGAGGCTAATAAAATCGGAGCGTCTTTTAAAGCTTTTGCCAATTCGGCAGGAAATCTGACTTTGAGAGGAGTCCTGGTGTGTGCTCTTGGGGTTCAGGAAGGACTTTGGCCACCCACTGAGCTTCTCCAGACTAACCAGTCCCAGGACGCTCAGCATTTCTTCACAGCAGCCCAAACAGTCCTCACAGCCTCTGTTGGACTCTGCCCAGCAGATCCCTGTCTCTCTTGCACTGAAGAGCTCAGAAGTGGACTCAGTACTGCAGTGAAGCTGCAGAGCATGCAGACAGGTAAGGCAGCTGGAGGAGCGTGGCTGTGTCTGCAGCTGCACCATGGCTGTGCTGAACTCGGAGCAAAACCTTGGCAGAATCGATGGCACAATACAGAACCAGAAGCAGCCTTCCCTAACCAGAACTCAGTCTAATGCCCTCAGACATTCAAAAGTCTACCTTGAGCATGGGGAGTCTGAGGGCACAGAGACATTAGGTAGACCTAATCCATACTGCAATGTCTCAGGTTGGGAACTATAGGGTTAGAAAAAGTCCTCTAGGGACTTGAAGATTGTTATTCAAGCCCACAATTCTGCTGTCTCTTCATAAGCTCAGGGCAAGGTCAGCTTGTGCTCCTTTCCTCCCCCTCCAGCCTTGTGTCAGGCAGGAGCTGCGTTATCGGGACAAACATGTAGGGGTAGGCCTGGTTTGGGGCCTCCAGAGCCTGTGCTTAGGCCTCTTGGATGGCAGAGGCATGGCAGGGGGAGGATTGGAGCACTGGGGATGATAGATTTAGTTTTGGGTTGGGGGAAAATTCAGGGGGTTTGCTTATGGATTCTGTATCTGCTTTGTAATTTCTATCTGTAACTCTCTTTCCAAATATAATTGTTTTTTTCTCCAACTCGTTTGAGAGCTTCACTCTGTGGGCTCTTTAAACCCATGACATGCAATCAGATGCAGTGCTTCAGGAAGTGGCCACCACTCTCCCAGCCCTCCCCATCATTGAAGCAGAGGTTTGGAGCTGAGGTTCAGGAGCAAGCTCAGATAACAGTACCTGCAGCTCTCCTTGCACTCTGAACACAGGCATTTCAGCTAAATTTGAAGTGCCTCTGGCAGAGAAGGGCTTGAAAGCAATCTCTCTGTGCCCTGGAGGGAACACAGGTCCACAGGACCCCTGGAAGAAACCTGCCTAGTGTAGCAAGCAACACACGGTGCTGTAAGGATCTAGACTTGCATCACATTACTGAGCCCAAGTGTACACACAAGGCAGGTGTGGGGACACACAGGATACTCTAAGCCTTGACTCACCACAGGTCTCCATCTTCAATAGTCCTGTCATTAGGGGCTCCGGCATGGCCATAGTGCAGCACAGAGGAGTTCTCCCCACTGAGATGGAAAAAAAAGCAGTAGGGTTAATGGAGGAGGGAACATGAGGAGGGACACCGCAAGCATGGGGTGCTGTAACCAACAGAGTGCTGTGTGCCACACGGAAAATGCTGCAGGAACCACCACAGGCCCTGCCCCTCCGGGCTGGAGTTCACCCGGCAGGAGTGGGCACTGAAAGGGCATTTCGCTGCCCCAAGGTAGAACCTCCTTGCAGAAGGAGTTGGGCACAGTTCACAGGAACACTTCCCATGCCCAGGGCAGTGCTAGGCAAACAGCCACGCAAGGGTCACTTCTCAACCCACAGCCTTCCTTCGGTACTGCCTCGACTGTCTCCCTGTGCTGGGGTAAACACTGCAAGGCACAAAGCCCAGCCCTGCACCGCACCAAACCCGACCTGCCCAGCTGCTCCAAACCCAGCTGCAGGGGCTCTGTGCCATGGCTCCGGCTGACAGCCGCCGCACCGGACACACTACACCCTGCTTGGCTGCACCCATGTCAGCTGGTGGCACACCACACCAGCAGCACCCCATGCCAGCTGGTGGCACACCATGCCAGCACCTCAGGCCAGCTGGTGGCACCCCACGCCAGCACTACCTCACACCAGCTGGCGGCACCCCACGCCAGCACTACCTCACACCAGCTGGCGGCACTGCACACCAGCAGCACCCCACACCAGCAGTCCACACCAGCCAGCAGTGTTGACAGGCCTCAGAGCTCTGGCACTGCTCTGACCTCTTATTAAAAGCCACACTGATTTTTGCTCCCAGACAGCCTTCAGATTTGGCTGCTGACTCCCAGGAACAAAAGCTCTCCAGAGAAGCCTGGGCCCTTGTTCTGCACTTCTGCAGCTCCAGGAGCCATTCAGTGCCCTGCATCTGTCCTCAGCATCCTTCGTTTGACTGACATCCCCCCAAGCCTATCAACCACCAGTTAACACCTGTTAAAGACCTTGAGCTTAACCTCTTTTTGTTTTGGGTCTCTCCTCAGACAGCTGCGCACTCACGCTGTCTCTTTTTTGCTCCTCACAACACTAGAATGGCATCAAACCTAAAAATACAGCTGCTGGGATGGGGTTACTGCAGCAGCTCTCTGACCCTTGCCAGTTGCCTTGCCAGGCTGCAGTCCACCTTGCAGAAAAGCTCTGCTAGGCACCCTGTTCAAACCTGTCTCCTCCAGGTCGTGACGGTGCAACACTTCTGTATCTTAGGTGAAAGGAGTCTGAGGCTCAACTCCACAGAATCTCTTGTGGTGCCTGCAGTGTGCCATGGGAGGTACTGCTTGTAGCAGGAACAAAAGCAGCCAAACGTGCAGGGCCTCGCAAAGAGCTCACCTCCAGGGTACAGCCAGTGCTGGTGAGCAGCTCAGGGGACCACTGCACACTCAGGTCTAACAGCTCCACCAGCAGTGGTTATGGAGCAGTGGATGCTGCCTGGGGGTTCTGAAAGCTGGATGATGCTGATGCTATGAAAGCAGCAAAGGTTGTCTGTGCAGTTAGGCACTGCCTGCAGTCAGGCAGCGGAGTGTCCCGAGTCACTGCTGTGTTTCAGGACAACGGGAATGGTTTTTATAAAGACCACTGCAGCTCCTGCAATGACTTCTGCTTCATGGCTGCCCCACCCCATCGCGCTGCAGGGGCTTAGCAGGACACACGAGAGGTGTCTGAACTGGTGCTGAAGTGCACTTCAAGGGCAGCCCTTCTCTGTCTGTGGTGGTCTGCAGAGGAGCTGACCTCCAGGAAGGCAGCTGCCAGTGGCACACAGCTCCTCACAGCACTTCATTCTGAACCCTGGCGCACTGGTGCAATAATGATGGAGCTCTCAGAAGCAGCTCCAACACCACTTCTGTGTCCTGCTAAGCCACTCCAGTGCGGTGGGATGGGACAACCATGAAGCTCCTTTCTGGAGCTGAGCAACTGTTGGTGTTCCCACGGGGCCACAAGGAACCACCAACACAAACACCTGTTAAATGTTTCTACTGGCTTAGCAAGGCCTCTGAAGTTCTCCAACCTCCTCAGCAGACCCTGCTCCTGGGTTCTGATTCACTGCAAGTGAACGCCAAGGCTCTGTGGCTATGGAAGCAATCACAGACAGACTGGTTTTACCACCAGCGCCTGTGACAGCAGCCTGGAGCTGGAGCCTCGCTGCAACGGGATGGTAATTCTCAAGTTATATGAAGGTACTTAAAATAGCAAACTTGTCAGACAATTTAGGTGCACACTTTGCCATAAAACTGCTCCTGTTGCAATTTTGCATATAAATTGGGGAACTGCATTTACAAATAAGCAACCGAGCAAAGAGCAGAAAGAAGCAAGGACACTAATTGCCCCTATTACCTCCAGAGCAGTGTAACATTATTGCCATTACAGGAATATCTTTCATTGTGCAACACCAGTGCAAGGCAAACACTTGTGAGCAGTGGAGCACGCAAACCAACACAGACACCTCAGCTGGCTGTCAGAGATCTCAGATCAGGCCACTTCCACTGACTAAACGAGGTTGATCCCTCCATAAAGCACAGCTGTCCTTCAACACGCAGTCTGCACTATTCTCCTGGAACTCTGCACATACAGTATGTGCATTCCTGCAGCTGCAGGCAGAGCTATGCTAATGCTTTCCCAAATACAACGCCTTCAACACCAGCAGTTCAGCAAGAAAAGGAGGAAAAAATGTCCAAACTCCAAAAAGCTTCATTTAGTCACCTCCTGAGCTCCGAGCAAAAGAATGCTGAGACTGCTATGAAACACTTAGGTGTGTTTCAAAGAGTACTTCTGAGCAACAGAGTATAGCTCTGCAGCCCTCCTGCACAGTGCTATTAAACAACACACCAGCTGCAGCACAGATCTGAGCACTGATCTGACCCCAGCTTGGGCAGCAGATGCTGGGCAGCCTCTGGAGTGCCTCTAAGACATGGTGCTTGTCACCTTCCTTGGCTTCTTCCAGAGGACACAGCGCCAGTCTCACTCTGGTGGCACCTGCAAACACATCATATGCCTAAGAGGAACCATCTGACAGATATCCCATGGGAGACTGACCACAGACTGCAGGAGCTGAGCCCACAGCATCGACTCACCTGCCGCAGATGCAAGTGTAGGAGGTGTGCCGCATGCCCCCGCGAGCATAGCAGTAGTGCTGGAACAGGCTGCAAAGGCAGAAAGGGGGCAATTAATGATAGATTCAATCCACCACATAGCAAGGAGAAAAGCAAGGGCTGCTTGAGTACAGCTGCGCTGGTGCCAACCCACAGCTGCCCAGCACTGCTCCCTGCCCATGTCTGCTCAGTTGGGCACTCAAGGACAACCCCACGCTGGGCTGGGCAGGCTGGGGAGCAGCAAATGATCCCCACAGAGTCCATTAGGCAGAGGCTGGAGTGCAGCTTGGCAACTCCTCATGGCAAACTGTTTTCCCTACCAGCTCCACAGGGAAAGGCACATCAGCTCATCTGCCCAGAGAACCAGCAGGAAGCTGACCAAACCCTCTGAAGTGGACTTGAGAAAGCCCCTTCTTGCTGCATTCCAGGCACACGATCACACCAGGGAGCCTTCCTCCTGCTGCCCTCAGCCTATGGCCTCTGGACTCAGTGGAAGTGAAGCCCAACCAAGCCCTCACAGAGGAGCTCACCAGAACAAGCAAAATTCTTCGAAGTAATTTTAGTGGAAGTCCTCTCATTGTCACCACCTCCCCGATACCCTCTGCTGAATTCACCCTGCACACTCTGGGCTGTGTGAGGCCTGGGTGGCATCTCACCATGCTGTCCCCCCTCCTCTGCAGACCAGCCAGCAGAGCTCTCCCACTGTGCCAGGCCAGGCACTCCCTGCTAGCGCAGGCTGAACAGATGGGCTCACACTTTGGTGTTGGCGGTGCCACACAGAAAACGCAGGCTCTTCAGTTTCAGACTGTGGTGCCTTATGCCCTTCCCATTCTCAAACACGGGGGAAAAGCTGCAGACTCAGTGCCAATAGCGGGAAGGTAATGTCAGAACCTTAGGCTGGGGCCTCAACCACCTGCAAAAAGCATTCCAGCACCACAGCCTTTCCTTTGGTGTGTGCCAGGGACAGGGGAGGCAGAGCCCTGTGCTGGTTCTGGCACTGCTGACCTGCTGGAGGAGCTCTTTGGCCTCTAAAGCATTAAAACAGCAGCTGCTGCTGTTCCAGAAGCTTGGAAGGCAGCTGAAGAGGCCAGGCCCGGTAGCTGGATGCTTGCAGGAGTGCTCTGTACCTACACCTTCCCAGCAGGCTGTCTTAGAGACTCGAGGAGCCTTCTACAGGCTTCAGGTATGGTTATCAAACTCTGAATTCCCTGAAACTCTCTGCAGCCTCATCAGGAGATTCCCCTGTCCTCTGAGAGAGCTGTTTGCCTGCTCCCCACCACGCCTGCCTGCTGCATTCAAATGTTGACTGCCGAACCCTCCACTGCTGCCAGCTCCTGCTGCTGAGCTGCCCCTGGTGCAGGCCTGCCAGGCCAGCTCTGACCCCGTCCCAGGCCAGGGGCTGCCTCGCCTCCTGGCTGTCAGCAGAACTCTGCCAGAGCTGCTGAGCCTGCCAGGGAGCTGGGATGGGGAATACAATTAAGGGGTGCCCAGAGCACTGCCCCAGAGCTGCTAAGCGACTGACATCCAGAGCACAGGCAGCTGGAGAGGCTGCCATCACTGAGGCCTTGGCTGTGACTGGACTGTCACAAGCAATGGCTCCACACTGACCTGAACAACTGTGCCTGGGCTGGTACAGGCACTGAAGCCTCCCTGCAGTACTGCAGTCCCCTGCAGCAGCAAGTGAGAGTCAAGCTGCATCTGCTCCCGGCAGGGTGCACCAGCACTGGCCTGGAGCAGAGCACAGTTGCAGGACATGGGCTTCCTCCTGCTCTGTGCATGCTGCTGCCTGCCTCTCTGCAACTGCCCAGTGGTCGTAAGGCAGCTATGCAGCAGCAGCAGCTCCTCCTGCACTGCTCCTGCATGACAACCTGGAAGCTGCAAAGCCTCAAACCCAGGACTGACTTTTCATCTGTTTCCCTTTGACCCATCTGGGTCTCCCTCTGGCTTCTCCACCTGCTCCACCTGCAGCCAGACCCAGGAGCAGCCAGGCAGCAGTAAGTCCTACCCGGCTTTGACTTTCACGGAACGGCAGAAGAGAGGCCATGAATTGTTCTCAGCCTCATTGCTCCATTTCCAGCTCTAATAATTCCACATCTCAACTGGCATACTTTAAATTAAATTTTTTGTAGTTTAAACCTATTTATCAACAGCTAATTAATGAGGTCTAAATCCTTTGATGACAGAATGATTAAACTCCGTTTTAACTAATCCATCTTTAATTAAAATGCTGCCAGCAAACCATTTCTGGGTGTGTAGAAAGGACACAGTTATAGATGCTCGCTCTTTAACTATGCATTATGTAAAGCCAATAATTAGAAGAACTCATGATTTCAATTATATTTTAATTACTGTTACATATAAAACATGCTTTAATAGATGTAATGCAATACATTTTCTTTCTTTACAACCCACTAATCATTCCTATTGGGGTGACAACCAAATAAAAGGAAGTTTAATACATGTACTGGTACAGGAATTCTGGGTTAGCTCTCAGCCAATTCTCTCTCCATTTCCTCTCTGCAGCAGAAAGGTTCTTAATTATCTCCAGAGCTAACCCAGAGATGAAAATCCCCATAAATCCCTATTAGCACTCTCAAAGGAGATTAGCCACAGCTGACCAGAACAAAGAGAAATGCTTTCTCCTCCTTATAGCACTTGCCTGTCTGGGAGTTTCCCCACCCCAAGCCACCTAGCCAAGGGACAGCTACAAGCTGCCATTTGCATCCCGACTCCTGCTCTTTTCCTTTGCAATTTTAGGGGGCAATAGGAGCCAAGAGATGCTTCAGTCACTGCAGGAGCCATCAAGTTTCACTTATTTAGGGTATCCCTTGCCCCCATCTGGGAGGGGAGAGTGGCAGATGAAGATAACGTGGTGACTGCAGTCAGCTCCCCATTAGCTGCAGGGGTGGGCAGCTGAGACCTAAAGATGAAGGTGATGGATGTGTAACTCTTCCTTGCTTTGGCTGAGTCACTTCTGAATGCAAATACAGTATCACAGTATCAGCAAGGTTGGAAGAGACCACAAAGACCATCAAGTCCAACCCATTACCACAGACCTCGAGACTAGACCATGGCACCAAGTGCCACGTCCAAACGTGCCTTACGGAACAAATTCTGTCGTTGTGACTCCCAGGGAGCTGCCCAGGAACACTCAACATCCTGTGGCAAGCCAGTTGCATGTTAACAACAGCTGCTTTTTGCTGAGACAACCCAAAATGCCACAAATTAAAAGTTATTAGACACGTTTCTAAGCCCGCACATTCCAAAGCAGTTGAACAGAGAAAATTCAGTCTCAGGTTTCACTGCTTTCAGTGATCCGAATCTGGCAAGAGGAAACTCACCAGCCTAAGGCAGAAGTCCACTTGGTTTGCCCACTCCAGTGCCTTGACACACGACCAAGCAGGGGCTGTGTGTCACTGCTCCTGACTCACAGGCTGTGTTGCCACAAGCCCAGCTCTGCTCCTCGGACGGGTCAATGACCCTGCTGATGCGCAGGGCTACTGCGAGTTCTCCCCACAAACCAGCTGGCATGGAACAGCCTGGCAGTCCTGCACAGCCCAGAGCCCTCCCTGGCACATAGGAGCCCCCAGCGCAGAGCACAGCTGCTGCAGTCTGAGTTACAGAAACCCTGTACAGAAATCCTCTCCCTTTTTGTCGCTTTCTGCCTGTAGGGCAAACTGAGGCCAGGGGATACATTTGGCTACCTTATGAAGTGCACTCTCTGTTTACAATGAGCCAGCAGGGCCAGCAGTGTGCTGTGTATGAGCTGGATCCTTGAGACAGGAGCTCTCTGGGCAGGTCAGGTGGGAGGTCCATGCATTCCCCCACACTGAGGTGCCAGCAGGCTCCAGCCAGGGTTACTGAGCACACTGCTTCCTTATGAAAACCTTTCAGCAGCTTTTGCTTGGAACTCCCACCCAGGCTCTCCAGTCTCACCTGTGGCATCCAGCCGCTGCTCCTCCACCTCAGCAGTCTCCTAGAGCCAAGACAAGTGAGGGCAAATGAGACTGCTCACATCCCCTGGCCCCTCCACCGAGTGACTGCTTGCCATGGCCCTCAAGGTGCCCTTCAGCCTGGAGCCAGGAGCGAGACTGCATGCACAGTAACGTTGGTGAAGAGCTGAGTAGACAAATCCCTGAGCTGCTGGAAGGACATGGCAAGGTCAATACCAGGGTGACAGAAGCCAGTCAGAAAGCCATGGATGAAAGCAACAGCTTTTCTTACAACCTAGTGTGCTGACCACAGTAACCACTTTGGTTTGCAGATGGCACTTGGCCCAGAAGTGCTCCAATGCCCCTCTCTGTCTGCAGAGCCTTTCCACAGAGGCAGAGACACCAGGCCAGTGCCAGCTTCCCACCTCCTTTCACACCCACTGGGGCAGTGCATGAAGGCAGAGGGGATGGACGTTTGCTCAGAGGATAGATACCTCTGGGGAGAAGCTCCTGACAGATCATTTTATTTCCCCAAAGGCAGAAAACTCTGCGGCCACGCCTGGATCTCCCACGGCTTCTGGAGTGACACAGAACACTGCTGCTTCCCCAGCAGAGAACATCAACTAAGTATTCCAAACCTGCTGAAGCATTTCAGAGCCACTCAGCTCAGCCCAGCACACCATCCAGACTTCTCTCACAAGACCAGGACAAGGTGGTGTGTTTGGCTGGATCCACTTCCATGCACTGCATTGCCAAAGGAAAGTTTTCCTGGCTCAGCAGATAAATGCCAGCTCAGAGGTGTCCTCTAATCCTTCTGACCATATTCCAAGGGTTCTGATCATATAACATGAGAGAAAAGCTGCCCAGAGGACTACACCATTTACCACAAATTATTTCTTTATGGAAGAATCAATTTTATAGTCTCCTGAATTTCAAACACTTCCCTCTTCAATTCAGGGGAATTACTCTTTCGAGGGCCAAGACTCTGAGGATTCACTGCAACCTATCGGTGATAAAAATCTGGAGAGGACCTTTAAGTCTTTGGAAAAGACTCTGAGTAAAGAAAACATGTACCAATGCTTTCACATTGTATGGCCCAAAGTGTCCAGATTCAGCTGCTGAGTCTCCAACAATCCCCTGTCCCGGAGAGCTAAACTGAAGTCAATCCAATGCAACCAGAGAGCACTTTCAAGAGGCAAAGGAGGCTGTGCTCCCTTGCAGGCGGCTCTGGGGCCTCCTGCCTGTGTTTCTCTGCTCGTGGAGGGAGAAGTTCGCAAAGCTACCCTCAGGAGAAGGGAGCCTTAACCCCAGGCTAACTGATTCCAGCCCCCACGAAGACAAAGCGCAGCTCCCCAAGCAAACCTCACTGCACAGTGAGGGGAACAAACTCAAATGCCTTTAGTGGCCATGATGCTGGCAGCTCTCCAGCTCCTCTGGTTCCCAGAGAGCCCCACATCACTGGTAGTGCTCCCCTCAGCACACTCTGCAGAGCACAGATCTCTGTTCCAGTGACAGCCAAAGCACAGCACATCCTCATCAGGATCTTCAACCATCCCAGCTGTGACACGAGGCGCAACACATCCACTTGCCTGCCCGTAAGTGCCACATGGCAAATTGCCCGGCTCAGGGCCCAGCAGTTTCTGCAGATCTGCTGCTTTTATGAGAGAGAATTAACACCACAGGGATTAGAAAGATGACATCAACCAGCCCTGAACGAGCCTAAAGCTTCCCTGTGTGCCTGAAGCTCTCAGGACATTTCAGTTGCTCCCCTCCTGGCCTTGCAAAGCCTCCACTAGCAGCAAATAAACCAAGAGTTCCAGGTGCTGGCCACAGCAGAATTTTGGGATCTGCCAAAGTCTGATGCTGCACATATAGCTGGAGCTGAAACCTGCTTGTGTCAAGGTGTGAGCCTGCACAGCACAGCCACGTCTGCTGGGAGGCACAGCTATGCTCCTGCACCAAGATGGCATCACCTGTCTATATAGAAGATCTGCCACCCACCCACCTTGGCTGCCCCTCCCAGGGCAAAAGGAAGGCAGCCATGAGAGCTGGGCAGCACCTGCACACCTGCAGCACCACAGCTGCCAGCACAACCCCAGGAGGGCTGCATTGCTTCCTGCTGGCATGGATGAACAAGCAACCACCCCCTAAAAGAGAGTGCAGAAATATCCAGAGGTACCCTGCCTGAATGCCTCACCCAAGCGGCAGTGGCTTCACCTGTAAAACCCTCACCACTCACTGCTTGTCCTGCAGCCCTCTGCAGCACTGTGAGTGGGTGCAGCAGGCAGCTCAGGGTACCTGGAAGCCACAGCACCTAACTATGTGGTTTAAATACTTCTTGATTCAGCTGGCAATGGCCTGTGCACCTCAGTTTCTGTTCCAGTCTGTCCAGCTTCACCAGAACCACTAAAGATGGGGGACTTCTTGCTGCAGTGCCCAAGCAGCTCCCAACAGCTCATTCTTCAGAAGACTGCCTGCACTAGCCAAAATCCCTACTCCTAGGGAATTCGGTGTGCAGGCAATCTCACTGCTCAAGGGAAAGCTGCTCCTTGCCATCACCTTCCAAAAAGAGCTGAGATGAGGAGACTTTAGCTGTGACTTCCTGCACAGACATCAGACACAGAGGTACTAGAGAGAGAGATTTAAAAGAGATTCCCTTGGACTAGATTCATCCCCGAGGTAATTAAAGCTGTCCTGATGGATCTGCACAAAGCTCATTAGCTGTTTCTGAGGGTTTGCCTACACAGAGACCATGCTCAGCTGTTCGCAGCTCTCATCCCTACATTGTTCCCTGTCCAGTATTCTCCAGCTTTCACCCATCTTCCTTCTTCTCAATCTTAGGACCTCTCCTGTCTGTATCAAAAGTTGGATGAGGCCTTGAGTAGCCAAGTCCAGTTGAGAGGTGTCCCTGCCTATGGTGGGGGGGGTGGAGGAGCTGAGCTCTGAGGTCCCTTCCAACCTGAGCCATTCCAGGATTCTATGAAATGAGCAGGATCTTGCTGCTCAGCCTCACCATCACCTTGATGGCATCAGCTTTCACAGCCTCCATCTCCAGAGCAGAAGTCACTGGCCACCAGCAGCTTTAGAATCAGCTCCTTTGGAACCCCCTTGGGAGAAAAGCACAAGCTTTAGAACAGGCCTGGGTCCTGACAACTGCTTCTACCAGCTGACATGGGCTCAACCTGTGGAAAGTGCAGCCTTAAGAATGCTGTACACAAGCACTCAGGCTGCTGGGTGGTAAGGAGGCAGAGGTGCTCCTGAAGCCATGCAGGTACAGCTCAGTGGAAGCTAAAGTACTACATCCAGCTCTCCTTGAGAAGATGTCCTTCAGAACACCACATGGACTTCAGTTAATCAAATCCCTGTCTTCAGTACTGGAACCTTGGATCAGCAGTGTCAGCTATGCCTCTCATCAGGAATCCTGGAATGGCTCAGGTTGGAGGGACCTCAGAGCTCATCTACTCCAACCTCCCCACCACAGGCAGGAACACCTCTCAACTAGGCTCAGCTGCTCAAAGCCTCACCCAGCCTCCAACACCTCCAAGGAGGAGGCAGACACAGCCTCTGTGGGCAACCCATTCCAGAGTCTCGGCACTCTCATACTGAAGAACTTTTTCCTCAGCTCCAGTCTAACCCTGCTCTGCCTCAGCTTCAAACCATTCCCCCTTGGCCTGTCTCTAGACACATTCATGAACAGTCCCTCTGCAGCCTTCCTGTAGGGTCCCTTCAGGCACTGGCAGGCAGCTCAAAGGTCCCCCTGGAGTCTTCTCTCCAGGCTGCACACCCCCAGCTCCCTCAGCCTGTCCTCACAGCAGAGCTGCTGCAGCCCTTGGATCATCTTTGTGGCCTCCTCTGGACTCACTGCAACAGCTCTGTGTCCTTCTCATGCTGGGGACACCAGAGATGGAGTGGAATTGAACACAGCATCTCCCAGAGCACCAGGCTGCACACACTGGTTGTCCCAAGTGTAAATCAGAACCAGATGATCTGCTAAAATGCGGAGCACTTCTTGGCTCTCCTGTGCTGCACACAGACAAATGGGCACTAACAGAAGGAGGGAAGAGGAATAGCAGGCAAAGAGCAGTCCTGTTCTCAGCACACGAGGGTGACCATGGTTGCAACACTACGTCCACGGGAGAAGAAACGGTGGATGAGATCTGCCTGCATCCTGGATTTATTTAATAGTTACCCATGTAATTACTTTGATATTCAAGCCAGCAATGTGACCTGTTAAAGCCACTGGTTGCCCAAAAGCTCATTTTCATTCTTTACCTTTTGAGTATATTTTAGGCTGTGTTTTTTAAAGGACTCCTTATTTAACTACAGTTGGCTAGTAATTCCACCACCAAATTACTCTTCCCCTTTACTTCTGAGTTCAATTACTTCTACCTTTCCCCAAGTATTCAGCAGAGCTCAGTCAGATCAATAAAAACTGTCAGTTGTGATCTGTCTCCTGAGCTGCAGCAGCCCCAATGGTCTCCAGCAGGAAGCCTGGGCAACTGCTATTAACAGCCACGAGCCACAGTGGCAGGGGGAGAAGACAGCTCCCCAGACTTGAGCTGGCTTGAGTGGATACCAAACTCAGACAGACCTTCCAGCACTGGAAATAGCTCTGCAGCTCTGCACCGTGGCTGCAGCCTCTCTGCTGTCAGCAGCAGTTAGGTCACGTCACAGGAGATGCGCAGGGCAGAGCGACAGGCACTTTGCTGAACCACAAACTCCATCTGCCTTAGCATAACAAAGTACAGCGACTTAATGCAGGTGCTCCAGCAAATGTCTGCGAGGAGGAGTGAGGTAGAGGAGGTTGTTTGACATGAAGTAATCAGAAAATCATTACAGGAAAGGAGCAAACCCAGCAGCTTTGCTAGGCATCCACTGGCTGTTACAGAACACTCCTGCTTGGGCCCCGTGCCATCCAATTGTGCCCTGGGTTTATGCCATCTGTACTTCAAATGGACTGGGCAAACACAAATCATTTCTAGTTGGGCAGATGTCCAAGTTCCACAGCAGATAAAGCAGCCTGGGGCAATGCCCAGGTTTCCTGAGCCACAGCCAGGCCAGCAGCATGATTCACACTGCAAAAGGAACCAAAGCAAACCTCTGCCACCACGACGTGACAGGGCAGCCTCAAGTTCATTTAATGCAATGCACCTGTTCCTGACAGCATTTTGCCTTCCTTTTCCTTTCAGAATTGCTGCATTTTGTTTCTGACACACTTGCAACCATCTATCTAAAACCAAACCCCCAAATCAAACAAACCCCTTTGCAATATGAGAGATACCAAACTGGAAAGAACCTCGAACCCAAATGAACTTAACCCAAAGCAGCTGCTGCAGGAAGGCTCTCAGGTGGCTACAGCCAAGCTGCCATCTCTTCATCACTACTACTTTCAAAGCCACCCTCACTGCTCTGAGGCTCCAGGTTGCGTTCTGAAGCACAGCAGCATGCACCACAGGACAATGGGAAATCACTTTCAGCCAAGTACTCCATGCTCTTCTGCTAATTACTGCTGTGAGCTTCTAGAGAGGCCTCTGTGTGCAGCATCCTCTGAGTGCTCGGATCCTACTCGGGACAAGAGGCAGTAGCAGCTCCTAAGGACCTGGCTTTGCCTCTGAGCTGCTCACCTCAGCAGATGGGTGAGCTGTGGTGAAGGTGTGCTGCTTCAGCATGTTGCTGGGGAAAAGGAGAGTGAGCACCTGCACAAGCTTCTCCCACTCGACAGAAGCATCTCCTTACGCCTCTCCTGCACCACTAGCAAGGCTTCTAAATCAAGACTAGCTGAGAAGACAAAGCCATTTCAAAAAGCATCTGACTATCTTGGAACATTCAAAACCTCAGAATCCAAGGCACTGTTTTGTGCTCTATCCAAACAGACACAGCTGCCTTTAGAACTCCAGCCTTGCAAAGCTGGCATGCTGCTGAAAAGGCAGTATGGCAGTGGGACCGCAGCACTTCCCAGCGCTGAAACCTTGGTGCAGCTGCTGCGAGAATTTGAGCTGAGAGGAATCCAAGACAGGTTTCACTCCCTAGCCTTACTTGGAGTTCCCTGTTAGCTGGGATAACAAAAGCAGATGAATCCCTTTCCTTTGCAGCTTCTGGTCCATGGCCCGAGCCTGCTTTGGGAAAGCTCAGCTCCTCCAGGCCTCTGCAGGCAACTGACTGAGTCAGTTTGCCAGTCTTCATCAGAGAAAATGGGAGAGGAGAGGCTTCAAGACATCTACACTTGTGGTGCCTCTGTAGAAAGAACACAGAGTTTTAACTCGTCTTTTTGAATCTCTAATAGCTGCAGCTGCAAAGGGACACCTCTGTACCAGCGCAGATGCCATGGAAATCAGAGCTCCACACTGTTCTGTTTGCTTGCCTGCAAAACAATAAAAGCCATGCAAGCTTTTCACACCACTACAGGTCATTCTGCAGATGTACTGTCATTGGGATTCTCAGCTGCCTGGTCACAGCTGGTCAAAACAAGAGATGGATGGACAAAGGAAAGAGCATTTTTACTCTGTACCACTACTTTTATTATACATCTTACCATGTTTCTCTGGACTGAGCTTTGCAAGACTTCTTTACAAATACTCCTGGCTTCTGGGGGAGAATAAAAAAAGTTTCCCCTGTTTATTCCAATTGTTTTCAGGACTTACAGCAATTGAAATGCAATTTAGAGACTACCCAGACTCATGTTCCTACTCCATCACTTGCCAGCAGTTTAAGTTTGCTCTCCTTGCATTCACAGTGTCAACCATCCCTGAAAACAAGCTACTGCTCTTTAATTAGTAATTCCCTGTGTTGTATTTATTTCACCTCTTAATGACTAATGACAGCCAGAAACCCCTGCAACCAAAGCCAGTCTGATTAGCCTTCACTCAAAACACTGCAGGAGCACAACTGCAGCAGCTGCACCTTGGCTCTGAGAGGTTTGTGGGCACAGGGCTGGGTTTGCTCAGCTACCACCAAGGACCGGCGCACAGTGAGGCTCTTGCTTGTGCTTGCTCCTGCAGAAACCCAGGTCACTGCCAAACCTTGTGTGCCACCAAGGAACAGGGCACAGCTGTTGGGAGCTGACCCAAGCTGGCCAAGAAGGGATTCCATGCCACACACAGTTTTAGTTTGCTTTTCTAATTCATCAGTCTCTCCCCATCCCACATCTCTTCCCCTGGTCTCCATGGTGTCACAGAGGCCAGCCCACCCTTGACAGGTATTTTTAGAGGAAGATCTTGCAAGAAAGTTTTCAGGATCTGCTCCATGCAACATCACTGCTATCAGCAGTCCTGTCTCGTGGCCATTCTGGCACAGCAGGAAGCAGCAGGAGAGTTTCAAGGCCAAAGCTCCTTGCTGAGTCTTGTGTGTAAGATCAAATATCTGAAAGTACCTGAAAGGGGCTACAAGAAAGCTGGGGAGAGACTTTTGACAAGGGCTTGTAGTGACAAGCTTGATGGAGTGAAGCTTGAGAAGGGCAGACTAAGACAGGAGATTAGGAAAGAATTCTCTAGAGCAAGGATGAGCAGACACTGGCACAGGTTGCCCAGAGAGGTTGTGGCTGCCTTCTCCCTGGAGGTGTTCATGGCCAGGCTGGATGAGGCCTTGACCAATCTGTGCTGGTGGGAGGTGTCCCTGCCTGTGGCAGGGGGTTGGAACTGGATGAGCTTTAAGGTCCCTCCCAGCCCAACCCATTCTATGAATCTCTGAAAACATACATTGGGAATAAACACAGCTTCCCCCTCCCAGCTCTTGGCAGCTTTCTGGGGTTTGTTATTCCTTTAAAACATTCCTCAGAGCAGCCTGAAAGCTGATGGTGTCCAGGCTGGGAGCTGCACTGCCATGCAGGGTTTACGAGTCTGTCTCAGAGAGGCACACTTCTGGGGAGTTTAACAGATCCTTTGCTCTAACAACACAAATCAGCAAGACTGGTGGCTTTAAAAAGTGTTCTTGTTAGCAGTCTACTGCCTCAACATTACTTCTATCAAACCCCCGTGCCAGCTCATCCTAGAAATAAATTGCAACCTCATAAAATTGTCAAAACTGCATCCCTCAGGAGCAGGCAGGGTTTGATTCACATGCACTGCCTGCCTCATAAAGGACTTGGTGCTGTGTTTCCCCAGCGGGAGGCGTTACAGCCCCATAAGCTGATTTATGCTGTGGGGCTCCAGCACGGCCGCTCCCCGGGTAGGAGGCAGCGCACCGAATCCTTCCCGGCTTGGGCTCCACACGGCCCTGGCACCGGAGTAACGAATAGGTGCAGGCGAGAGAGCGTGGGAGGGGGAACGACAAAACCAACCCAGCAACGGAGCAGAACTCTCTGCAGACTACTGCCAGCCTACATCATTCTAGGGCATGACAGGAGCCAGGCTCGGGAAGCATGGAGAGATGAGAAGCAAAACAATTAAACAAAGGAGACCTGAGATCCCCAGTGAAGCAGCAGTTCTCCGGTAGCGGGTGGGGGGAGGGGAAAGCGGTTCCATTCATGCTTGTATCAACATCCAGGTTGAACTCAGTATGCCCAGGAGGACTGGGGGAATCCCTTCACTGTAAATCGAACATCACTGACTCACTGGAAGTAACTGGGGGCCGAGGATCACAATGAACGCAAGCTGCACCTGACTAATTTCGGCAGCGCCTGTGCAAGGCAGCAGGCAGGGCGCAGCGATGCCTCCGCGGCTGTGCCAAACTCCTGTCGGGAGAGGCTGCTGCAGCTCCGACGTGACACTGCCTGCACACCCCTACAGCTCCCTGGGCACACGGGGGCTCAGCCTCTGCTCTGCATCAACGCTGCCCACGTTTCAGATACTGAAAACAGGAGTCCTCCCTGTTTTAATAGCAAATAGATTGTTCTGAGCAGAGGAAAAGTGCTCCAAAAAACTCGAAGCTCACCAGAGCCCTTCCTCCTGACCCCCAAGGTTTGCTAAAGTGTGTTAACAGCCTGTGAACAGTACAGCCCCAGGGCCCCAGACAGCACTGCCCCCCAGGCTGTCAAAACAACACAGTGCCCACAGTGCAGCCCTGTGGCACATCAGACTTCACAGGAGCAATGCATGAGGCACTTCTCGGTCTTTCAATTCAAGTCTCAGCCTCACACAAATCAATGACCCAGCTGCCTCCACCAAGCCACGTCCTGACAGTCACACACTGCTTTTCTAATCCCAAATTCCAGCCCAACATTCCTGGGTCTTCTGGACTGTGGTGATTTACTTGAGTCAAAAAGCACTGCAGCATGTGCTTCTGAAATAGTCTGCAAGGAACCACATCCACTTCCCCACTCAGCTCCTGAATGAGACATACTGGAGATGAAAGAGGAGAGCAGAGCAGAAGTTGTATCACACACACAACCCCCATCACACTCCAGCACTACTGTCTCTACATCATCCAGAGCTGAGATGAAACTCAGCATTCTTCCAAGCAGCAGCATCATGTGAGCCATCCCTCAGCCTAACCCCACTAGGGAATTGAACCCCAGCTGGGACTCCTGCACACCACCACCCATCCTCAGCACACACTGCCAGACAGGTAAGCAGGCAGTGGCAGTATAGCCCTGCCCTTCCCCTTGCAGCTCTGGGGGGTCTCTTCAGAGCTTTACGGACTGACTGCAGAGCCAAGCTGTAAACCCAAAGCCACTACTCATCCCCTAGTCAGGCCTGCCTGGGCTCCTCCTGGGAAGCTGCTTCTCTGCTGTTTGCTCTCACAGCCAACGGCAGCCTCTACAAGTGTCCACCTGAGATGTGTTTGCTCCCAAGCACTTCTCAGCACAGGTATGAATTGCCACCTCCTTCCAGTTCTGAAGAGAACCACCAAGACAAATGACTCATGGATTGAAAATACTTGTTCAGGTTGATTAAAAGAAAAGAGAGCAGTATGTGTAAAAGCAGCTAGGACTGACTCAAAGAGAAGAGAGTGCAGTCTGCTGGCGCAGACCAACAAGTCCATCTCTGGGCACTGAACCCACACCTAACGCAACTTTCCTCTGAGAGCAGTACCCTCAAAGGCAAGGTTGTGTAACATCCCTCTTAGTGTCTCACTTCCGCTTTCACCTTGCAGAAGCTTTTGAAGCCATGCTGCATGTTTTATCCATCTCATGGCAGTTTTCCCACAGCTAATGAGCAAACTGCACCCAGCACTGGAGAAGATATCTGAGAAAACAGGGGGATGGGGCAGGAGATCTGCTGGATTTGGAGCTGCTGCTGTAAGGGGGAGACAGGAATGCTTTTCGTTCCTCTCAGAGTCAGGCAGGCACTTTGATTGCTAAGCCTTAACAAAAAAAAAAAAA